>OX424576.1:10208734-10808734 GCA_949152435.1 Gastracanthus pulcherrimus | reverse complement strand
CATTCAATTCAACACCAGTTCCGACGCATGGCGTTATTTTTGTCTTCGAAGCGATTCCATCGCAGCTGCGCGAACGACGTAGGTATAAAGGTACACATAATATAACGGGCGGAGTGAGTGGGCCGCCTGCAAAACCGTTGGCCGAGCGATCGCGATCGATTTCTATCAAAAGCCCCCTCCCCCGATCGATGGGCCGAGATTCTGTATGTTACACGTCACGTAACGTACGGCGCGACTCGCGTGCATTGTCCCGGCGTTTCCGTCCTTCTCGCGATTGCTTTTTTTATTCTAGTTGAATCGTGGTTTTATTTTGTTCCGTGTATACGCTGTTTCGCAAAACTTTGGGTGGACGCTTGATTTTTTATTTGAAAGGATAACAGCGTTTGCACGGACTGGTGCATCGAATCGACCATAATTCCATACGCATTGGAGGGAATTTTTCGATAAAAATTGTTAGAAAAAACGTAAATGTGGGTCGTACTGTCTTCACGGAAAAATTACACTGATAAAGGGTCACGATCAATGTTATTCGTCATGATTTTTATTAAGAAGTGTAAGGATAAATTTACTAATTACAATTTGCACGGTAATTTTTACCAGAAAATTCTCTCTGTGCACAAATTTTGTAGTGGATATTTATCTATAAAAGATCAGTGGTAATAAAACTTTGTAATTAATCAATATACTTAATAAAAAAGAAATAGAATCATACGTTAAGTTTGTCAAAAATGTTGAAGGTTTATATCCGTCGCACATTTCACAATAACAAAATTGAGAATTTAATTCTTTAGAGATAAAATAATTAATTTACTAATGCTGTAAATGTGATCTATGTTATAAAGTTTGTAATAAAAAATGAAAGATTCAATTACAGAAAGCATTGTTATGTTAAGTATTCAATATGTGATTATTACGATTTCAAATTCTAGAGCAAAATCATTTTTATTTATCAATAAAAGGAAATGATTTTGCTCTATAATTTGAAATCGTAATAATCACATATTGAATACTTAACATAACAATGCTTTTATTAATAAAAGAAAATGATTTTGCTCCATAAAAAGAATGTTTATTTGTTACATAAATTTTAATTTGAGTGTACACTAACTTGTTTAATAGATCATTGCATCGTCGTCATAAATAGGAACCATGCTCTCTCCCAATACCAGACATAACAAGGCCCACGGTGCTTCAACATACTATAAATCAACATTTTTACCATCCTCCCAATACAAACCTATACCAACTCAAAAACACAAAAATGAACATACGAATCATCCCCGTGCATCGCGCCCATAAGAATCCCCTTTCCGCCGCCATCGAGCTTCCTCGAGCCTCCCTCCGCTTCTTCGTACCCCGGACGTTCCACGCCACCTCGCATCCCCTCGCGAGAACACGCAACAGCAGCGGCAGCGGCGCAAGAAAGAAGCAAGAAACTATACCGTTAGAGAGAGAGAGAGAGGGGGAAAGGGAAGCACATAGCGCCAGCCTTCGCTCGCGAGGGGGAGTGGATCCCTCCTCGGGAGCCGGGAGCCCCAGCCATCCCCCGTGCGGAGTCAATATTGGCCCAGCCATCCCCTTGTCAACCGTGTGTACACTCTCTCTCTCTCTCTCTCTCTCTCTCTCTCTTGCTCCCCCCTGTATAGTTTCCGGGAGCCGCCCCCTCGCGCGGTGTGTATATATATAGGACTTCCCCAGCTGCCGCGGCGCTTTTCCTCGTTTGTGTAATGTGCGCGCGCTGCCATCTTTTCCGACGTGGTAACGCGGTGCGGCTTTTTGGAGGAATTGCGGCGTTGCTGCACACGTGGAGAAATGCAGGATCGGGTGGACGACTTGACTTTTGAAGCGAGTGGATGGAAGGATGCGGAGATAAGTTTATTTCTGGGATGGAGAGTGGGTGTTTTTTCTTTTGAATGCGGGGCTTGGAAGAGGGTGGGATGGGTTGTTGGAACGAGGAAGAGGAGTGCGCTTGTATGCAGTTTTGAGGTATTACGATCATTCGGGGAAATGATCGCTTAGACCAGGAGGTGGGATACGGCGTTGAATAGCTTGGTTAGGGAAAAATGATGGATAACCGATGTGGTTCTTATTCATTCAAAAGAAATAATGTCGATGAGGTTTTCTTAAATTAAATCTTCGTTGAATATTGGGAGAAAAAGATGCTTCTTTACTCAAAATTATTACACTGAAAAAAAAATTGTTAAATCTAAGTAAACGTTTCCTTGAATCGTACTAAGAAAAGATTTATTTGATAATAGTAAATATTTAATTATGTTTAGACTGGTATTCATCAATTCAATAAATATTTACTAAATTTAAGAAATATTTACTTTATTTAAGTAAATCTTTTCTTAGTACAATTCAAGGAAACGTTTACTTTGATTTAACATATTTTTTTTCAGTGTATATTTTCGAATTGATAGGAGAAGTTTCGAGTCGCTATAATTTTTCCGTTAGAACTTGTTCGAGATTATTTTTATAATTCGTTCAAGAGAATATTTCTTTGAGTAACGATTTCCGATTCACTGATAAAACAATATCGTGTCTGACAATTTTCTATATGAAATATTGAATTAAATTATGAAATTTAAAAGTTGTAATTAAATGTGTGATCCGTTACGTTAACTTCAACAAAATTATTAAGTAATGTTTATGATATCGATATTGTATTGCATTACGATATGGTTTTCTCAGTGCATAGATTAGTCATCTAAAGTAGAATAAACGACCCAATTCATTCTTATATAATCGCATTTCAAGTAGAACAATGTCTGCACACGCAGAACTTACACGTACAGGATAAAATCAAGCACAGCGCGTAAAAAAAAGAAACAACAAACACGGAATGCATTTCTCGTGCGCGCAGTGATGTTTTCGAAAAATCTACTCCCCTTTCACAACAAGCGCACGAAAGCTAAAACTTCGGTTTCAATCCAACTCTGCGAAATATCCAAACAAATAAATCCCATCTCCTTTGTCAGCTGCGCGCAATCGCTTTTGTACCAGATAAAAAGCGCACGCGCGTCTTCCTTCGCAGAACATAACATCAATCAAACCGCACACGTAGTCGTCGCGTCACTTCGATAAGAATTCTTTTTCTTCAATGATCAAAACGCATCGCGCGAAATGTGCGTGCCTCGGTGTTTCGTCTTACTCCGTAATCTCTGATTTAACAATAACAAAAGGGATTAATGAGAAAAGAAAAGAGAGAGAGAGAGAGAAAACGTGTAATAGAAAATACCAAGTATAAAAGTTATTGTGCGCGTGCGCACGCCGACTTTATCACTTCTGAGGAGCGAGAAATGCTGTGTGATGATTTTTGTTTGGATCTTACGTCACGACGGATGTTTAATGTGCGTGGTGAAAAAAATGAACCTTTGTCTATGGTTATATTATATGTTGATAGCTGTGAACAAAGTTATTATTATGTGCAAGCTACAAAGAAATTCATTATTTTTCTTCGTTCTCTATTTTGAAAAATCTTAAATTCATAATACGGATGTTAAATTTTAACTTCTCAAAACCGAGGATCTTATTAGTAACTTCTTTTTCATGCAACGACTTAATTGCCGATTTTCACTAGAAGTTAAAATACTCGAACTTCTGTCGATCAATTTAATAAGACTTATTCATTAAAATTATAAACCTTTAAGCTATCTAATGTGTGAGATATAGTGAGATATAGTTTCGAGATAATGCTATTTATGTGCTCTAGCATTTTCAAAGACCTGAACGGCTTTTGTTTTTCCCCAAGTCAATTTTTACTGAAAAAACCATACTTACGGAACTTTAATTTTTCTAAAAAGATCCGCCGGAGCTCAAAAACTCAATTTGTGCGACCACAGATATAAATAAAATGTTTCAATTGTTACTATTGATCACGAATACTGCGTGTTTATTGTTATAATAATCAAACCAAAATTGTCTTTGCCATCTTTTTACTAAAAAATCATCGATAAAGTGCAAAATTTACAACGAGCACTCAACAAAATTTCGACTCAGACTTTACGGCTTAGAGTTACAAGCACATTTACCCCGCGACCATATTCCATAATACCGTAATTTCCCTCGCTCCTCGTCACAGCGTCCTCAAGAAACTACGCTCACCAAAAGCTCCGTACTCACACACGCCCCCTCGCGAAGCATCTATAGCTCCCCAAAAAACCGCTCCTAGACGAATAGAACGCCGCGACCAAAGTCCACACGAAACAAGAGCGAGAGAAACGGAGAAAAAGGGCCCCGCATGCGCGCGGGCTCGTGCACGTGGCCTGGCAACGAGTATATACGCGAACCCCCTCGCGGCAGGATGTGTCTCTATATAGGTACATTAGCGATGTTTTGTTTGCACGAGGAGGGAGAGAGAGTCTCGCGGAACAACGAGGCCATTACTGCTCTCTCGCTAAAACCCTCCGACGCTCGAGCTCGAGCCCGACTGCAGGCTCCTCGCCTCGGTCTATATAGTCGGCGGCGAGACTGAGAGAGTATATACTTCGTAATGGATTGCGTTATATAGCTTTGGAGGGAAGAGATTTTCTCGTCTTCTCCTGGCGATTTCGTTTGGGGGGGGGGGGGTGTACTATTTTTGAATGCTTTTAGCGCTGCAGTGTATTTTTCGGAGAAAATCGAGTTCGATCTACGGATTTTGCAGGGATAATATGAGGGATGTGATAATGTCGGGGGTTATGAATGAATGTTGCACGATGATTATGTTTTTAAAGGAAGTACAGCGAACTCTCGAATATCGTTACCGTCCGTCTAGGAAAATCGCTGGTGTATACCGCTATGTTTTACGTTTTTACGGCGAACTTTTTTTCTTCGTGTAATAATTCAGTCCTCGCATCTCAAATTTTCCACAACAACAGCGAGCTGCCGGTAGAAAAAAATCTTACAGTGCGCACTATAATATTTTCGCGAAATACTTACATACAATAGTGAACCCTTGGATTATCATAAAAAAGATATATAAATTTGAAAAATTAAAAATTACAATGCATGATAGGTCGGACGCTCCATTTGGGTTGTACCTTTACAATGATAATTACCGTTGTGGACCCAGTTCCTGATCAGGACCCAATTCCTGATCATTTTCTTACATAAAATATTACTTGCAACTTATTGCTGCAAAAATTTTTTGTAGATTGCAAATATAACTATCTACTATTTAGATGTTCCTGTTCAAAGTCTAAATAGTTTAATTGTAATTGGCTTTTATGGAAATCAGAGTTGATCAGGAACTGGGTCCGTGACGGTACCTAAACGAGACATTAAAGCTACGTGCATCCGTTTTTTTCCGTTCTTCACAATCTTAATAATAGACAAGTAAAAACAAAACACCACAAAATACCATAATACGTCCTATTATACAATATCACAGAAAAGAATACTGTTACACCAAGAAGCGCGTGTCTCGCTATTCTGCTTATATCTCCACACATCACCCCGACATTCCGCGCATACCTATAAACACACGCGCACGAGTAGCGAGAAAAGCGGGGCCTGCCAGCATTTAATTTTGCAGTAATAACGCGCGCTTGCGCCGGCGGTGATAAGAAAGATGCTGCGAGAGGCGCAAGCCCCGATGGCGCCGCTGAACCGTTGTGTTTACATTTCTCCCCGTCGCCGCTTTTATATCATACCCGTGGAACTTATCGTCGCGCCCCGCGAAAAGGGTAAACAATCGCCCCCCATCCGAGCTTGGATATTAGATATAAGTGTACCTATACGCGCACGCGCGAAGCACGTGACTGTCATTATAGTCTACGAGCGAGAGAAAGAATTTAATGATGATGATGACCGCAGGAGAACGTGACTTTTGCCGCGTGGCCGAGAAGAGAATATCAAGAGCTAATGCTTCGGTTAGATCTACGCTTTGACAGAGTCTCTATTTGACTTTGAAAGTGCAATAAAACTAATACAAGTACAGTTAGATAAATTTGGAAAAGTCCAATGGATAGACAATAATTTTCTGTATTTCTACATACTGCACAATATTTATTTACAGAAATTGGCTCGATGTTATATAATGTTTACAGTTAAATAGAGACTCTGTTAAAGCGTAGGTCTAGCCGAGGCATTAGATGTGTATTTGAGAGATCGCCGAGATTTGGTGGTCTAGTTGTTCATGCTTGATTTATGCGTGTTTGAGGGTCGGCTGTGGGTTTACGTTAGCGACCAAAATCCAGCAATCGAAAGTTTCGTTTCTTTTGATTGTCGAAACTAAATATCAGAATCAATTCTCGTCTTATACAGATCCTTTATTTTCGATATCTGAAGAGAGGAAAGCTGCCTAAGCTATACAAATGGATTAAAATTTGTGAGAAATAAAATAAAATAATTAACCTTGCAAAAGTTACGCATCAGAGTGATATCTCCGGTCGTGCAACATATCATGTGTGCAGTGATCAGTTTGTGATATAAATCTGCAATTTCATATAGCACAAAATGTGCACAATATAGCGACAGAATCGCGATAAAACGTGCTCAGTACGATTTTTAATCTAATTGGTAGATCGCTTTATTCAATGAAAATGAAACGCAGATTGGTCGAATTGATACTAAAATCAAAGATTACTATCAAAGGCATCTTGTACTCTATACAATTGTTAATTTTCCACTAATTGATCTTAACCGGTAAAGTGAACTTACAAAGCAAACCCTGCACCATCAAGATTCAAACAATTAATTCTTTCATTATACAGTTTACCACTATCATCCACAAAAAATGTGCGCAACTCACTTCTACCAAGTTGGTTTACGTCCGCACGAAATCCCCTCCCTATCAACGTAAACATCTCGAAGCGCCGGAATGTAGAGCATCTCGCAGCACTCGCAGCATAGTATAAAAAACGAGCAGCGGCAGCGGGAGCCGCGAGAATGCGCTTAATCGACAAGCTTTGCGATAAACGTGCCGCCGGGACTCGTAACATACGCTGACGCTCTTTCTCTCTCTCTCTCTCTCTCTTTTTTTCACGTACGAAAACGCCCACCGCGCGACGCCCCCGTCCCGAGGGGCATCTCTCTCGCTTCTCCCCCATATATATATATACACGTGCAATCGATCTCGCTCGAGTGTTGTGGATGATGTGAATAAAGCGGCGTTTCTGTGCTTGTTAACGGTCTTTCAACAGGTTTGTTTCTGGGAATCGTTTGGTGATGATATTGGTGGCGTGGTTGGTTGTTATCGATGAGATTAGGAAATATGTTTCGTGAACATTGGATGATTCTTTCGGTTTTCCTATTTGTTAATAAATTGAGGTTTTAATTAAAGGAAGTAGTATATTTGTACATTGTACTCTCAGATGTTAAATTTTGCCGAGTGGAAACCGCAAAAGAGTAGTTATTTAAATTTAGTTTCACTCAAATAAAAGTATACGTGTTTTGGATAAATATATATATAGTAAATACTTTGTATTAATTATTTATACTATCAATTTAGATTATACTCTTTTCGAGTAAAAAAAAAGCAAACAAACTGGCTTATTTCCTACCAAGATAAGCGTGATTTTAATTTTATGAATACAATTGTTTTCCACACGAAGCATCAAACTCGAGTTAAAAAAAAGTTACCATTCATCATTAATTCATATTTAACATAACGATAACATACAGCGCAATCTTATTCCGCGATATTTACATTTCATAATTAATTTAATTTCCATAATCAAAATGCAATTGGATACTTTGAAAATGTACTGCAATATAGAAACATTTAAAACTACAGGAACAACGCTGTACACGTATAATTATACAGAAGGTAAATTAATTAACTCCACGAAGCGTGATACACGCCAAACCCAATTGAGAGTTCAATATTTCAAGAGCCGGTTTGAAGGCCTCGTGGTTTTTGTGGGATTTCCTGTAATTAATATTCCGCGCCCACCGGATCGATCGACCGTACGGCATTGCCGGCCGACCGACCGACCGACCCCATGGGGGATTCGAGCTCGCGATTCTCACGCGGACAGCACTACTACGAGTGTATAGCCGTTTTACGCATCTTTCTTTTTTTGCTGCCTATGTAATGATTCATCCAGTACTGAAATAGTACACAACTAGTATTTTCTATAATTTAAAGTGATTTCTCGAAATTTGTTATTAGAATACAATGATTGTGATGCGATGTTGATATTTTTGGTGAGAGAAGGGGTTGTGGAATGAATTCAAATTTTTTTTATTAACTAACATTTTGCTTATTTTGATTATTAAATTTTAGCCTACAGACATTTATTTATGAAATGGTGTTACTTTATAAAGTAGCTTCATGCATTCAATATAGGTTGAGATTGTTTAAATACCAATTTGTTATGGGAAGTTTCCCATAATACAATTATGATCCCATAATACATACTGAAACATCAGTTAATAAAAAAATTATTTCCTCTTAATTAAGCGCGCAGGCCGGTCTCACCAAAAATATCGATCTTTCATAATAATCGATTCTCTTTCTTACACCACATTATAGATCACATCATACAACCACACACTGAAAAAAAATTGTTAAATCTAAGTAAACGTTTTCTTGAATCGTACCAAGAAAAGATTTACTTAAGTAAAGTAAATATTTCTTAAATTTAGTAAATATTTATTGAATTGATAAATACCAGTTAAACATAATTAAATATTTACTATTATCAAATAAATGTTTTCTTAGTACGATTCAAAGAAACGTTAACTTAGATTTAACAAATTTTTTTTCAGTGCGCACATTACACTGAATACATTTTCGTAGCTACCCTGCTCATATCCCTTCTATAAAACTCCCTCATACAACACCTCGCAATAAGAATCACCTCGCCTCAGCCACCGAAAGTCAAACTCGACCAAACCATACGCGTCGCCACGGAGGAAACGGCGAACAACATCGCCAACAAAACAAATAAAAGAAGAACAACAAACACAAGACCAACGAAAAAAAAAATCGAAACACTCGCGCGACGGGACACGGCCGAAGAACCGCGTATATTCGACTCTCCGGTGTCTATGGGAATACATACACACACACACAGAAGCCATAAAGAAATTCGATATGCGCTCGCGCCACGGTGGTGCTTCCCACTTCCTCTCTTTCTCTCTCCCTGCTGCTGCTGCGCGCGAAACTGACAACTGCGAGGATGCCCGCGGGACGACGAGCGGGACGGATATAGGAGAGCGACGAGGAATATGGTTTTTGGGGAATTGGACGAATACGCGGGGCTGGGATGGAATTGAGTGCGAGATGGCTTTTTGGGGGTGTAAGGTGGTTGCGTCGAATAATCTTGTCGATAATGAGTTTGTCGTGGGTTTTTTTTCTAACGAATGGTGCGTATACCGCCAATATTATGTGATGAACGCGGATATGTGTAATATCAACATTTTAGTCTAACAGTTGTCCCGAAACGGACTAAGCTAACATTGTTGGAAACACAGGGATGCGCTTATATCAGACTGAAAAACTATAATAATACTTCAGCTACTACATCACTAAGGATTAAGGATAATAGCGATCATTCACTAATTTTCAGTTTATGAATTGCATTTCAGTTACTATCCGCTGTCTTAGTAACATGTTTAGAAAGTAGCTTCCATTAAACTTAATTATAAAAAGTTGAAGAATCTATATGTAACTGGGAATTCAACTACAAGTGCTTGAAAATTCAAGGGCAAATTTATGTTTCAAAGACAATAAAGTATGAAATTCCATAAACATGTACTTGATTTTCAGTAAACAATTAAAATAACAGTCAATACCTGCTTGAATTATCAATCATTACAGTATATTGAAAAAAAAATTCAGTTATTATGTAACCGAATAATCAATGATTACTTTCTATTTTATTAAATACTGTGAAGTAATAATCGCACAATTAGTGATTATACATATGATTCTCATAGCGTATATGCAGTAAATTATTCAAATTGGCTAATATAATAACAATTTTCTCATAAATTTCCTTATCTACGAATGAACAAAAACAACGGACTTATAATACACAAATAAAAGATAACTACACGCAAAATGAATCTAAGCATTCGCTACCGTACATAATTAACAAATAACGCTAATCACAACCGCACGTCACGCGCGTTCACGCATGAAATAAAATTAAACGAAAGTAAACTCCACTCCGCAGCCAACTACTACATACAGTTACACTATACCCCCGCGCATCGGTTAAATTAAGCGCTCCGCGTATCGCGCGCCTCTTGAATGAAACGCATCGAATTAATGTCACTCCCATACTACAAAGCCTATTTCCGGAAAATCTTCACATACCCACACACAATCACCCCTCCAATCATCAACCCGCAACAAAACAATAAAGCTCCATCTTTATCTCCCATATGTCCATTACACGCACGGGGAAGAAGACCGAGAGCGCGTATATATATAATAATAAAAGTGTGTCGCGCGCTCGCGCGACGTGGGAGACACGTCACGCGCGTTACGCCAGGAGTTTAACCGTACGCTAACTCCGGCGCTCCGTCGGATCTAAAATCGGATCTGGAGCAACGACCTTCGGGACAACACGAACCCTGCGTACGTGTCGCGGGCGTTCGCTCGCTCGGGTATAGTTCTCGCTCGTCGTTGGCTCTTCGCGGGTGGAATAAAAGTGTACAAGGCGGGCAGCGCTCGAATCTTTATGCGACTCGACATTTTTCGACGCCTCGCGCGATGAGAAGGCTCCATTGGACGGAGAGTTGCTTTTATTGCGGGAAGGTCGTGACACGTAAGGTGCTTGAGGTTTGATGGAGTTCGTGGGGGGTTTCTTGAGGAAGGAGTGTGATATACTGGCTTTGATGATTAGTGATTTTAGAAGTTTGGTTGGGGCTTTGAAATTCGAGTTTTAAATTTTTAAGTAAATGAAGGTGTATTTAGGTACATATTGTTAGAAGTGAGCTTCTATAAATGAATATGCAGGGGAATATGTTTAACTCTGTTAATCAGCGGAGATATAGATCGATATTTTTTTTAATGAAAAATTTGAATTCGGGATTTATACCGATTCCACCGATAAATGATTATTTTTAAATTTTTTGAGAATGTTCAATTTAACCCTTTCAGTCACGCAATTCAATTCATTTGGTTATGGAAGTGCAAATATATGTTTCCAATGTATTTTTGAACGAAGAATCCAAATCAAGTGTCAAAAATTGAATAAATATAAAAACAACCCCTCAAATGGGGTGAAAACCACCCTTATAGTCATAAAATTCAATCCGTTTGTTATGGAAGTGAATAAATATCTACCTGAAAAAGATTTAGAAAATAAAAAAAAAATTATAAAAAAAAAAAGAAAAAAAGAAAAAAAGAAAAACAAAAAAAAAAAGAAAAAAACATAACTCTGCCACAGACGGTCCCAAGCCCGTGTTCTAATGAGGAGGGGGTTTTTTTACTTTCATAACCAAACGAATTCAATTTCATGACTAAAAGGGTGGTTTTCACCCCATTTGAAGGGTTGTTTTTATATTTATAAAATTATTGATATCAGATTCGTATTCTACGATCAAAAATACATAGAAAACGTATATTTGTACTGCGATAACAATAGAAATCAAATTTTGTGACTAAAAACAATAGGGAGCCGATATATCGGCTTCTGTGACTGAAAGGGTTAATAGATACGGGGTCTGTGAAGGTTGATGAATTTCATAAAGAATAGCGCTGGGTGACAAAGGGTTAACAATAGAAACGTAAATAGTTATTTATGTATAAATAGAAAATGATTAATTAAGTTTGTTTTGATTCTCAATCAAAGTTAGATCTATTTTAATAAAGTTGTTGTATATAAAACAAAGATTAAAAAAATCAAAGAAAAAACTAAAAATATAGATGCTCTAAAATATGATTCTATTCAGTTAAGTAAATCGTATTTACAGTGTATAGATTAAATAATCGTTTCTAATACAAAATTTTTTTTATTTAACATTATTTTTTGAGTGGAAAAGTATATAATATTTATATTTTTAATTCTTATTTTATGCTGAAGCTTTCGATATTGTATACGGACTTGATTCAATATTTAAATTTAAAAAAATTATAAGAAAACCCCATTGTACTCATTAAACTTTTAAATGTATTTTGTAAAAATAACAATTACACAGATTTTCTTGAAACTTGCAACAAACGCTAAAATTCTAATACGTGTGAACGTTAGCTTAAAATATTAGCCTACCAGTTCATAAGGTCAGTCCATAAGTTAAAAACTATCTTTGTTTACTGTAATTGTTTCTTATTTCATTGCTTTGTAACATTCTGAATAAAGCAAGAATGCGAACGATTCAATTATTATAAATTACGTACACAAAATTTCACCGTCTATATAACTTTTATTTCAAAAAACTTACTTTGACTAACGTAGTTGGAATATCAAGCATAATAGTAAATACAGTACACTGACAATACTACATAAAAAATAATTTACAAAAATCGACCTTCTCTACTATTTCAAAAACTGCGCACAACCCTGCCAATAACCATCACATTGCCAGGCAGCAGCCTTCAAACTGCATTCACTCATGCCCACACAACCCCGTTCCGCCTCTGTTTATCCATTTCCCGTACATAATGGGCTCTCTCTCTCTCTCTCTGTTTACGCTTCTCAGCCGCAAAAACGCGCGGTTAACGAGCTCCCCCGTCCTTTTCCCTCCTTCGTGTGCACCACTGACTCCCGGCCGAGCGGCATAGGAGGGCAATTATTTGTTTTCGAGAATGTGTTTGACGTCCACATCGGAGGCTCCACCGCCGCTTGTACTAATTTCCCCGAGAGTTCGGAATCCGCGCGGCGGCGGTGTGTTATTGTTGTTTCAAGAGGCGCAGGCCCTTGACACTGTGACTCGTCGTCCTCTCGACTCTGCGGACCCACCCCGAAGTTTGCGCGGTTAGGTTCAAAAGGAGGCGCGCGCGCGCAAGCTTTTCGTAAATCCTTTTTGGAAAGTCAAACTCGTTATTTGGGGTGTGTGTGTGTTTGTTGGAGGAATGGAAATGGGGTTGGAGAGAGTCACGGTTGCGATTTGGAAAAGTTGACTTTTGCGGTGAAAGGGAAAATCAACACTAGGGGGCAAACGTTTTTGCTTGGGTAGCTACTATATTGAATTGTTTGTAGACATGACTTTAAAATCATTTCTATTTTTCATTACGATGCGTTAATTCTATCGATAACTATAACATTCTATAGGTAGCTGTAAAAAGTGTTCTGAACACGCCTGGTAGATAGGATTATTTTAAATGCTCGGAAAACTAATTTATGACTGGAATAAATGTAAGCAAAGAATATTTTCGAGAATATTTTACTACAAACGGCCAAACATAATCTGATACTAAAAAGAGACTAATAAATGCCCAAAACATACAAAGTAAATAGTTATTTATCTATAATTATAAAATGAATAAATACTGATGAGAAAAGAGGATCTTTATACCGTACCTAGCGCGGATCTTTAACTATTCAATCAATACACTTGAAATACTAAGACGAACTGAATATTTTTTAATAGATACTAATCATGCTCGGAAGCATGACTTTTATATTCTCTAATGTAATCACACTTTTTAACAGATACAGGCAGATATCTTAAGAGCTAAGGAATCTGATTATGAATGGCATTCATTTTTAATAATAATTTAGATAGATTTTCATATAGCAAAGAAATTCTTAGAAATATTTTTATAATTAAAAATACAGTATAAATCAAGCATTCTAATGTATCGTCGCTACTTTTAGAGATTTATTTGCATTGTGGTCTCTACTTAGGTTAGTGATACAGATAATGACCAGAAAATGCTCATTTTTTCCTATATCATTATTATGTAACCCTAAATAAATGCTCCAAAAAAACTGTTTCTACTGTAAAAAGAAAAATTAATTTTCGCTACGGAAAATAACTTTCTGCAGTATTCGCACATCCAAATCCTGCTGGAAACCGAATAAAATCAGAAATGATGTCTCGATTCACTCCTCCCAAAACGCTCCTTATTAATCCTACACCATAACGCTCGATGACAACCCTAATAAAAAATGGTCTCTTACTTGTGCTCGGAGGCCCGATCCCGCTGTCGTCGATTCTTGAACCAGTTGCTGACCTGAGTCGTGGTGAGGCCCGTCGTCTCGGCGAGCTCCTGCTTCTCCCGCGGCGACGGATACGGATTCGCCTCGTACCACTTCCTCAACACCAGTCGCGACTTCTCCTTGAAGCAGTACGACGTCTCCTCGCCGTCCCAGATCGTGCGCGGCAGCGGAAATTTGCGCCTCACCCGGTACTTCCCTGTTTGACGATGGTGGATTTGACGATCAAAGAGTTGAATTATATACTTTATTAACGAATATCTATATGATTGGAATTGGATTTATTTTTAAGGGGAGGTTATGCGAATCATTTTTAATATTGTAAAGTATGAAAAATGAGTGAATTTATCTTTCAAAATGAAAGCCAATATTTGTTTATGACATTGAAATAGGACTTTCTAGTTCAGTTTCAAGAAGATTGAATTATTTAGTTAATCGGGTATTCGAAGTAAACATTCATCGGAGAGTGATTTTGACACTTCTGATACATGAAATATGTTTCTTAATATACGAAAAACATCATTTACAATATGAAAAATTATTATTATATTAGCAGAATATCCCCTTTGGGATGAGGATGTTGGATTGGTCAGAATTTCGATGATTTTGATTGAATTTACATCTGTGTTTAGTAAGTCATAAGTGGTCCAAATAATTCGAATTTTGTATTGTCTACATTTAGATAATAGTAGCCGAGTTTATTTCTTTAAAAGATTTAATAATTTTCAGCTGATCGAACAAATATCGTTCCTTTTCGACTTTACTGTTTTATTTTTCTATTTATTTATTTATTTATTTGTCTATTGTATAAAAATGTTACATTTTTATTGCGAATTATTTCTTATTGAAATCTGATCAGCTTTCTTATGTAGCCACTCAGACCATGCTCAATTAATATAACTAAAAAAGATGTAACTCTACTTGGATAGGAAATCATTTGCGGCTAACCGAACAAATTTCATAAAAAATTCCGATGGTATATCTTTAACCCGTTAAGGCTGAAACCCTCAAAAAATTGAAAGAAATTTTGGAAAATTATGTAGAAATGTATTTTGGCCTTTAGCTAGAGGATTGCTGCAATAATTTTTTTTTCATTTTTTAAGTTTTCTCGAGTTTCGTGCAGTACACAAATGATTTTGGCCCCCATTACGATATCGGAAGTGGTTCACTTTGATCTGATCCATGTATTTCATTTGCATAATTTTAAGCTTTTCACGAAAAAATGTTAAGAAAACGAAAAAAATTTGTGGGTCCTCCAGGACCTCTACGTCCCTAACGGGTTTCGTAATAAAAAGGAGCTAGATATTTATACTGACTTTTGACTAATCTGTCGAACTATTAAGTTCAAATTGATTACAAATCCAATTTGATTAAGACACATATAGAGGTAAACTGTTCAGTTCCCACGTTGTAACTAGTTACGAATCCTATCACGAATCAAGTGGTCTCTAGTTACATTTTCACGTAATCCAAATTACGATTATGTAACTATTACAAAAATGTATGTAATTTAATTCATTTAGCTCTTCGAGGTTTACGGGTTTTCGACAGAGTTCTCCAACTCTTTAAATACTTAATGTGAGTCTATAGTCAGTGCATATAAAAAGCTTTTTAATCTCAAAAATCATATTGATTGAAATTTAAAACAGTAAAACCTACAAGTTTTTCGTTTTTGTCTTAGAAATAAGAAAACATGCTGCAGAAGTCTATAAAAAAACTGATTGCGTATAGAGTGAATTTGTTTTATCAAAAATTTTTTCTTTAAATTGTTGCTCCATGCGCAACCAGTTGTTTTGGAGACTGATAAACATTATTTTCTTATTTCTAAGACAAACACAAGAAACTTGTAGCTTTTACTTTTTTAAATTTCAGTCAATATGATTTTTGAGATAAGAAAAACGTTTTTTATAGGCTCTGACTGTAGATTCACCTTAAATATCATTTTAATACAACTTCGTGAAAGAAGAATCGCATCATAATTGATCAAAGGTTATGTAAAAGATGAGACTAAAAACTTACATCCCTATTAATTATATCCCTAAACAGATGTCAAGTTTTTTCTTTTTGATTTTTATATATTCAATTTCTTTTATTCTTTTACGATTTAGATGTTTTTAAATGCTGCAAGTATGTTCTACAAAAATAATGAGATAACTGCCATTTTTAGGCACTCGCCCTATACACATACAGAGGTTCTATATGCAATATAGAGCCTTTGTATGCCATTCACTCCCTATATATCTAATAATGCCTATAGTGGACGTATGACGTATATGTTTCACTAAAAATTTGTTTTCCGTATAATTTGATATGTTACTACATATTACTCAAAACAAATTTCTAACAGGGTTAGAAACCCCAAGACCCCTCTACTAATTTTCAGTCTGTATCACCATTGAATCGAAATATGGAAAAATTCGAAAAAGATAAAAATAGCTGTTTCTCAAAGCATATCAGACCGTAAAATTGACCCAAACAGTCTGAAAAAGTTTCTACAAGTTCGTTTTTATATTCTTTGGACCTCTTTTAGCCATATACCGTAAGAATTTAATTTGAACAAATTAAAATTCAACACTGACATTGGATAAACTACGAGAAAAATCGATAACGACAAAAATGGCCGTTTCTTCCAGTATATCAGACCGTAGAATTAATACAAACAGTGTGAAAAAATGTCTACAAGTTCGTTTTATATTTCCTCGACTTGTTTTAAGCATTCTACGTTAAGGTTTTAATTTAACAAAATGAAAATTCAAATACTGACATTAGATAAAATAAGAGAAATTTCAAAAACAACAGAAAAAATCCGTTTCTCCCAGCATATCACACCGTAGAATCAATCCAAATGGTCTGAAAAAATTTCTACAATTTCGCTTTTATAATCCCTCAATCCTTTTTAAGCCTTAAACCGTAAGAGTTTAATTCGAATGAATGAAAATTTGAACACTGACAAGAGATAAAATACGAGAAATTTTGATATCGACAGAAATAGCCGTTTCGCCCAGCATATTACACCATAGAATCGATCCAAATCGGAAATAATTTCTACGAGTTCGTTTTTCTATTTCTATATTTTTTTATAATCCTTAAATCTTAAGAGTTTAATTTAATTGAATGAAAATTTGAACACTGACAATAGATAAAATACAAGTAATTTTGAAATCAAGAGAAATGGCCATTTCTCCTAGTATATCATACCGTAAAAACAATCCAAATGGACTGAAAAAGCTTCTACGAGTTTGTACCGTACGAGTTTAAATTATATTATCTTCTGCGTATGTACATGGCTGTATCTTCCATTATATCATTCGTTAGAACTTCTCGAGATGGATTGAAAAGTAATACATATCAATTTTAATGTCTTTAAGCATGATTTGGGGTTCAATCAAAGGAATTTAAAAATAAAAAAGATCAAAAAGAAAACGGATAAAGTAATCAGTTTATTAAATCTAATAAAATGTTTGGTTAAGTCTATTCTTGTCAATCTGGCGAGTGTCTTGTGAAAAGCACAGCGTTTCGCTTTTAACGATGTTTAGTATTAAAATGAAAAGAGTGTTTGAACGCCTCCGTGCAACTTTTATTTTGCAAAGTTATGAAGTTTTAAAAGCAACTGAATTTCAAGACAAGTATGGTACTCGTTACAAATAACTGAAAAAAGAATGGAGTTTTTTTATTATCAATATGACAATTTTACGTGGCAATGCATAAAATATATCATAATAATATAACAAAACTTAAAAATCAAGTTATCAGATAAGAAAAATTTAAATAAAAATTTAATTAACGAGGAATTAGGGAACTTTAAACATTGAAAATTTCCATAAAGAATGAGATATTCTGATTCATGATCAAAATTATCCCGATACAATGTAATAATTAACGTTATTTGTCATCATTTTTAAACTATAGTAGGGTATATTTTACTAAGAGTCGCGCACATTTCTACCATCGAGTCACTATGTCCCGCGTTTATTTAGATTTTCACGTTTTTTTTCAGTAGAAATTTCTCTGTGCGGTTACGTCCCATAGACATCTAAAAGTTCTTGTCAATGGAAAGGTGCCATAAAATATGGGCGGAATTCAATGTAGCGATGGTGACATCTTAAACACGTCCACTCGACGTAAAATTCTTGTGTCAAGAACAGTTTTGAATTTTTTTAAAATCCTCCAATGAGGTTAACGTAAACGAGTGGTCCATCCAATGAACTTACAGTATTTAAAAGAATTCGAACTATTCTTGACAAAAGAATTTAACGTCAACCGTACACATCATGACAAGATCAATCAGAGGTCATCTCAAGATCATCTTAGGCCCTTATATTACGTTATCTCTCGATTGTACTGTCAAAATCAATAAGTTCTTCCACTCCAACATCCGTAAAAAATAATCAAAGATAAAATAAAAAAAAAAAGTATTCATACATGCTTTTGCTTATTACGTGTAAGAAAAGTTTCGTACTATAATTTGGCAATAATCTGGTAATATGAGTCTGGCAGAGGTCTGGCATTAACACTTATGTCAGAAATTTGGCTAAAATCGCAAAACAAAAGCATTGCGTTCTGTCAAATTTGCAGTAACCTAGATATTTGTCTTTTTTACAATTATTTAAAAATTGTGCAAGATCACAATATTAAAAAAAACATGTCTATTTTTACTAGAAAACTACCTACAATGATTTTTTGCAATTCTCGCCAATATCGATAGCAAGTGCATTGTTTTAATTGTTTATTGGTTAATTATGAGATTTCGCGACATACTTTTAACGAAAGTCTGGTAAATTCACTATGTGCATAACTTATAGGATCATTTCTATCATGCACTACTTTCGCGGACAACTCGAAAAATTCGGGAACAATCTAATACATACTCTTATGGTATGTTTTAAAAAATAACCTAACAATTACGTTTCAATGAAAATTAAAATTTTTTTCTCGGTTTAGTCTGCTAATCTTAAATACATAAGAACTAAGAACTGCAAGAAAACGTACCCTAATAAATTTTGAATAAAAATAATGTTTTACAATTAATTGGAAAACCCGTTTCAGTATTCACAAATAAATTACAAATTTATAAACAATTGTGGTGGTCAGAATAATAGTGGTCTAAGTCTCAAACATTAAAAAATTGATATTTTAGTATTTTGGGCCCCTTATATGAAAGGCTTTCAAGTTTTATACAGAGTTAATCAGTAAATGTCTAACTTTACATCTGTGGACACTATTATGCAAAATAAAATTTTATTTTCAGTGCATGGAAAGAAAAGTTTCATTAATTCTGTTTTGAAAAGGCAAGCTAGTGTGGCTCAAAGTCCTCATTAGACACATACAAAACTTTAATTTTGTCGAATTTTTTGAATATAATCATTTAAAGTAGTAGAATATATATGTGGAAAAAATAAAAATCCTTTTTTCATTTTTGTAGACAATTTTAGCAGGTATTTATTTAGACCTTAAGTTGCTAAAATGTTTTTTTAGATCGAGGTAGGATGAAATATATTTCTATAAATTACGTCGAGAAACATTTTTCGAAAAAATAATGTGTTGATTTTTTATTTTCTACCCTTTAAAGGTGTTACAAGAAGTAGAATAAAAGGATTAGATTCTTTTATTTTACTTCATTACATTATATATATGTTAAGGTCAAATAAAAGCATCTAATCCTTCTATTATTGTTCTTGCAACCCCTTTAAAGGGTAGAAAATAAAAATATTAAACAACTTCTTTTTCAAAAATGTTTTTCGACGTCATTTAGAGGTTTCTACCTCGATCTAAAAAAACGAGTTTTATTAACTTTAGGTCTAAATAAATACCTGCTAAAATTGTCTAAAAAGACGTAAACAGGTTTGTTTCTTGTTCCATAATATATTCCACTATTTTAAATTATTACATTGAAGAAATTCGAAAAAATCAAAATCTTGAACTACCTTAGTCCTCATGCTCGTACAACTGCATAGCGCTGCAGTTTCTGCGTGACTTTTCAGCCGTAAAATTATTGTTTCCATCTTTTCATTCAACGTATATAACAGTTTATTCACGGAGAGAAAATAATAATAATGTCTAAAAAATGAAATTTAATACGAAATGTCAAACTTAATTCTATAACTAAAATCGAAATATTTGTAATAAAATATTTTAAATGTTTATAATTTTATGAAAATTTTGAGACCTGTTAGATATCAAGATTTGAAAAACAATTTACATTATAGATAACATAAGCTTTCCGAATTAGGGGAGAACGGGGTCAAACCGATCGGGTGGGTCGATTCGATCACCTAATTATGAGAAATATTAAGTGTATTGAAAAAAGAAAATATTTTTATATTCTTTGGGTTGTATCTTTCAACTTAATAAATGCTAAAAACCTAACATATAAAAGATTTCTATAAAGATATTCACATCGATAGGTTTTAGCTACTTTTCTTATAAGAAAAGTTTGTGTTTAAACCATTTTTACAATTATTTAATTTAATTATTGGAGGTTTTAAGTGCGAGACGAGAAAAATATAGCACTTAAACTTTCAAATTAAAATTTTTTTATTTTCCTAGTGGTATTTATTAATTTTTAAATGAATTTTTAAATTGTGTAGTGAAATTGGGTCATTTTGATCAGTGTGTATTTAAATATGGGAAACGCCAAAAGAGGTTAGGGTTACCGTGTATTTTCATGAGGTAATGAAACGTTTATAAATGCTCTATTTGACTTTACTAGTGCATAATAGTATCTGTACATTAAAATCTAACATTACGAGCACGAGAAATCTAATTTAAGGGAAATTTAACTTTATTTTACGTTTTGTCTAACTGATCGGAAGTGACCCGAAAAAGATGATTTTTTTATTTTGATAAAAAAGTACGTGGTTTATTTAGATAAAGGTTTGAACTTATTCTTAAGCGTATGAAAAGCAAAGAAATGCTTATATTTTTCTAATTATAACAATTTTTACTTAATTGATCGGTATGATTCCGTTCTCAAATAAAACTTTTAACGAGTTTCTCGAAATTTATTTATTTAATTTTAAAAAGTTCCTTGTGCACACCTACTAAATGTTTAAAAAAAAATCAACAATATTTTTCAACTCAAAATGAATAAAACACGCAATTTTTTTTAGAATATACTGATATTAAATATTTTATTCATTAATTGTTCGTGTTAAAACATGTACTTTCTTTATACTTTTACTATTCAAGAAATGTCTTATTTATTTAAGACGATAAATCGAACATAAAAAACTTAAAAAATTCTGATTTTAACACTTTTATTCCTATTGTAGATAAGTGACATATTTAACACATACAGAAGATATTGCATTTAGAAAGTTCCTATGTATAGTCTAAAATGAACTTTGAGGCATAGTTGCATTCTGATATGTTAAGAGAACATACTTCATTAAAACGACAACATTTTTTAAATAAATTAATTTGTTTACCATGAATCTTTTGTAAACACAATCACGACTAAACAAGTTATCAAAATTTTAATGTTATCAGAGCTCTTTCAGAAATTGTAGAAACATGAAAATATTTAAGGTTACATCAAATAGCATACATTGTCCAATACTCAGATAGGCTTATTGTATCAAATTAATTAGACAGTACTAGCAATGGCTATTGTTTTCTTTCTCCGCAAAGGCATTTCATAGTTCCGGAACTTTGCGAGTCGGTCGCACGAGCAGAGTTATTCCACACAGTAGCCAATGCCAAACTTCCCCAGACTTATTTATACCTCGTCTTCACTGGCACTTTAATAGAGCCTCCCTTTAACTCTCAACACCGAATAACATCCATGCAGCTTATAAAAACAAAACCCATTTAGCATGCGAAACACAATAAAGCTCTTTAAAATCGACAACATAGTCAACGTCAGAACTTAAATGGAGACTCTATGAAACTACCAGCGAATGCGACTCACTCCAGGTTAAATACAATACTGACCAACGGCGCCGAGCGGCCTGCCGCGCAGCCTCTCCGCCTCGATGTAGTGGGCCTTCAGCCAGAGCATCTGCAGCTTGGCGTGATTGTGCGAGCTGAACGTGTGGCTCTCCAGTATCTGATAGAGCTCCTTGAACTTGCCGTGGTGGAAGGCGACGACCGCCTGGGCCTTGAGCACGCTCTCGTTCTTGCGGAGTCGGGCGCACTCGGGGAGGGACCAGAGGAAGCGCGCCAGTCGGTCCACGCTGCCCGCCTGCTGGAGCACCTGGACAGACGACACCATCGTCTTCATAGACGATAGGACAGGGGGGGCACACTGTTAGTCGGCAGCCAACTCATCCCGCTCTCCTTCTTATAACACTAGTGTATCTTGTATTTTGATTTTGCTTTTTAGATCGAGATTTCGGTTCTTTTTTGTCCAGCATCGTTTCCTCAAGCTAATTCTTAAGGCGGTATGGAATGTTCATTGGAGATTTTAAAGAACGACAGATGAATACTTGACAAACTCACTTGTTCTCCTTATTAGAATAATTTTTCATTGTACATTCAACTAAAGGTGCAAACTGTTAGAATGTATTCCAACTTTTAATTTCTAACCAATAACAATTACGCATCGGTACATTATGTCGAAATAGATAGCCTTTTGTTGATTAGAAATTAAAAATTTGAGTCTTAGTACTTGGAGTTCTGATAGTTTGCTCCGTAGTTAAGTGGACAAAGTTTCAGACATATATTTGAATTGCACTTTTTAGAATAATTAGAACGATATCTCGTTTTCTGTACAATTTCGTTCCAATTAATTATCGAGATGCAGTTGAAATATGAACTTAAAACTTTGTAAATGGTAAATTAAATTAATAAGAAAAACAAGTGAGTTTAAATAAGTTTTAAAAATTATAGTCGAGTTTTCATTATTCAGTAGGTAAATTAGATAAAACACTTGGATAGGAAAAGATAAGACTTGCACACCGCCTTAATTAGCATACTAGCTTTGAAGTCTTGAGTATTTTAATATGCTTTTTGGTTAAATTTGCTAGTAATTAGACATTTGTTCGTGTGTTCATCAAGAATTCAAAGCTATTTCTTTATACAGATGCCTACAAATGTTTTTTAAGTAAATTTAAAATTTTGATTTTCTACGAGAATACAATAAAATGGTACTTTGTTTCAAAGCACATCTTGCTTGCATTCTCTTTTGAAGTAAATGAAATAGTATATAGAATCGTGAAATGTTTGCCAATTCAGAATTTTGTCAAGACCATTGTCTCCGTCAGAATAAGATGAAATGCCCTGAATGAATAAGTTTGCACGAGATTCCCGGCCACTGAAGTGATAAATTTGGAAAAAAGTGTTTCATGATCGCACCGCGACAACCTACAATAATAATAGATCATGACTCGGAGATACAAGACAACTAGCTCCCACGCCACACGGACGTAAAATTGGCGTTCGCCAAGAACAATTGCCGCAGCTAGTGCTCGCAATTTTCGTTTTTGACGGCGAAGAGCACGCGAATGCTTTTGCAACGCAGCTCAATTTTACGTTCTTTTTTGTCATGGAGGTGTCCGTGTGGCGAGGGCAAAAGGAGCGAAGTTTTTAGCCGCGCACACACGCAAAAAACGTTGTATTATCGGAATTCGCTTTCCTGCCGTTAAAAAAAAAAGTATTATGAAGCGGCTAAGCACAAAACAGCACATGTAAATATATGTATACAGTGATAAGTGACAATTTGCTCACGGAAGTGTTATTACAGAGAGTAGGTTTTGTAAGTGCAATGGGTCCAAGGGAAAGTTTCTTGTGTTACAATGTGTATTCAAAGAGAACTAATAACATATATATTCTAATTACTCTGATAAAAGTTGTTCCAATAATTTTAAATGCTTTGATGTTAATTGCTGAATCCATACGTAATTGTGTTATGACAGATGTATCCTCATTTATTATTTGGAACAGATTGTAAAATGGTTAATTAACTGTCTTAAAATACACGGTTTACAGCCTGTTGGCATCACACAGAGTAATTTATTTGAATCACTAAGACTTTACCGAACTAATTAGATAATTAAGCATTTAAAACTTGTCTCTCATTGTGAATGTTAGATTTGGCTTTTTGGCCAATATGGCACGAAGAAAACATCGTCAGAAACATATTTATTTGCATAATATGTAGATAGTTTTTTTTTTCTTCTGCGCTTTAGACCGGCAAGTGCTAATTGTAATTCTCTATCTCCACGTAAACGCTCGCATTTCCTTTTAAATCCGATCAATTTCACCATAATTACCGCATCAACTGTAAAAGTCCCATACCGAAAATTCGCGCCAAAAACCGGGAAAAACTCAATTCTCTCGAAATTATCGGCGTAACGCACGTGGGGCTCGTTATACAAAGAAAACCGTGCAACTCGCTCGCGCTGCACGCACTAAACGTCAAAAGCGCGCCGATGGATTTACGCGAACCATAAAAGATCGCGAAATCTCTCTCTCTCCCTCGCTCCGACTCACCGGCAATTATTCAAGAATAATATATATAGTGCGTCCGCGGTTATACGCGAGTTCGCGTAAAACGCGGTGCTGCCAGCGATATTTTTCGTGCGATACACCGCTGCAGGCGCGCACAGTTCCTTCCATTCTTTTTTTTTTCTGTTATTTGCACGCTCGTTTTAAACTCGGCGCTGCCGAATTTTTCGCCGGGTCGTCGACGCGGTGTAGCGAAAAGAGTCGTGAGCGTGTATGCGCGACGGCGTGCAGCTGTATAAAACACGACGACGAGGAGGTGGAGGAGAAGGATAGGAACCGGCGACCGCGAATAAATTCGAAAGAGCCGCGTGGTGTGTGTTTTTCTTACGGCCGCGCTGCTGCTTTTTTTTGAGAATTGCACGCGAGAGTGACCGCGGATCGTGTCAATATTAGAGAATATTATCCGTCGTAAATTTGGCTGTAGTTTTGGGTAATTGGAGTTGGTTGGATTTTTGAACGCTTGAATGTGTGTGCTTGATTTTTTTCTTTTATTTACAGAAGATGTTGCGTGGAGAGAGTTTTGTAATAAAGTTTGCTGAGAATTACTGGGACAGTGCACTGAAAAGTAGAGTGATTTATGGGATATTAGACTTGCTGATGCAGTAATTTTTACCGTACTTTGAACCTATTAAGATTTATCTCTAGATACTTATTTTTTATATTGCTGCACAGAGAGATTTATTTAATAAAAATTATCGTAATATAATAGGAAATGTGGGAGATACTAACTTCACGATAAAAATTAACGTTATTCATGAGAATTATTACCGTGAATTAGGATAATTTTTACTGTGAACTTATAATGTCCCGCGTTTACTACTTATGAGTTTCATGATAATTTATATCTCGAAATTATCTCTGTGTTAATTCAATCTACTGATATAAAAGAGCTAAAAAGAGATAATTTTGCAAATGATTTTAATAATGACACTATAGGCGTATAAGATTAAATATTCTGGAGCAACAGCAAGGTGTTATGACGTTTGGCACAGTAAAATACAACATGTATTACATAAACACGAATAAGCGTGAAGCATATACTATGAATAAATTGCGCACTCGGAGAAAAACAAATTAGAACAACTTGATGTCATTTACGGAACTTCCTTTCGTTCAATCGACAACATAAAAAAATTAAAATTGTTGCAATAAAAATGTGTCAAAGGAAGCTATAAACATTAAGGAAAATATAAAAATGAAAATTATGAATAAATTTATCAAGTGAGCGAAATGAAATGCATTATTACTAGTTCTAGTAGAATTTTTGAGGTTATACGTGGAATGTTCTTTATGTAAACATGATGAGAAGTAAAATTAAATGTATCTTTCCATGCATAATTTTGAAGATAAATAAAATAGTAGGTACATTATACACATGTACAATAATAAGAAAATTATTTGTTTTTAAGTAGAAGAACCGGTTAATATTTCAAGTTTAAGTAATGTCTTGTCAAATTTTTTGCAATTTAACAAAAAATTTCTCCGAATGCGCGTAAAGTCTTAAAATACTAACTTAAATTTACGTCCTAAAATAACGTATGGAGGAAAATAGATGGCAAATTGTTGATAAAATCTTAATTTATAGCCAGTTATATACGAATTTATATTCAACTGTCTGTAATTAAAACTTTGTAAGTTCTCGTTTGACCTTATAACATGGTCATACTATCCACAACACTTATCGTTAAGTTTGGCAGATGCTCTACTTCATGACAATATTGCATTACAAATTACCGTGATAAAATCGTGATGGTGTACTATTTCTTGTACGCAACCCAAGTTACACTGATACTACTTTAAATGATATGTAAACTGGTTACTTTGAATGATACAGGGTACTATTTAATAGAATATTTAAATTCTACGTCTATTAGCGTGCATTCAATTATTAGTTTGTTATCCTGATAGAATCGACGGATATTGAATTTACAATTGCACACAACGGCTATGCATTAGTGCATGCTGTGTCAAATTAATAGATCGTTATTTTCATTTGTATAAAAAAGCAATAATTATCTAATTTATTATCTGATATTAAAATTTACGTTCCGAATGCTATAAAAATTTATTTTTATAAATATAAAAATTATTTAAGTTTACTTTACGATACATTATTTCGTATTTGTAGTATACTCATATGCTATGTCAGATTATAAATAATATATAAAGAATGTTTTTATGTAATATTGTAATTTATTTTTCTAGAACAAGCGCGCGTTTACTTCACATCTAGCACTGCTTTTTGTTTCGGTGCTAAAAGCCGAACATCTTAACTAATGGTTTATTGTCATATTAATTATTTAATAAATTAAATTAGTTTTATCAATTTCTCCATATCAGATTTTGGTTATAAGAAAAAAAAATAAAAGATACCATATTAACGTTTTCACGACCAATGCTTCCCATATCTGCACTTTTTGTAATGCAAATAAAAATAAAGTCTTTCACTTATTCTTTTTCTTACAAGAAGTCTGAGTTTAATGAACAAGTCAAAATGAAATTTACAACATTTCTAGTTATGATACAAATTATAATTAATATACACCACCATGATTTTTTCCCATCATTATCTTTATAACTCAAAATCTTTTAACCATCCACTTTTCTCCACTCAAATTCTCCAATAATTAATGAAAACAACACGAAAAAAAAGAAAAATAATACCGCAATGGACCTAGTTTCTGATCAGGATTCAATTCTCGATCATGTCTTTTACATAAATTGGTACCTCAGATATTTTGTTTTCAATAATTGTTTTGTACCTCAAAAAATAAATATTGACTATCTAAACTGAGAGAAATATAAATAGATGATACTAATAAAGTCAAAATTTTCGCTAACTGTTACTTAAATAATTTAGGTAATATAATTAAAATATTTTTAGTTTAACAGATTAATTTCACATAATAATAAAATAGTACTACAGAGTAACAATTGACAAAGGAATGAAAATCTGATCAGGAATCACTCAGCTGATTCAGAAACCGTGTCCACGACGGCAATCAAGCTTTCTTATCTGTCATCCACAGCAAACAACACTGCAAGTCACTTTTGAGCAGTCAAAGAGGTACTTTTTAACGCGAATCGATAAGAAAGACTCCGACTGAGATAAAGGATTACTTGTAATAAATGAATCGTACTTGCAGTTGCCGCAAATATTACGATTCATTAACAGTTAAGAACACGTACTTAAGAAAACTCCGCACGAAAATAGAAACATGCAGAGATCAGAGATACGAAAGATTATTTGACGCTTTTCCAGCTTACAATGATCCATTTATAACAGTCCCATAAACATCACAGAAGCGTGAAAACCTCAATTAACCTCATAATCAGGCGGTCAGCCTCTGCCACAATACTCAACTAATCCAGTTCTCAACTTGCAATACGTGCGCTTAACCGTTCCCAACCATTCCCTCAATCCTCCCAAAACCCCCAAACCCAAGTAATCCTCTCTCTCAGCGTACACCTCGCCATCGCACCTCCTAACCTCAATCTCACCGCTGCACCCTCTCAAAAGTGACTCGCGCACCGTGTTCCCTCCGCGCGTCCATCCACATCCTAACCTACCTCGCAAACGCAGGCGACCTGTTCCTGCGTGAATCCAAAGCTGGGCACTTGTCCATTACCCGCGGCAGCCGCGGCCGCCGCCGCCGCCGCCGCCACGACCGAACCCACGGGACTGTGACTGTGGCTGTGACTGTTCTGGGGACTGTAGGTCGTCGCCGTCGCGTGTCCGTGGCCAACGTAGGGCCCCGCACCACTGCCGTCTATCCCGCTCGGCGTGCCCTGCGGACTGTACTCGCTCTGCTGCTGCGACGGTGGCTGCTGTTGAGACTGTTGCGAGGCGGCGGCGGCGCCCGCGAGGACGACGTCGCCGGGCACGGCCGCGGCCCCGCTCGACGTCGCCACGACGACGGCCCGCGCCGCGGAACCGGCGCCACCGCCGGCAGCACCCCCGTAGGCCATCATCACCTCATTGCCCAAGGCCGCGAGGGCCGCCTCCTCGACCTTCCCCTCTTGCTCCTGCTGATGCTGAGCCTCGTCTCACGGCTCTTGTTGTTGTTGCTTTTTTGTGGACGGTTGGGAGGTTTGAATTTCCCGCGCTGGGCGAAGTGGCCAATCACCGGGCGATTTATGTGGTGGCAATGATGGGTGCTTTTTTAGAACGCTATAGATGACTGTAATAGCTTCGAGATACACTCAATTTATATACGTAAATTTGGTAATCGGTGTGTCCAGATTGCTTCACGTACGTTTAGGTTTTTAAAAAGAAGAAACTGTATAGTTTTGCGATCACTGCGTTACACTTTATACACTCGGAACGAATGTGTCTTCATTCGAGACGACTTAACTTTGGCAAATACCGCGCACGTGCATTCGTAGCTTTATCTTCTGCATCGGTGGACGCAGGAATCGAATGTTTGTACACGGGAGGCAATAACGCAGAGCAAAGTACGTATCGCAGAGACGCGAGTCGGCATTTACGAGCTACTGTGCGCGTATCCGTGTGCGAGTGTCTTTTCTACACAGAGAGGATATTTTTAGGAAAATGGCTCTCCGGCCTTTTAACTCCTCTCCGCTGTACTGTCGTCGTCGTCGGAGGCTCGAGGCGGCTGCCGCCGCGAAATGCACATGATTCCTGGGCGGAAGAAGGATATTTCTCGTGTTACTCGGGGGGGCCGCGCGGAGAGCCGGGAGAATTTTTCCGCCCGTTCGATAATCGCCTTTGCGCGAGCGCGACCGACCGATTACCAACCGCGCACGCGGCTCCGCAGTTGTGTACCCCGCCTTCTTGTGTTACACCGCGCGCGATCATCCGATTATACGCGTTTTCTCTCCGGGCCTCTCGATTATCATTCTTAATATTTTTTCCTCTCTCTCTCGGCCTCGATCTTTCTCAATGAAACCTCCTCCTTCTTCTCCTCTCGCAGCCGGCGCACGGTGCGCGCAGTCTCGTAATCCTCGGTGGCTGCCTTTCTCTCGCTAGTCCATCCTCCCTCGTTCTTGCGATAAAATAACAATGAGAATATTGCACCTGTGCACACTCGCGGCTTGGGAGAGAGAGAGAGAGTGAAAAATCCGCGTGCGACGAGCGGCGGCGGGCCGCGAGGTCTCGTATTTCTCGCACTCCGGGCCTGTATAATACTCGCGCACGAAGTCTCACACCAGCAGCGCGGAGAAAGAGAAAAGAGAGTCCGCGGGAGCGGGCATATATTATTAATAGACCGGTGCGCGCGCGGGCGCGCCTAATTTTAGACGAGGAACTCGCCGAGATTTTCCCTCTCGCTCTCTCTTTCTCTCACTCGCGGCTCTTCTGCTTCTGCTGCGATCTTCTCTCTCGTTCTTTCGCACTCGTGGAGGCGATTATACTCGGGCTTCTTCTCTCACTTTATATCGCTTATAAGTACGATCGTCGACAACGCTTATAAGTACGGTCGTCGCGCACCGAGCGTTTGTCCTGCTCGTATCGCAGCGGATCATCCCTTCGTGGGACGCGACGTCAGTAGTAACAGCCGTGTTCTCTCTCCCTCACGTCAAGATGGACGACGTTGTTATCCTCACGCACTCACGTCCGTCGTACCTCGAATCTTCCCCAGTTACTCCGTGCATCCACCGCAATGAAAACACTCGTCGTCCTCTAATACCAGCCGATCGAGCGGAAAGCCCGCGACAATTCAACAAACAAACGAAAAAGAGAAAACGCCAGTCCCGACGCGAGTTGTACACGCGCACTCTCCTTCTCGTCGAGCTGTATACATATATACGTACATATATAACCCGAAGCACTGCGTGTCTCGGTTCCACACACACTCCACTCGGGCGCGCGCTTCCGAGTCGACTGAGGCAGCCAGCGGCGGAGCACCAGCAGCAGCAGCGCTCGGTCGCTCGGGTCCCGCGGCCTGAAACGCGAGAAGAACGGACCAAAAGAGAGACGCAGAGAACGAGAGAGACGGAGATGTAGTGGCCGGCGTGCCTAAAAACGCGTGGGAGTGCCCCGTCGCGCTCGGGTCCGCGGCGCGATTGGTCGGGGGCGGGCCCTGGAGGCCGATTGGCCGGGGCTCGGGAGTGGGGGTAGCGCGCGGCCACCATGTCGCGACGCCCCATTGGCGCGGAGAGCGGCACGCCTTCGCCCCGGCGTTTTTCACGCAGACGGGGGATTCCCCCGATGGGGCCCCCCCACTCCTTGGGGTTGGGGAGAGACCGTTGGCAGCGCGTTGTAGCGTACTCGGGGGCTGGTTCGCGGTTCGCTCGAGCTCGGGGACCGCTGCGCCGCGAGGGCACGAGAGAGAGAGAGAGAGAGAGCGGAGCTGTAGGTATGGTGCGGCTCGTTTTCTTTTTAACGAGGTGGGCACGGGCTTTGTTGGGGATGTGATGATTTTTCTGTCTCTGTCTGTTTGGCTCTGGCTGGCTGCTGCTTGGGAGGGGAGGGAGGTGGATAGTGCACGGCGAGGAAAGCCGCCGCTGAGGCTTGCCTTTTTCGCCAATTTGCGCGAAAAACGCGCGCGCGCGGATGCTGCTGCTCGAGAGCGATACGAGAGATGCGAGGCTTTCTGGATTTTTTTGCTTTTTCTTCAGTGGTTTTTGCTTTTCTTATCTTGCTGGTTTTAGATTCTTGCGCTGCTATAGTTGGGGGAACGTGAAGTTCGTTTTATCTGAAGTGAAACTGGCAATTTTGAAATGTTTTGCATTGTTATGATATTTGTTAGCATAAACAAAAAGATGAAATTAATCTGAGTTTAATAAACTAATAATATAGTTTATACGTTAAAAAAATGGCTAAATAAACGTCTCACATTTCACATTGCTTATAAATAAAATTAAATTAATCCTTCGTGACTCGTGAGTAATGTAGTTTCTGCTTAGTGCTGTGTGATTTTATTTCAAAATAAAATTATTAAAATGATATTTTAAAGACAGCACTTTTCTCTTCGAATGTATTATCTATTTGTATGGAACTTAAAATAAGCTTAATTTAAAAATATTTAAGCTTTATTAATAATGAAATGGTGTGCGTTGAAGATCCCACTGAGACCTTCGTTTTATTTTAAAGTCCACTCAGAAAACCCATATCGTAAAAATTTCCTAATTTGCTAATAAATTTCTTTTTGAAAATGATGCACTTTTGCATAAAATGTTGAAATACAATTATTTGAGTTTACGATATCGATATCGTAAAATTTACGATATTGAATATCGTAAAATTAAAAATTTGTATTTAAACGTTTTATGTAAAACTACATCATTTTTACTTTTACTACTTTTACTACTTTTACTACAAAATAATTTTATTAGCAATTTTTTACGATATCGATATTATAATATTTAACGATATTGTTTCCTCAGTGTCGAATAGCACCTTCTTTAACTTCTCGATGGAAACGAATATTGGTGATTCTACCGAAAAGGGTATTTTTGAAGTTGTTTTTTGTTCTTGATAGATTTCAATATTTAAAGATTATTTTTCACGAAACCATTATTAATGCAATACGCTGATGTAGAATTACGTACCGAGAAAACTTATAAGTAATTACGTTTAACTATGAGCCATTATGGGATAAGTTATAAGATACTGCAGAATAAACAAAAAGACATGAATGAATACCGAGTCTGCAAACAGGCTTCAAAGATTACGATGTTTGCAAACAGGCTTCAGAAATTACGTGTTTTAAATCACCACATAAACTTAGCCAATAGAAATCGGGTCCTATTTTTTTTGTAGTGTAACTGATATATCCATGAGTACACTCACTACTTCTTGTACTGCATATAGTTTGAAACACTTAAAATCAAGTAGTATAATATGTATAAAAAAATGATATGATAAGTAAATACATCAACAATATTCATTTCCGAATCATCCATATCATCAATTGCATGACTGTTAAATAAGTTCTTAAATAATTCAGAACGCTCATCTGTAAAGTTTATTATCTTTTCTCAACAAACTTCTTCAACTTTTCCAAAAGTTACGCGATTCAGTTTTAGTAAGAAAACCATATGATACTAAATTACTATATTGATATCGTAAAATTATTCTAATTAGTTTTTAAAATTATCGTAAACTTGTATTACATATTAAATTAAATCCTTTTACGAATTTTTAATTCTACAATATGTTATATCATAAATTTTACGATATGACACATCTATGTAACTCCTTTACGCTGTATGTTACGTCAGTACGACGTTGTTTCATCAGTACATCTTAGAATCATGATTATCTCATTCAGGTCCCCTTCAACTCAACGTCTTTACAACATTACGCCCGTTACTTCTCATTCACCCACCAACAATCCCAGCCCCGAATCCTCCTCAAAACCCCATTTTCCAACCCAGAAAGCAGCAATTAAACTGTAATAAAAGCCACCTCTCCTATACCTCCATCATCTAAAATTCAAAGCCCATCCCCTCGTCAATCCCCCTCCACGCACACAAAAAGACGCGCGCATAACCCACTCGCACAAAAGCCGCTTTTCCTCCCTTACATCACATCCCTCCCATTGAAACTCTTCCGCGCTATACATACCGCACAGCGAAGGAGCGAGCGTGCAGCGGCAGCGGCCCGTCGTCAAAGGCCGCGCGGCGGCAATAACACGTGCGCGACAGGCCCCTGCCGTCCCACGTCAATCATCCGCCGGGGGCCCGAAAAGTACATAACGCACAGCGCTAAACAAACGGCCTTCCTTGTCGTCCACGCGGACCGACGAGGGACACGCACACGCACGCGACATTATTTCAGGTTGTGGAGAGAAGGGCTACCGGGAAAACTGTTGGTTCGGTGTGCGCTGACTTTCTTCCGTATTGAGTGACTTTTCTGGAGAGGATTGCGCGCGGTTATGAGAAATCTGAATAAATACCGCGGTGCGCCACACGTTTTTGGGGTATGAGGAGGCTCGCGGTGTACGACGGAGGCATGTTGGACACGAGCACGCGGGGTAAGTGTTTTTAGAGAAAATATTGGGAGCTGTGTACGGCTGGGTTTCGATATCCGGCTTGTTAGCGACGGATTTTTTGTTTTGACTTTCGGGGGAGTGGGTACGAGGACAGGGATTTGATTTTATTTTGGCTGGGTTAGAGGCGGGAATTAGGATTGATTTTGACGGATGAAGTCGTCGATTTTGTTGAGGAGGGATTTGATTGAGTGACTTGCTTGTTTGAAGTGTGGATGATTTGACTTGTCTCTGATTGAGACTATATATTTTTTGTGAGCAATAGAGTACTTTCTATTGTTTATTGTGTTCTGATCGTAGATATTTTAAAAATTGTGTTTACATAATAAGAAAATAAGATGACGAAGATGAACACTATCATGTCTCATTTTTCAACATAATTGTCTAGTTTCCAGGAGATAGAAAACCGACGTGGACACGGAAAAATACTTTAGTAAGACTTACGTCAGCGTAACAATTTCTTTACTCTAAAGTAACCCAAAATTAAGACAGAATATACTGAACCACAAGTAAATATTACTTTTAAAAAAGACAAATTTTGTCTTATAATTTTGGGCTACTTTCAACTTTTAAACGTAAGAATAATAAAGGAATACGCCAACAATAAAAGCAATAATAATACAATAAAAGAATAATAAAGCCTAATACACGCGTGTATACCCAATAAAAGTCCTAGAACACCCATAAATCACTTATAATTCCGAACAGAATAAACGCACACTCCTCCCCATAAAAAAGGCAAAACAAACATTTGATTAAATTCAAATTGAAACTCAATCCAAACCCGCGCAATTTCACATAGACGAATCGAACGAAAAGCTAGGAAAAGAATCCACCACAGGTAGAGCCAAAACCAGTAGCCCGCACTCTCTGCGCGCACAATGCATTGCACAACGCCCGGGCACTCAGCGGTAGCTCGCCCAACAAAGAGATATTTTCCCATCGCGCGAAGGCGCGCGAACCCTCGTAACACCTCATAATGCACTGGGCACCCCCCGGTGACAGAGCCAGCGGTCCATTATTATCCACGAACTGGAGCACGCAGCGGCTCGTAATTTCACGAGTTGACGTCTCTTTTTTCTTTCTCTTTTTCTCGCTACGAAAGGAGCAACGAATGCGTGCGAGGCTGAATCCGAAAAACCACGATGTGACGCGGACTGCAGGCGCGCGGCTTTTGTGGAGTACAGGAGCCACTTTTTCACGTCAACATGTCGCCGGGACAAACGGACGCACAACGGCCGAAGCCCAGAAGTCGGGATCGGTTTGTGTGCGCATCGTGTCTGGAGGATAGGCGCTTTATGCGTGTAGGTACAGGAGAGGTACAAATTTTTCCTCGAGAGCCTAGGGTGATTTTTCGTTTGATTTTTTGGTTGTTAGAGCCGTGATTCAAGCGCCTTTTTCATTTGTACTGATTATGCGCGTTTAAATTTCGCGCTCGAAAAAAGTGACGAACTATCTTTAAAATGATACGAGATCTTCTTTGGGATAGAACAGTCAGATATCAATTTTCGTGTTCCCAGAGGATGTCTTCTTGATATAGAAAACCTAAAACAGTTTTATTTGTGGGAATCAAAATCCTCTTCTGGAAAAAAGTCATCTAGTGGGAAATGGAAATTAATTTTCCTTTGAATTACTTCCTTTACTGGGCGGATTCCAAAATACGTGCACTTTGCGCGAAGCATTTCGGAACGTTTCGAAATCATTTGCTCTAATTTGTACAAACATAGTAATGTAATGCGAATATAAAATGATTCTGTATAAGGTAGTTGACCCTGTTCTCGATAGCTTAGTAACAGACTCAACTTATTTCGCTATAAAAAATGCTTTAATTTTAAAAAAATTGAAATTTTTTGTTTTCAACTATTAATTAATATACTTATTTAGCAAATAACTCGAAAAAGGCGAAATTTTAACGTAATGTTTACTTGTAAATTCAATAAACCAAAAAATAATCCGAGGGAGCAGTTGTCGATAACCATTTTACGAGTCGGAGCAATTCTCGATAGATGCAAAAGACCCAGTTCTCGATATACCAACAAGCCCATTATTCAGGTTAGGTTCTAGGTTATGTCAAAACTTGATTGAATAACATACACATTTTGATTGTTATAATTACATAATTATTAATTAAAAGTAGTGCTTAAGTACTTTTAAGCATTGAAATAACATTTAAAGAAAAATTTATTTGTATTTTGTATATATTATCTGACTATCGACAACTGGGTACGTACGCATAATTAAGACGGAGTTGTCGATATATGAATTAAAATAGTTATAAGTAAATAAATCAAAATTTAACTTTTTGATTACGCTTATTTTGTTGAATTTAAAGCTAATCTTGGCTTTAGAGTTTTTTAAAACGTTCTATTTATTACAAAAATGTCACTTTAAAGTTTACTGTTTGTTACGGTCGTGATTAAGGAAACGTCGAGAAACTCATCAAATCTGAGAGTGCCAAGAAGTGTGAATTTCTATTTAACAAGTAGCGCTAACTGAGTTTTTATAATTCAAAATATTTATTCAGTGATATATTTTTAATATAGAAATAATTTTCTCGTACCGAAAAATTGCTCAAAATATATCTAAAATCGTATTATTCCTTCGAGTTATCGACAACTGGGTACCTATCGAGAACCGGGTCCACTGCCTTATCGTATGGATTAACAACGTATATCTCAAATCTACAAGGTACGAACATTCAAATAACTGAATATAGTCTATTTTTAAAACAGCTCAAGTCCATATACATTAATTTTGAGGAAAACGATAGAATCTATTTATTTTATAAATGCGTTAAATAATATTTCTATTCTAAAATATTTCAAATCTATCTTATTAAAGATTACAAACGCGTCATATTGTCCTATTCTAAAAAAATTGTAAACCCATTACCAACGAATGAATTAACTACGAATAACTATGAATGTTGAATCAACTCCAAATTGTCAAAATCTGCTTTTCCTCTTACGAGCAATCAAAAAAATAAACGACTCTCACAATCATCCCCTTCACTAACAATCCCTAAACCCAAAAGTAACATCCGCACCTCCAAACTTTCACTTCCCACTGTACGACTAACGAGCCGTCAACTTCCAGCCCGCAATACCGGAAAAGCCTTCGCGCCCCGGCTCGAAAAGTCAAGCTCACCGCGCATTGACTCCTTCATTGTCGTCGTCGCGAATCCCCCCGCGGCACAAAAGTGAGCAGCGCGGCAGCGCTTAAATTCCCATGTAAAGAGATCGACCGCATGGGGCGCCACAGCGGCCGGAGAGACCCCATGCGGCGCGGGCCCGAATGCCGCGTGTAATTGCCACCGCCGAATCGACATCGACACTCGGCTGCGAGATTCCTTACGGGGCAATGTATCGCCGAGGTATATATATATAACGCGGTCCGGAAGGAAGGTAGTAGGCAGAGGACTATGCGGGATTGCGTACTTGTTGCGTGTACTTTGTGTGTGTTATGTTCACTACAAAAAGAAAATCTTATTTTAACATTGACCGATCTTAAATTTGTTGCATCTTAAAATTTCAAATGCTTGAAAAACATAAAAATAATATTAATAATATTTTAACAATAATATTAATTATTTTAATATTAATTATTAATTATTCTTATTTTAATATTAATATTATCTTTATGTTTTTCAAGCATTTGAAATTTTAAGGTGCAACAAATTTAAGATCGGTCAATCTTAAAATAAGATTTTCTTTTTGTAGTGTTTCTTGTTCACAATTGTTTCTTGTAGATGTATGGTGTTCGAGAGGATTTCTTGGGGAAATGGGTTGTTAAGGGTGCACGATTGATGGAGATAATGCAGAATTATGAAGAAGACATATTTTATTACGTGATAGATATAACGTTGTATAAAATACGACGATGCAAATAGGTATACATGGCCGTTGGGTGTAATGTCGATTAAACGAAGAAAAATTGTATGTTACGTAGAAAATAGGTGATCAATTAATAAATTGCTTTGGTTTACATTGACAACAATTTTAGATTCGAAATTATTCGTGTAACATGGGTGTAGTATTTTTCACACCAGAGTGAGAGCATGTTATTTCTTTCCTTTCTTCGGTTTTTCAACTCCAGTTTTACTTCCTTTCCGACGTCTATTGCATTTTATAGATGTTATGCAATTCTCGATTTCCTGCAGCTCTCTCTTTAGCTCATCAGCGGTCTTCGGCTCTGTATCGCATTTATCATCTTTACTTTTGCGGTACTCTTTTTGCACTGTGACACTAGACCTCATCGATCTCACTGGTACTGTGAATGGCTTCATGGTTTCTGAAATAAATAGAATTTTTCAGTTTGATAATTAGAAAGTTTATAAAAATTAATCTTCGGAGAGTTTTTCGACCATAATGTTTATAATTGACGAATAAAACATTGTTTTTCTAAATTTACTACCTAAATTAAATTTATATTATTAAATATGCTTGTTTTTTATACAATAAAAGATTATGCACAATCAATTTCAAGTAATCTCAAAAACTAATTTTTATTTTTAGTCAATATTTTTATAAACGCCTGGAAATACACTTAAATTCTTGCTTGAAGACTCTTTGAAATGACACAATAAAGAAGTTATATGTTCTCGTTGAAACAATTAATTGTTAATAACAGCTTTGGATTTTTATAAATAATACATATATACGCTGATTTTGTTATAGTTTCGTAACAAGTTATAAATTGACAAATAATGACGCAATCAAATGACATTTTATGAAAATACAGTAACGAATACGCGTGTCACCGCTACAGAAAAAACGAACTATTTCGGCAGTGACAAAAATTTTTTAATAGTATAAAGATAAAAAATTACCTTTTATAATTATCAAAAGAGATCCCCGCGGAGGCTGTACTGTTAAACTAAATAAAATTCACGTTTCCTCCCATTATTTGTTGAATTTTTGATTTTACAAATTCAATGAACGAAGTAAAGAATAGCGAATTTTATTTAGTATACTAGTAATATCTCCTCTTAAATAAATATACAAACGAATACTAACGAAACTTGACGGTAGACCTCGCCACCGTCGAGTAGGACCTCCTCGAGCCACCCTTATCATCGTTACACTTTGGCTTGTTACTACTGCAGGTATCCGTGCTCTTGTCCCCTGAACACACATTTTTCTTCCAGGACGCGTCCGGATTGCACTCGTCCTCTCCTTTCGCCTTCTTTTCCGCCAGCTCCCTAAAAAGCACAAAGGATTTCTTATTATAAGATTCAATTTTTCTCAAAATAAAACTCTACCAGCACCTTAGTAGACGAATAATTTGTTTATTATATATAACATTTAGACTGTCTTGTACAACTCTTTAACAAAAAAAGTACTTTTTGAAAACTTTCTTATACTTTGGGTGTGACTTCCTATTATTTTTGATAAGACTTTTATACGGAGAGAAAAAGATAGTAACGATTACTGTGCATGTATAGTAAATTGGGAACGATGAGTTGAGTTGGTAATAAGTACTATACAAATTAAGGATTCTGTATACTGATTACTAACTATTTGAGTATTTAGTTTCAATTTGTATAGCACTGCTTACCAACTCGACTCATCGTTCTCAATTTACTATACGTGTATAGTAATCGTTACTATATCTTTCCCTCAGTGTACTTACAACAGAGAGCTTTTTTCTCCAAAGCAAGAATTTAACGATCGTGAACGAAATATAAATAACCCAAATTAAAAATATATCTAGTAACTTAAATTAAGAATATATATGCGTTTCGTCCCACATCTGTACTACTCAGTCATCTCGAACCTCTATACATTGTAGATGCTAGAGCCTCTCTCTTATTATTCTTCGAATATTTCCTTGAATATTCATTAACTCGTTTAAGAACGCTCTTTTTCTTATATTACGAGCTGTCGAAAAGTTTTTTACTTTACAAAATACTCTCCCACATTTTAAGTCATTTTTTGCCTAAATATAATCTAAAAAGTTCACGTCCTCCACATAACAAGTAATTTTCTCTCATTCCAACAAAACTTTCTTATTTCTCAATAAGTTTCCTACTCCAAGTAAAAGTATTCCTCAATAAACCAATCAACTTACAATTCTCCATCTTATAAAATCTCTCTCAAAACAAGTACATAAAATGACTTCTCCTCGCCCATCAACAACCCACAATAACAATCCACATTTCGCCACTTCCAACACAAGCGCGTAATCCCCACACTGAGAAAAAAATTTGTTATATCTAAGTAAACGTTTCCTTGAATCGTACTAAGAAAATATTTATTTGATAATAGTAGCTATTTAATTGTGTTTAGACTGGTATTCATCAATTCAATAAATATTTACTAAATTTAAGAAATATTTACTTTATTCAAATTTTTGTTTCAGTGCACTTACCCCGTGTCCTCCTCGTTCATCGCCTTCATCCTGCGCTGCTCGTACTCCCGCTCGAGGTCGAGGTAGCTCGGTCCGGGGCTGCCCCCGCAGTCCTTCGGACACTGGGGCTTGTTGATGCTGCAGGACTCCGGGCCGTCGGCGCCCGGGCACGCCTCCTCCTTCCAGCTGTCGTCGGGCTCGCAGCTCTTGGGCTGCTTGCAGACCGGTGGACTCGGCTTGGTGCAGGTGGTGCGCGGGGCACTCGTGCAGATCTCCTTGGCAGGAGTGCCGCAGGACTTGCCGCTCGTGCAGATGCTCTTGCCCTTGCTCGGCTTTTTCTTGGCTTTGGGTTTGCTCTTCTTGCAGCCCCTGATTTGAGAATTAATTTTTGGTTCTTTTATTTCTTTTCAGTGCGAGGTTGGAACCTTGTGTGTTTAATGTCGTTTGAATGGAGTAGGAAAGTAGTTAGAGTTAGATAGATGCGCGTAGGATATTATGACCGAGAGAATTTTCGAAACGAGACTGAGAGAAAGGAGTCCTTGTGAGAAATGAATCGCGTACTTGCGGAATCGAATTCTCGCGTATTTGCCGCAAATATTGAATTCTTAATAGTTAAGAAATCGAAGTTGCGAAAAGTCTGCAGGAGTAAGATAAACATGCCGAGTACGAAAGGTTATTTGACGAATTTATTGCATATAATGATGCTTTTCAAGCATTAAAATATAAAAAGATCCTCAAGATACTTAAGTACTCACTCAATTCTTAACTATTAAGATGATGCGTTTAACTGTTAGAAATATTCATTTGACCGTACTCAAATCCACAAAATTTAACAATTAAGAAATATTCATTTGACCGTACTCAAATCCACAAAATTTAACAATTAAGAAATATTCTTTGCTGCAAAGAATTCTTTCTCTCAGATATCTTGGTTAATTTTGTATGTGTTTAAGAAGAAAATCATAATGAATGTATACGTTTTTCTTTGTAGAAACATGATATAAAAAATCATTTCAAATATCATAATACCTTTACAGGCATTGTTATAAATCGAAATTAAAAGCCTCGTAATGCATGTATACCTAATTGTTAATACACTAAAGTTAATTTCTGATGGAAAAAAATGCATGGAATGTTAAAAATGTTGAAATCGCTGGTGTTCACCCCAACTCGGTCGCCTGTTCTCTCGTCGTAATTATACATTCCAAGCATCAACAAATTACAACAAAACAGAAAGCAAAATAGAATAAGTGACCACTCGCAAGTGCGAAGCATCAATGCCACACTTAAATCATTTCCTTTCCCATCCTTATCATCATAACAATCTCTTAATTTGAAATAGTGAACTTGTCACTATTTTAGCTAGTGAAAATGATTCCACTTACGAAACAGTGAAAATTTCAATATTTTGCCAGTGAAAACTGTATTCATTAGAAAAATAGTGACTTATCACTGTTGGGTAGTTAATACATAAGTTAAAAGCCGGCAAAGTAGGGTTCGAGTTGGTATTTCATAACCTAATTTCAGTTGACATTATTTTTATTTCATGAACATTAAATATTATTTTGATTATGTAATAACAAAATAATTAATTAATTAATTAATAAAAGTGGCGCAACTAATGTTTTAATAGGAATTCTGATCCATATTCCCTGTGTAAAAATTGGATAAATGTCTAAAATTATTAATTTTTCAAACGAAAAATTATAATTAAATTCAACTTTAATATATTTTGTAACGTGCATACTAATGAATTTATTCATATTATCGGAAATATCTTTTTAATCAATATATTTATATCAGTTGTATTCGCAGCACCTTATATGAGTTATAAAATTTACTATATGTAGGCAATCGACGTATGCAAGTGGTGAAAAGGTTGGACTGTAAACCTTGTGAACCAGAGTTCGATCCCCATCGCAGAAGTTTTTTTCGCATTTTGAATTTATTTCTTATTTTAACATTTATAAATGTTCAAATGAAAATACATAATCAATATCTAATACATCTCATATATAATTATATACGCGTTTAAATAACAGCCTTATTTTTTTAATTTACTGAATATGATTAAATGTCACTGATTAAAGTAGTGAAAGTTTATTTCACTATTTCAAATTATGAATATTCACTGTTTTTTAGTTTCTGAGTTATCACTATTTTACAGTGCATTTTCACTATTTCATAATAAGAGAGCAGTTCAATTATACTTCCCAACCTCGAGTTCCCATTGGAGCCGCTCCTCTTGCCGCTCCTCGCGTCCGACTCGTGAAATCCTCGATTCTGGCTCCTCAGGCAATCCTCCAGCAATCGACTCCTCCCCGCGTCCGTTACTCCCCGACCGAGGGAACTCCAGTTTCTCACCGAGTGCCACGCGAGCACACCGCGCCTCGACGGATTCACGGGCCCGTAGGTCGAGAAGTGGGCCTTCTTCGCGGCGTGGGGCGCGTACAAGCCGCGCGAGGGAGTCACGGCTGCGGAGGCGCCGCCGCCGCCGCCGCACGGCGAGGGTTTTGGGCGTTGGCACGGGTCGCGGGGTTTGGCCGGACACGGGGGCTTCGGAAAAGGATCGCCGCAGGGATTGGACGGTGGACAGGGCTTGGGTTGGGGAGGGGGCTCGCAGGGCGGCGGTGGACAGGGCTTCGGAGCACACGGGTCGCAGGGCGGCGGTGGACAGGGCTTCGAGCACTCCGGAACGCAGGGCTGTGGGAACGAGAGATTTGTTGGTGGTTTGAGGTGAGGGTGTAGGAGAGTGGGACGTGGGGAATGAAGAACTATTCCTTTCAAATTCGTGATAAGTAACAACTGTTTGTTGGAAAATCAGAGTTTAAGTATATATATATGTATACTCGACGGAACAAACATTTGATCGTATTTGTTTGGATTTCTTTTAAATTAAGTAACTGCATTGGATCGAATGCTTTTTTCGTTAATCTTATTGGAGGATTTCAAAAAAATTCAAACTAATTCGATCAGATATTTTTTTGTCGAGTGTGTGTGTACATATATATATATATATATATATATATATATATATATATATATATATATATATATATATATATATATATATACACATATGTATGCATATGTGAGTTGCTAAAAATACGCATGTAACCCAAAGACAAATACGAGTGTTTTCGAGTACATGAGAAAAACTTGTACTCGTAATATATGAGGTTAACACTAGAGTAGTTAACCTTGGAATATATTGAATGGAAGAACTTACTATTGTTTAAAATTTGTAATGCAAATAGGCAATTGTACTAATCCACATGATTGAAAAAAATTATTACTGCAGATATAATGAAGTAAGACTTAAATTCTCCTTTATGCAAGCAAATATCTGCATCAAGCTTTATTTAGATTAATTTATTTCATGTTGATTTAAATAATTATTTTATTATAGTTAATTTACTTCTTGTATCCGGCTATACAGATGCAATATATTTTAGGCCTGTGTGTACTGTTGTACTAAATAAATACAGAAATAAATAATTATTAATTAATCGATTCTTCTATTTGTGTATACCATACCTAATGCTGAATATTGAAAACGAATGCTTGAAAAAGTAATTCATAAATTTTTAAGGTTCCCGTTTTATAAAAGGAAATAAAAACTGAATAATGAATATTCTGCTCGTTATAATAAATTTAATATCTCTGTAACAAAGTTTATACAACGTCATTATGACGAAAAAATGTAATCTTTGAATGTAATTATTAAATTCAATGATATAAACTAAAACATATTTTCTACATCAAAAATTATAGACGTTGAATTTAAACGAGATTTGAATAAAAATGTATACGAAATTGTTTGAAGCGATTGTAATCTGTACATTTATTATACGTCTTCTCATTTACTTACGTTCGCGTTATACCATTAGTAATATTTCCCTTAATTTCGCAAATTAATACGTATAAAATACGAACATATCATACACGCACAACTGTATACCCACCCGTTATTTATACCAACAAACGCATAAATCCCAGTCTCCTACAAACAACTCACAACCCCGAAAAAAACAAAAACTCATCCTTATACACACGCACGAACCTGTGAGCAAGGCGTGCAGGTATCCGGAAACTCGGGCGCGCTCTGCGGGTTCCAGGGGCCCTGGGGCCTCGGGTCCCTGATGAATTTCTCGGGCAGCCGACAAGCCGTCGACAAACTCCCCCCGGAACTCCTCCTGGCTCCCAATCCGTCGCCCGCGAGAAACGGCCGAAGCGGCAGGACGACGTCTTCCTTCAGAAAGGCGTACTTCGGCGGCGAGGGACGATCGTTGTTCCCGGCGATCGGTGGTTTCTTCCGCTTCTGAGGACGATCCGGATGGTTGTTGGCGGGGTTGCAGGAGAGACGGAGCAGGTTCCAGAAGCGGTGGGAAACGGCGTTGACGTGCAGCCGAGCGCGGGGTAGATGGTGGTGTTGCGCTTGGCGAGGCTGCCGGAGCGACGGGAGAAGATTGCGGTGAGAACGACGGAGAGGGAGAGTACGTGAAGATTATTGTAGGTTGCAGTGTGTTTGGAAGAATGTTAGCTTCTTGAAAAGCCTGATAGGAAACTAGCACTTTTTAGATTCTGAGAGAGTGATACTTTTAGGAGACTCGTGGAAAAGTGACGGAGAATCTGAGAAGTGTTAGTTTTTGCAGGAGGCTTCTGAAGAAAGCTGGAGTGGAGTGTGTATCGAGAGTTTATTTAAGGAGATGTGGTTATATTTTTTACGTAAGAAGGTTATGTACCAGTTGACTGGATAACAGGTGCGTCAGGTCTTGTCGCAATCGATTTTGCAGGGCATTGGCCATTTGAGAGAGGTGACTTGTAGTTTTTGGTTGAAAAGATACGGGGATGATGCGGTGGACTTGGAATTAGGTGCCTGTTTACGTGTTTTTCGCGGTTTTAAAAATGTTTACGAGCCATAACTTGTTAATTTCGTGTACGCGTCATTCCGGAAAAATTTTTAGGTTTGTTTTTTGAAATTGACAATCGATGGACAACTTCAGTTGACAGTATGTTAATTACGTTACGCATGTTTATAAGTTCGAATAATTAGGTATAATGTAAGATTCGATTTCAATTCGAAAACGTTATAAAAGTTATAATCTATAATATATTTGAATAATGAAAATGCACCGCAAATCGAATTTTATATTTTCAAAGTTATTATATTTGTGGGTTCCCGGAAAGACGACTTCAGTCCATTGTTTTTGAAAATTGAGTTTCAAGCGATTTTGGAATCCTTACATAGTATTTTTTCAGATCAAAATGCAAAACATCGGGATAATGTGAAAATAAGGAACCATATCTATTATTTATAAATATTGTTAACGTTAATTTAAATGTAAAATAAAAACTTCAAATCCTAATATCTCGGAAACATAAAAGTGGACTTAAGTCGTTTTTCTGGGATCCCCCAGATATAATATACTGAGAAAGGAAACTTATTAGCTATATTATTAAACAGTAAACATTCTAGTAAATAAAATACAGTTTTATTGAAGTTATTAAGTTATTAAGTAAAATATACTATTTTTTTGTAATGTTTATAAATAAATGCTTTTACTAAATTTAGCTATTTATTAAAACAACTTAATAATTATGAAGTGGAATAAATTCATAATTAACCCTTTAATTAATCCAAACAACGGGAAAAATCGTATACTTGTAAGCTTTTAGTGTTAGTAAGTTTCTCCTTCATTTTTTTTTCAAGCATTTAAAATATCATTTCAATATTTTAGTTGTTTATGTATATTTAGAACCATATAATAAATTATTTAAGTGAATTTTCTGAACGAAAGTAAAGAATTATGTGGGCAGTAAAATAATAAGACATTACTACTTCTAATGTACATATAGGGGCTGATTAGCTTGCAATTCTTACTAATATATTCAAGTATAGTTAAGGAAATAGCACATAATATATTTTTCAGTAACCATTATAGTAGAAAAATGTAGATACGTCAAATTTAAACCAAAAACTCTAGCACTTTTCTAATAAGAAATATAAAATATTCCTCTCGGTGATGGATATTTCATCTATATAAAAAAAATAACAATAGACCAATTAATAATTCACCGTGATTTATCGTCAAAACCATTTCGAAACAAAGTAAATTAAGCAAAGTCTTATACAAGAAGCACGAACTAAGAGGCAGACAAAGGTGTGCGGTATATCGGGCCGAAGAGGCGCTCGTGCGCTTGTATATACACGGATGGAGAGAGAGAGAGAGAGAGAGAGAGAGAGAGAGAGAGAGAGAGAGAGAGAGAGAGAGAGAGAGAGAGAGAGAGAGAGAGAGAGAGAGAGAGAGAGAAAGAGAACGACTCGTCAGGGCAAGGCAGATCGATGCGTCCCATGGAAACCGCGAGCCAATGCCGAAAGAGAACGCGATAATTCTTCCTTTTTCGCTTGTACTTTGGGTTTTCCATATCTTCTCGCGCAGCCTGCGTCACGAAACGGCGAGGGAAAACATCCCTGGTGGAAATAAAGAATGGAAACGGATAGAGTAGACCAAGGATATGGATTCGAATGGATAAAACTGGATTCATCAATACATAATCACAATCCATTCTAATCCATTTGAATTCTTCATTTTCAGTAGGGATGCATAAAGATAAATATTTTAGAGTAGTGTAAGCGAAAGTCGATTTATAGATTAGGACTCAATTTTTTGTTACAGTTGACAATAAAGTATATTTTAATCTATTGATGAGTAGTCAGCCTAAATCATACCGATTATTTCAATTACAAAGTTTACATTTTTAGCATATGTTGAACGGGAGGAACCCTATTTTTTGTCTTTAACGTGAAAATTTCATGAATTTAGTACGTAGAAGAGAAAATGAATATAATATGATCCGAATAATCGTTATTTTCGTTCAAAATTTGTTCGGTATGTTATTAAAGTTTTACAAATGAATTGAAAAGTATAGGTAATTCTTTATTTGAAAAATATCCGAACAAAACTGGATAATTCTATTCTTCTTCGAATTTACAATAGTACAGCTTTTTGTACATCATAATAACTTATTAAACGATTTATAATAATTTTTTTTCAAGAAATGTCAACATTTGGTTCTTGAAATAATATATTGAAAGTTTCATTTCGCAATGAAAATGAAATGACTCATAAAAAATAATAGTTTATTCAATTGTACGCCTAAAATGAAAAAATGGAATTATCCAATTATATTCTGACACTCCTAACATTGAAAATATCTTTGAATACAAAAAATAGTAAACAATCATCAACATTTCTCATTCATCATCGAGCCCACTATTCTCTATCCAAAAATCAAAAGCAACCCATCCTCTTCGAGAACCAAACAAAAGCCCACAATAGACCAACCAGCGCAAAATCACCTCTCTCGATATCAAACGATCGCTCCTCCGCCAAACGCACAAACGCCCATAAAGAGACCTATCTCGCTCGCGATTGCGCCTCTCCGGTGCCTCCGCACACGCGCGCGCGCGCACACCTACTACGCATCGATTAATCGCGCTCCTCCATAATAATTAATCGTCGAAAAGTCGCGCGTCAGTCCGAGCCGCAACCATCGCATATCGCTATCGCTATCGCGCCTCATTGATAATGAATCAGAGAGTCCGACTGTTCCTATAAGCGTATATATACAGTGATATAGGCGCCCCCCGTCTCTCTTTCTCTCAAACGAGAGAGAGAGAGAGAGAGAGAGAGAGAGAGAGTGCGCGTGTTGTATGATGTGAAACCCGATGGGCGTAGCTTTGCAGTTTGCGCGCGGTAACGCGATATGTTTGTGTTCCGTGGCACGCACACACACACGGACGCGCGCAGTCGTTGGCTATAATGCGCCGCGTTATAGAGAGACGGATATCCATCTGTCAGCGCGCAGCCGTGGCACATCATTCGATGCTGTTCGCCGCTGCGGCGTGCAGCGCGACTGACTTTTGCATGTGGTGGACGCGAGTGCAGGGATTCTTCGAAATTAGTTGCCGGAAAATGACCCTTTTTCACGTTGTAGCCGTTTGTTGGATTTTTCGTTTATGACGACCCTTTTACCAAGAATTCTAGGGTTTTTTTTTGGGATTTTTCGCTTGACTTTTACGTTGCCCGATGGGAAAATGAATCTTTGAAGGCTTTTAAATAACAAAGTAAAATAGAAAATAGGTAAAATGAAAGTGTATACCTATAATGAAAAAATGCACTGTTTATTTTGTTTCTCAGAGTAAAGAATTTCCCATTGTCCTAAGTGTGGAACATAATGTTCCATTGCAGATGTCTATTAATATTATTATTTCTATGTACTTAATTATTAACAAATGACGTGAAATTGAAATATTTATTGTTTATAATTATGACTTCACAATTTTAGCTTACGTTATTGATCAAATGTGCCATAATAATCAATTTCGGAAATCGAATGATTCGTCAGATACTGCAGAAATTTTTACATAAGATGCGGTCCAAATATATTATGAGTTGTTCAAATTTTATGTAATGCTTTGAGGGGAGGGGGGTCCTTGTTAGCGTTTTCAAATATGTAAAATCAATGTAAATGCATTACGCGGGGGAAGAGGGATTCAAGTTTGGTAAAAACATAATTACGTGAAATTTGAATGGCCCCATATTATATAGTGTTCTTATAACTCTTAAATATCTTATGTTTAAATGCTTATCGAGTCCAGGAAGTCTTTTGTCTATATGTATTAATTTGTAACGGTCCTTTACTATTTTAATACTAACACCATAGATCAACAAATAAAGCATGCGTTTAGATGTATAATTGAAGAATTCGTAAAACATGTATTTAAATTTTAAAGGCAGAAAAAGAATTTCCTTCGTTTGATAAAACAAGCGGCTTATCCAACGATTTGTTGTTTTTATCTGTTACTGCATTAAGGAAGCAGAGATACGTTCACTGCTAATGACAAAAATAAACCGAGAGAATTTTATACATTTTCTCAAGAGCATGGCGAAAGGTGCAGTCGAGGGGCGCATAAAATATGAAAAGAGAAAAAAGTTCATAGACAGAGTCCTTGCAGGTTTCTACATTGTATACTGTACTTTGAAAACTAAATTGTTCGTAAATCTTGCGTAAAGTTCACAGTCCAAACGTTGCAAGAGGCGTTCAGCCTGACGTCTTTGCGTAAAAAGCAAACCCCACGTACAACAACCCCATACGGACAGAAGCGAACGAACTTGGCGCGCCGCGTATAGCGGGGAGGAAGGTGGGCGCATATACGTCACGGTATTGCGTTACCCCCGCGAGGAATTACGCGAGCTTTATAACGTGGGAGGGCATCGCTTCGTCAACGCCATACCCTTATCTGCGTTAATTAATTTCTCGCGCGCGCGCGCGTGCAGAAGCGCAAGCGCGTACAGTGCGATGGATATTTGCACGCGTGTGTGTGTGTGTATAAAGCTTCGGTCGGGTTGTAGCGAAAAATGTTGACCCCCTGCAAGTGAAACCGAAAAATGAATGTTAAGGTTTATAAAACTCTATTGTAATAAGACGAATTTTGAAGCAGTTTTACAATACTTGTTAAGAACGAACGTAATGAAAGCGTTTTATCACTGATAATAAAATGATCGAGGAAACAAGATGTATAATTAATAATAAATGACGAGTAAATGTAATATGTTTTTACCAGAGAAAGATTGCGGTTTAGATTGCGATGTTTTAATTTGGAATGCTGACGATATCATCAGTGAAAGATCAGAATTCGTAGTCATGTAGAACATTTATGTTTAACAATTTTCAACAATATATTATTAATAAAGGTATAACTCATCAGGAAACAACAACAACACAAGCACTATGATTCCCTATTGGGCATCAAACTCCCGGAAAAAGTAGTCCCCGACTCGGACTCTTGAAATGAGAGTGTACCGGGAAAGCTATAATAAGATCTAGCATTCTTGTGTTGTTGCCATAATTATAGCTCTCGAGCTAGACAAAACCAGACTATATAATAATAATTATGATTTATATGAACACAGCAACCATTTTTATCAATTTACTATCTATTTAATACAGTAATATAATACTCTGATTGATAAAACATTTATATCATGCCTGAAAATTTTATATATAAAGTTTATTAATTACATTTATATGTATAGTAGAATTTTGAGATGCTATGTAATATAGTAAGTTTGTGAGGCGCTGTGTATTTAAAAAAAGTACGGTGATCTTTGAAAACACCCGGGTAACAATGGATTTTAAGTAGATTTGTAAACCGTTAAGGAGCATTATGAATGATCCTGACCGTTCATCCATAATCATGCAATTTTATCAAAATTTTGGACATATTTGTACAGAATCATGCATTTTTTTGTCTGAAACTTGATCGAGAATATATACGCATGGCCATAAACATTTAAGTTTTAGGCATAAAAAAGGATACTTTTGCACGAACATGTTCAAGTTAAAATATTTTTGAACGTGATATGAGATGAATATGAGATGATGAGTGAGCGTTTATGATGGTTCAAGATGGTTTACGAACTTACCTCTAACCCATTTTAACCCAATATATATCTATATATATATACATGAAATAGTAATATTTAATCTAATAACATAATCTGCCGGTAGTCTATACGCGTGGTCTGCTTACGAATTTGACTATGTTTCTGCCGTCAGATGCATACGTCTGATCAGTCAGTGTAGTAGCTCTATAGCATAATTTCGGGTGAAACTAACAGTAACAGAAAAATGTACTAAACTGCGGTACGTCTGTATGATTAGTCTTAGATGCCGCTAGCTGTATTTAATTCGACGGCTAAATGATGCTACATATACACACTTTGCTTCCTCTTATCAGGTACATAAATTTGCTGACTTACCCTGGTGGAAAATTAATCTAGAACTATGTAGATCTATCTAGTGTGCCATGAGAATAATCGAGGGCCTCGATAATACTAGATAATTTTCTACCAGGGTTAAGTTTCTACTTAACAAATGTGCTTCTACCAGATGGTACTAATTTTGTGTGAATAATTTTGGATCGACATCGTAACATTCCTTTATATTTTTCTGAAACAATGTGCTGAATTAGTTAAATAAATATTTATGCAAAAGTAATTGCACTGAATTGCGTGTCTTACTCAAAGAAAAAGATTCCTTCGTTTTCATTTCCGTTCTGCGGCAATAGAAACTGCCATACCTAGAACATCTTCACGGCATTGTACTACATTTTCTCATACACCACTGTTCGCACCGCAAACAATCACCTCGTCCAAAAATCATAACTCACTTATTTCCAATAAGCATCTCTCTCTCTATCTCTCTCCGCACAGATCCAAACCGTCCTCTATTCCTCCCCTCAAACGCGCGTCCATCTCCATTTGTAACGCGCGCGCGCGCGCGCCTCCGTAACAATTACTCCCGACCCCCGAAAGACCAACCAACTGAGGCGTCATCCCCGTCGCACAAACAGAGACACAACCGCAGCGGCACAATGCAATTGAAAAAGGCGCGCACCCTGCGGTCTATGCATTATCCTCGCGCTCGCTCTCTTTACAGTCTCTCGGGACGCTCAATTTGCTCCAGAGAGCAAAAGAGGGAGTGTTACACAGCGCCAAGAGAGAAAAAGGGGGCATATCGCTTTCGTCGGGCGCACCGTTTTTGACGGATACACGGCCTGACGCCTTACTTATATAGGTATGTACTTCGACTTCTCAGAGAGAGAGAGAGATGTGTGTTGTAGCTTCCCGGACCGCGAAACCCCGCGGGACGTCTCTCTCTCTTTCTTGCTCCCTTTCTTTCGCACATACGGCGATAACGACGGACGTGTGCGAGAGCGTCGACTGTTGAATGTCGCGCCTCGTTACTGCGTGTATACGAGGCTCGCGTCAGAGGGAGGCTGCGTACTGCGGCTTTTGTTGGGTGTGGGACACTCGTCGCTTCGTGTTTTCGTTTGTTTTATTGCTGGGGCGGCCGGCGCTCCTGGGTCGCACGACTTTTCGGGCGGATTCTTCGTCTTGCGAAGGATGTAAAAGTGTTATCGCGCCCCGACTAGGTAGACACGTTTAATAGACTCTCGATTTAACTTTTATCATTAAACGATACGTGGTTATAAATATTAATAAATATTGCGCGGTGTATACAAATACAGATAATGTAAAGGCTAATCGTTTGACTGTTAAAAATTTATTTGACTTGGATAGTATGATTGTATATATTTTATTCTACTTTCAAAGTTAATTGTGATTGAGGCTCTGATAAAGTGTTTGCATGTTTAGCGAGGCATTATGGGCGTCGATGTCTAATCTTTAATGAAATATAATGTCTTTCATTATTGCAACTTCTTTTTAATTTCTTTATTTACGATTTATGATTATATTGTGATTATGCGTATTAAAAATGTACGTGAAATTATGATGTTGCGTACAAATAATAAGTGAACTTTTTATTATATTGGGTTTAAGATTAATAAAAAATAATTAGGTCGTATTTTTTCGTTAAATTTCCAATTTTAAAATTTAAAGGCGTTTAAGATTTTTGCATTTTCAATACATATAAATATACTGCAATGTTGCGAGACGTCAAGAGAGTATATAGTTGGGATATGAAAACAAATTTTAACCTGATGCTGTACTTACGATAAATTTTTATTGAAAATAAAAAATACGACTTCCGTTTTAATATCGACGCATCTTATGAATACTAGCACATTTCTGATTTCCCGAGAAATACGAAGATCTTGTCAGGAGCCCTCTATGAGAATTAACAATGTTTAAAATCTCAGATAAATCGTTTTGCCAGAGGATCTATCTTTTTTTGATAAATCTGAACTGTGCTAGTCTGCGTAAAGGCCATCGATATGCCATAAAAATATACGAAGTAAAAGAATTACGTAAAATCCTAAATTTTGTTGAAATGGAAAGGTAAAACGATTTTTATCTGTTCAAATATATTCACTAATTAGCTAAATTTTCATAAATAATTATTGAGCAAATAAGAAAGAAGCTCCTGCATGCAGGTAGGTAAATAAATTTAAATTCCTCCGAAGTAAGATTTTATCCTGCGCCCAAAATTTAAATTTCCCCAGTAAAAGTCAACTACGCGATTATCCAAAATTCCCATTCTAAATTATGTTACAATCAAGTTTTTACTAACCCCTCACTCGCATATTTTTACGATACCCCAGCAATAATTTGCCAAGTCGGTCTCATTATTAATCCAAAATAAGTGCACACAAGCTACTGTAAAATACGAAATAAGCTTCACGTGTAACTCCGCGTACTTACACGAAGTTTATAAGTCATTAATACGTTCAATCAGATACGCGCCGTAGCTACGACCAGTGTATAAATAAACCCGGCGCTGATATTACAAAAAAGGATCCTAATGAACCAAAAAGTCCCGCGGAATTCCCGAAATTCTCCTCCCGAAAAATATACACTCCCGATAAATCATAAAGATAACGATACACTCGTGCACGTACACATATATACACGAGAAATGCGCGTCAAATCTCTCGTGTTCGATCTTCACTTCCTGCAGCTTCCCGATTCGAATATATGCGCGCATCAGCCTTAAATATATACACACAACACACGCACGTGCGTTCGCGCAGTCGCCGCACAAAAAGCCCGAGAACGTAAATTGCCGATTTGCTAATCGTGAATTTCGCTGTTTTACAATCGCGTCGTCTTTTTACGCGCCAGTGAAAAAAGAACCTCCTGTATTATACGACCCGGGCACAAAACAAGAAAGAAAAAACCAAGAGATTCGGCGGACGCACACACACACACACACACACGCACACGTGTTAGTACCGAAATCGACGAACTGCACCAAGAGAGCAAAAGAAAAGTACACGCGAATCGTCCAGAGCCAGAGAGACACAGAGAGTGAAAAGAAGAAAAAGGACGGGAGAATCGCCACGCGGTCTGCCAGCATCCAGAGAGAGAGAGAAACGGCGAGCGCGTGTGCGTGCAGTCGTACTTATCGCTTTTATCTCGCCAATGGAATCTCGGAATTCGGATTCGGGCCGTGGCTGCGAGAGAGGAGGAAGGCTTATCGTCGAATTCCATCGTAATTGCTTATCTACGAGCTTGTCGGTGCGAACGAGCTAATGCGTGCGACTGCTGGATGCGCGCGCGCGCGCGTGTGTGCGTGTGTGTGTGTGGGCATGTAAGACTAATTCACCCCCGAGGAGAGCCGCGACGCCCGGGCCGTAATTTTCTTTGCTTCGAGGTTGGAAGAGTAGAGGTGGAGAGGAGAGAGAGAGAGAGAGAGAGAGAGGATGGGACTGAGGTTTATGAGCGAGATTGAGGGAATGCCGTGTGTTCCGTTAATGATGGTGTCTTCGTTTTTTTAAAGGGTTTTTTTTCTTTACGTTATGGCTGGCTGGTGGAGAGTGTACGAGAGATCTTGACGTAACTGCGAGCAGTAGCTGGGTTGCAAGATGTATATATCTGCTTTTTTTGCTTCATCAGAAGTACTAAAAATACTATAAATGTTAATGAATATTCAAAGCATATGCAGAAAATATGGCTGGAGCGTCTATTTTTATATTAATGTTAGAAATGTCTCTAAGCACCTTTGTAGACGAGTTATGTATATTATATATTTTTCCCATTTACTACCAATTTTCATTAATCATATTTAGAGTGTATTGATCAAAATAATCTATTAGAAATTTATATGAATTTTAACAATTTTGGTATCAAGCTTTCCATTGATATTTTTTATCTTTCGGTATTATATGGATATACAGCGATTCTGAAAATTTGTTACGATTTTTTAATATCAAGAATAAAGCTGATTTTTTGTTATTTGTTCAATTTTACTGATTGAAGAACGAACGATTCGTTTAATTATTAACCAGAAATTACTGATACGTCAATTAAAAGTAGAATCAGATTAAAAACAGTTTGTATATTGATTATTTACAACCGCAACAAAATCTGTTCACTCAACTAATTAACGAAATTCGCTTAACATAAAAATCACACATCTATCAAATCTAACAATACAACAACACTCGCGCTAATCTCCATCCCACCTCAATCCATTAAAATCACTCGATACATCGCCACCAATCATCATCTCAACTACCTACACCACTCTCTCTCTCTCTCTCCGCACCACAACCACAATCGAATGAAGAATTCCGCAGCACGACTCCGCGCGCGCTCCTGGGGGCGGCGCGCGTATAGTGCGAACAAGCCTTAAACACCCCTCTCCACAACCTCTCAACTCTCTCTCTCTCTCTCTCTCTCTAGACAATAATAATTCCCCCCGAGAGCAGCAACAGCAACAGCAGGAGCCCGTCTCTAATAAACAGCCGATACGCAGGCAGTCCCCCGCAACACACGCGAGCCCACGGGATGCTGCGCAGTGTATCGGGTTACCCTGCGTATGTATCGGGCGATATTTCGTGGGGGCGCGCGAGCAAAAGGGCCAAGGAGAGGACCACACACGGACCGTCGACGGACGTCGTTGTCCGGGGACACACGCCCGAGGGAGACGCGATGTGCTTCTGGGTGCGGGAGAGGAGGAGGAACTCTCTGCCTCTTCGCTGAACCTGTCCGATGGCCTGTGGATCAGGTGGTTATTGCTACACTTCCGCTCTGGATGGATGTGTCGGGTATGCAGGAGTTTGGGTTGATGGTTGTTCCTTTTTTGGGGGGGGGGGGGGGGGGTTATGGAAGCTCGTTCACGTTTTTCGCTGAAGTCGAGGGCTTTGTCGAGGCTTTTCGGTTGGACGGAGCGGACGAGAAACGCGTGTCATTTCTTTTTTTATGAATTTTAATTCTTTTTTATCGAGAAGGCTGAGGTAGAGAGTCGATTGAAAAATTTCACTATAAATATGAGTGGAAATAAAACAATGAGACGATTGGTCAATAAGTACACTTTGTAAATCCACAATTTACTTTTATAATTTTTGAGGATTTATTAAAATAATTATTATTGTAATTCAATCAACGAATATTTATAAATCAGAGAACTTAACTTCCTAAAATAGTACTTTTCGACTCTGTTGGATACGTTGGTTTTTTAACACACGGGATGTTTTTCGCACGAGCGAAGCGAGTGAGAAAAGACATATGCTCTAAAAAACAATGTACCCGACAGTGTCGAAAATTATTTTTTGATATAGTAGGTGTGAAATTGCAACTTTAAAAATTTATGAAATGCGTAAAGTGCAACTTTACGCATACTGAGTCGAAAAATGTTTTTTTTTGTTTTTCGATGCGTTTGTGTTTTTAGTGGCTTTTTGATTTATGAGTTTTAGTTTTTTGGGATTTATTTTAATACCATAGAAATAATATCATCGATTGAGTGATAATGCATTTGAAAGAGCATACAATTACCTATCTTTTCCCACCCAAAATTTTGAATAAGCTATTTCCCTTGTTTTGTTATTCACGAAATCGTCATTTTTTTCAAATGGCTATATCTGCGAAATATAAGAATGAAAATTTTTGGAAAGAATAGAAATGATTAGGAATATGGATAAGAATAATCTGTAAAATTTTTGAGGATTTATCTTTTTCTTTTGAAGGGAAAAAAATATTTTTGTTAACAAATCGATTTTTATTCAGTAGCGAATACTGGAATATGTCGGCTGCATTTGATCTGAAACCTTACCAAACAGTAGCTCTTTACTATTTCTTGAACGAGTTCTTTGCCCAGATCAAAACGACCTTTATATTTCGAGATATTTGAGGCTATGTATTTTAAAAAAATGTTGTTGATCGCTTATATCTCGAAAATGGCACGGTCATCTTTTACAAAAGGGGCTCATTTGTTTCGTTTAATGGGTATGTTTTCGAATTTTTTTGGTATGTTACAAATATTATGATCAATCTAGTGTAAATGCATTAAACAAAGCATAAAATTACATATCTTCTATAACTGCAAATTTTAGATAGGCTCTTTCCCTTCTTTTGTTATACACGAAGAAAGTCATATTTAGTTTAAATAGTTATATCTAGAAAATTTATGTTGGCAAATTGTTCATAAAATTTTAGATGATTAGCAATTCAGTGAATCTACATACTAACATCTGATTACAGTTAATTTAAATATTTAAATAATTGTAATAAATTACGTACAGAGAAAAAATTGCTGTGATAAGGATTATTACCTATCATTCTGTAATTTTAGTAAAAAATTATCTTTTGTCAAACCATCAATGATAAAAGGCACGCCCATTTTGAGGTATTATTTAGAAAGAGATATAGCAATTTATAATTAATTTATTAGAACAGAGAATTTCATATTGGAACAATTAATTTAGTTTGAGGAAGCTAAGTGCCAATGGATTGGCAATGGTCTTTGTCAGTTCATCAGAAGTATTTACTATTTACACAACATAAAGACACGTTCTCTTGTACGCAGCGTGCACACACGCACACAGTAATTGTGCTGATATTATGTACTAAATCCATGAAGTATAAGTATCCCTATAGTTAAAGAATGATTGTAATCACTGAAACCGGAAATAGGCGTAACGCTAAATTAAACATGTTATAACTATGACACAGTGCTAGAAGTGTCAATTTCGAGATGATGGAATGTTACGCTAGCATAATGGGACAAAATTAGCATAGGTAGGAAAATTGGAAGGGGGTATGGGGAACGTGGAGGGGGTATTTTTCTTAAACAAAATAATGCAAATAATGATATTAACATTTTTAATGCTAATCAAACGTGTTAGGTTCAATGGCTGATGGTAGAAGGGTGTAGTAGTATAAAGGGACAAAATTAGGATAGATGGGAATAGTGGTGGGGTTATGGGGGTCGTGGAAGGGGTATTTTTCTTAACAAAATAATGAAAATAATGATATGGGCATCGTGACGCTAAATTAAAATTATTATTACTTTAACATACTGCTATGAGGGTCAAAGTAGAGATGATAGATGGGTGTTTGGAGGATCAATATGAAAGTGGTGGGAGGTGCGGGAGCAGAAGGGGAGGAAACGAAATGAGGTGGAAAAATATTAGGAGTAATGAAAGAACGCGGAAGGGGTATTTTTAAAAATAAAATCATGATATATACATATATGCGACATGCGTGAGCAAGTGAGTGAGTTCATGAGCAAATGATTGCGTAAGAGCGACCAAGTGAGCAAGTGCACGAGCAAGTAAATAAGCCCGGACAGCAATAGTAAGTTTGCTGCAATGATTCCCAGAGACATTGGAAACTTTCATGAGAAACTTTCAGAAAGGTTGCTGCGACGTTGGAAATGGCCGCATTTTTGTCGCTATTATTTACTTAAACATATTCTTTATTTAGCAATTGTAATGTTTTTAATTATGTATTTCATAAAGAATTTTAAGAAACGTTATCTTTAGTCTACATTGAACAAGTTAAAAATGATCTCAGTTTTTGTCTATTTCCAACCGTTCTCGAGATATTTTAACAATAAATAAATTTTTATTAAAAACAAATTTTTGTACCAAAAATAGCGGTTATTTCCAACGTTGCAGCAACTTTCTGAAAGTTTTTCATGAAAGTTTTCAATGTTTCTGAGAAACGTTGCAGCAAACTTACTGAAATATTCAATGCCGTCTGGGAGTAAGGGAGTGAAAATTGTGAGTAAATATATGTAAGTGAAAAAATGCGCGTGAGTATGTGAGTGATTAAGAAAATGAGAGTGAAATATAAAATTAGAGAGAGTAATAAGTATGGAAAAGGAGTACGTTAAATATTTTGTTCTTATATATACACACTAACCGTGCTACCAAGCACCCCAATATTCATGCATTCTACTATCCACGCACTCAACTATTTACGAACCTCTATTAAACAAAATAGTAGTAGATTTCTTAAATGAAAAGTAAGAGGAAAAATTCAGTAATTGAGTAACATTAGACATAGAAAATCCACTGATATATTTTACATATATTATACCCATAGTCCCCAGTATCTAGCTAATGACGTGACTTTAAATTTCAATTGTATTCTTGATCTAAAAATTGTCTGCTGATTGCTCGAGAAAATTAAGGAGAAAAACCATTCATTTATTTCGCTTTCGTTTTTAATATTTATCATAAAGTAACCAAATCTCTGGGCGCAAGCATCATTCAATAATGCATAGTACCATTTAATCTGTACCTCTCTAAACCTAATAGTAGTACGTACTTGGTACGTACGCTAAAACTTTCAAATTTGTAGCTTATTGGGAAGTAGGCAAGCACTTGATTCCAAAATCCGATCGTATCAGATCTAGAGACAACCTATCTGTCTTGCCAAAAATGAGCAATTTATTGCTCTCGCCCTGCCAGAAAATAAAATCTTTCACTCCATTGTCTCTTTACCCAAGAAACTCCGCAGCCAAACCACTCCATCCACCTTCTCCTCTCGTATAGCATGCCAGTCCGTAGTTAGCCCGAGGCCCTCGTATATACCTCCAACAGCAGCCAGCTAGCACGCGCTCATCCCAAAGTTTGATTAAACGCGCGCCCAACCAACCGCTGGCACGAGCCATTCGTCTGCCAAGACCATCTCACTCGCTCGCGCTTTCCATATTACATACCATACCTACCGCCGCTTATACACCTTCCTCCATCCTCCATTATAAACACCTTCGGCCGATGCTCAGCGAGCCGCGAGAGCGCTATATACCGAGAACCACGGGACTTTTCCTCGAACGTAGCGGGGCTAATTAATGAGCCATTTCCATCGACGCGCGCGCGCGCCAGTCGAAGCGAGAAATCGAGAAAAGGTCGAGGTTCTCTCTCTCTCTCTCTCTGTCGTTTTTTTTCTCTTCTTCCGTGGGACACGTGGAAGAAAAAAAAAGAGGTGTACACGTACGTGGTATTAATGGAGGGGACATTAATTCGGCGCGACGCGGCTGCACCAACGGCTTCCTAGAAATCGAGATCCAGATCCTCTGGGACTGTGTATAGTGTATATATATACACACACACGGCGATGTGTTTAAGGAGACTATGCCAGCGGGATCCGTATGGGAAAGTGCGCGTGTAACTCCATTTTCGTGCGAGGTGAGCGCGAGGCGTTTTATCGCTGTATTGAGATCTCGCGATCGAGATGCGCGGGAGAGGGATTTTTCGGAGTTTTGGAGCTGCGGACAAATTGCCGTCGACCGGGGAACATGAACTTTGGTGGTCCGATGTGTGTATGGATGTACGTAGCAGTGCAGTGGCTCGTTGGATTTGATGTTGGACACTTTTTAAAGATGGTACGCCTTGCGGGTGTTTGGATTCTTGTGGAGAGCTACATGTATGTTGTTACGGAAATACGTTGACGTGGGTTTGTTGGTTGTCGAGTGTTCTTGAGAAACTGCATGATATTAATCCTTTGGGGAGTAACAGAGTAGAGTCATTTCAAGAGGACATTCATATTCGAGTAGTGTTTGAACTCCAAAGGGGTAAATTTAAGTAATCGGATTACTACATTTTTTCATTTTAGTAAAAGCCGGTAATATACATTATTAGTTATCTTTCGAAGTTATATATTTTATAAATAAATTTTTGTTGTCTATGTTTTTTTCAGTTTTCTTAAAAGCGAGTTAAATTTACCGTTTTACGGCTTATCCCCATAAATACAATAATGTTGACAATATCATCTAAATGGACAGAACAGTTCTTATTTTGACTTGCTGTAGTATTTTGTATTATTTAATAGAAATCATGTTTTTGAATAAGGGATTTATTTTAAAAACTGTAAAAAAATACAATAACGGCAATATTGCTTTTTTCAATTCAATTACTTTGGCATTGCAGGAACTCTCGTTATTATTTACGCTTTTCTCGGTAAAACTGAGATAACAATTCGTTACAATCAATATTCCATCCGAACAATTCTCGGAATTTAAATGTGTTTAATTAAAGTTTTACTGCGCATCGCAGTTTGTATATACTGGAATAATTGATGCACCCAAATGGATGGTACCATTAAAACGAGCAAAAAATTTATTTATATTCTTGGAAACTTATGTAAGCAAAATTCAGCTTCAATGTAAATATTTGATAATTTATTCATATAACATGAATTTACTGTATAATAAAGCTCTAAAATTACGGTAGATTTTAAATTTGGAATATCTGTTTCATATAATTATTTCTCACGCAGTACTTCTGTGAAAACAATATTTACTTGTTCTTAAAATCAAAATTCAATGTTAATTTTTGACTTCATGATGTATTTCTGGATGATGGTAAAAAAATAAACTTTTTGTACGGAACCAACAAGATAAATAAGTATGTTTATCAAAACCTACGAACAGACATATGAACATTGGTCCAATATTATTATAAATCAATGCGTATAATTAGCTTTCTATCAATTGAATTCATAAACAAAGTTGTGTATGTTGCTTAAGCTGATTTTTAGATGACCGATAAGACACCAATATTGACGAGAAAATTTTAAAACTTTTTCATGTGTTAATTATCGGAGTAATGCCACTATTATTCATTAATTACGTTCTCAACAAAATATTTTTAGCCAGAATATTGCAGGACGAGTACCGTGCCAATCTGTATTGAAGAGACAGAATTAACTATAGATTTTTATATAGTTTTTAATTTTTTATCAAGAGTAATAATGATCCTGAAATTCTAAAATTGTGTTATAAGCTTCGTGTTGTTTTTGCTGCTTAATGAAAACAGTTTTACGAAAAGCGGCAAATAATCGAAACAACAAATTAATATAGGATTTTATTATCAACCAGACTCACCGAGTTGATCCTGAAATGGTACTCCACAAAACATTTCCTTTTAACTGCCCTGTTGTTGTTCTGTAACTGAAGCAGAAAGCGGCCAAACATCGACTGAGTTTCCCAGTATACATACGATTTATGGGTTTATGAGCTTACTGTAAAAAAAAAGAATGCGTTTAAACACGACGACGCTGACCGACACAGCTTTCAACGTATGTGCCCTTTCATTTTCACGAAGGAGCTATTTGTGCACAGCGTCATTTGAGAATAACTCGCACATAAACGCATTGTATTTTTTATACTAAAAAAATCATCTGACTCGAAGAAAAATCACGCACCACACGAGCTACAGTAAAACTAGACACTAAAAAAACACCAACTATTACAAGGCTCTCTCCTTACACTCGCACATAAGTATCTATCAAACTCCTTATCTTACAAACACAAAACATCCAACTTTTCTCACAAAACACGCTCACATGCCTTCGTTCACGTCCGCCCCAATAAATCCCCGATTGACGCCTGAGAAATAAACCTTTCAAAATCATCCCCACTCCTACATCATACCTATACATCGCGACCCCCCCCCCCCCCCCAACCTCTTCCCTGAACTATACACTTCCCCATACACCGAGGCGCCAAGACCCAACGAGAAATAACGAAAAGAAAAAAAAACGACACAGTAAGAGAAAGAAGAACGGAACACCAGGCGTGTAAATTATGAATAATAAATATCCGCGGAGACCGAGCCCCCCCGAGCTTCTTTTTATCGGACCGTCGGGATCGACGCCTCGCGCGAGCGCGAGCGATGTGGGCGGGCCCCCGTGTAAGCTCTGCTGCTGCTATGGGGCCCTAAACTCGCTTGATGCAGAGTCCGCGGGGGCCCGACGCCCGTATCGCCTTTTGTGAGAGTTGCATTGTTGTCGGGCGTCTGGCGCTTATAGCAGGATGGACGGAACGAAGACCGAGGAGTTCGGAGTTTGGAGGTATGTGGACGGAGATGGTGGTTCGAGGATGATTGATTGGCTCTTTATTGGGTGTTTACGGCGAGTTTTGAGCACTTCATTTTGGACGCGGTGGTGTGATGGAGTAATACAGTAGAAATTAGTGTTTCAGAGTTTTAGGTTGGCAAATTTGATTCTGTAGTATAGGTCTAACCGAGGCGCTTCAAAGGCCAAGGGATAGAAAGTGGTATTTTCGAAATATATGAGTTATAAACACTTTTACACAAATATGGTAAAAAATTAAATGTTATATACCGAAGCGATAAGAATGATTTAAATAGATTAAACCAAATTATTTAATTAAACTTCGGTTTATATGGTACTATTTATTATTCTCTAAGCACAGATTAGATTTTTAGCATTATAGAAGCAGTTTCAGAGCGTAACTATTGGTAAGAATTGCACTTTGGAAGTAATTTGGAACTTCAGCAAATGATAAAATGTAAATGACTTTTGACAACGCTAAATTGATCTGTCTATCACAACAATACGTGTAACAATAATTACAATGATAGGTAATCTGACGACACGGTCATTCACTTTGTCCTAAACAAAATAGTCATTCTATTAAAAGATAGTAAGTATTATAATTATTTTTTTACAACTATCCACAACATATTTAGTGCAAATTTAATCTTACTATCAGTGATAGTTTGAAAAATCTATATCAAGCAATTATGCAGAATTGAAAAGATTTTAGTTTTGGCTACGAAAAATCACAGAAAATCAAATCGAAATATTAATGCCCAAACTTTTTCAAAGTACTGACAATTTTCAAAATATTTCTGTTCCTGGAAATCTAGATTGATTCGTTGATATTGGTAGTTTTTCGTTCGCTAGAAAAACGATATCACAATAAAATATCAATTTCTTTCAACGAAAAAAACGAATATTGCTTTTTTCCAGAATTTCAATATTGTTAGAATAACAATTTTGGCTACATTGAATTTTGACAGATTTCTAAATTTCCCCGCTTTCTCAGTATTTTTGTTATATCCACTAAAAACAATTCGTCGTTACTAAGCTTTCTTCGCGAGAAAGCAATACGAATTTGTTAGAGGCGCCCGTGGCTCAACTGGTTAAGGCGCAAGACTTAGTTTGTTGATACACTTTGGCCTCAAGGGCGCGGGTTACATTCCCCGTTGGGTCGATTTTCTCGGCAACACATTTTACAACTCGTTATTCCGGATTTATTCGCTGATGGAGATCGAACTTGAGTCCGATAATAATCAAACCCTCCGAAAAAGGACGATTCCTTTAGAAAGCTTATAACAGCAGTGATATCAGTGTAGTGACTTACAGAGATTCGCCTGACCAACTTTAAAAAATACAAATTTATTCGTTCATTTAGCAAATATTTATTTATTTAACATAAAGAAATCAATCTTAAATTTAAAAATCATTTAATTTCTTCTCAAGTAATTAATTTATATTACTTGTCAGTAACATTACAAGAAACATTTACTTAAATCGCAAAAGGTTCATTTCAGTGTAATAATAGATAAAATTCTATATTCAGCGTCAGTCCAACGATTTATGTACCCATTGCAGCGTCGAAAACTCACACTTCAACCTCTTTTAGTCGAGGCTGCTCACTTTTTTCCGACGAGATGATCGATCGCACAGATCGAGTCTCGGCGCGGCGGCTCGCGCAGACAGACGGACGAACGGACGAAGATCAATAGACCCCCGAAATCGTCTTATTCGGGCGGGCGCGTGTCACTCGCGTGCGCGCACGCGAGGCTATATTGTCGTGACTCTTCGCGACTCTTCGTGACGAATCACATCGAAAGGAAATCGAAAATTGATTGTTCGAGAACGTCGTTGGGTAAAACGTAACGTGTTTTCTTTTACTTTGTACTATTTATACTCAGTCTGTTTTTTTCTTTTTATTCTTGTGGTTTTTGAAAAAGAGAAACTAATTATGACTAATTGATTTCATAAATATGTATTAAGCTTCTCTTTCTTTAAAAACAGATGCTAACTACTTTAGCAGAATATGCCGATGCTGTCTTAAAGTAATTTAATACATTATTTTTTATTGAAAATTTGTACTGACAATAAAGTGAAATTTAAATCAATTTGCTAATCGGAACATGTAAGAATGCAATAGTCATATAATTGTGCAATCAAAGTGAATGTAAACCGTATGTAACTCATTCGTTTCTACATACAGATAAGTCGTATATTTACAAAGTGTGAAATTAGTTCTTAATTTACTTAAAACATTTTACTTTCCTGAAAGTTTAAAATCAGCTCTTTTTTAATATCTATTTTAGCGTGGACAGTTGCACTGCATTACAGCATGCACTTTAGCATGCGATCTAAGCATGAGCTTCATGCAATATTAGGAGGAACTCATGCGAATATAGCATTGTTCTCCTCACTCTAAAATTGTATAAGCTCCATACTATTTTTAAGTATATCTTCAGCAACTTAGTCGCCATCTGGAGGGGTGCCAGTGTATACCTGTGCGCGCTCGAAAAACAATCTGCAACCTCCACCTGATAACTCAGTTTCTCGTGCTTCATCCCGAAAAAGTTCATGCAATTTTAGGGTGAAAAGAGCCACGCTATATTCGCATGAGTTAATCTTAATATTGCGTTAAGCTCATGCTTTATATCGTATGCTAACCTACACTGAAAAGAACTCCGAACCGAGGTAAATTCGCACCGTTGTTATAATACAGTGTAACTGTCCACGCTAAAATAGTTACATATTTAATGAAAAGTTATGTCTAATTAAATCTGTTAGGGCTGTGTTGAGCTAACTATGCAGTATAGAGAGATAAATTTACAAAAAGGCTAAGCTAAAATACGAAATCGGGAAGAAAATTGAAGATATTCGTTAAAGGGTTAAAATAAATTGAGGATTTAATAGTAGCTTGCAACTTTAACTATTTCTACAATACGTATAGTTGTTTGCTTAAAATGGACTCTTAAAATGGAGAATACCATAAATGATTTTTTTTACCACAAAAAGTTAATTATACACGTACGTTCGTGCGCTAACACTGGTCCAGTGCAGGACCAAATCACTCAAGATATAAAATAAACCACACAGATATGGGTAATGAACCATATTCACATATTCAGTAAAGTCACCCATTACGTTACACAATTCCCCTAATCCACATTCACATCACGACATCCTAATTATCCGTCACCTCTTTGAGGCTTCACCAAATCATGCGTTTCCCGTTACCCAGCCCAACCTGCAACCTGCACAGCAAATGACTTTTCTCGATCGACATAGTTTTTACGTAAGCCACTCGCACTGCAGAATCGGATCACCAGCTCTATACTCATGAGAAAATGCAAAGTACACACGCACACGCACACACACTTTCCTATCCACCAGTAAAGAGAAAGAGCTGCGACCTCGAGTGTGTGTGTGTGTGTATGTGCGTGCACACGAAGCCGAGCGACTCCCACCGACGGCACCTCCACCTTCTTTCTCCACCTCTCTCTCTCTCTTCGTGCGTATCCTGCACCTTCAGGGTGGCGTCACGCTCAAGACACTTCCGGTGTTAAATTACCCCGAGAGCCGCCGCCACTCCATTCTCTCTATATACATATATACTCATACACACACTGCATGTGCACGCTCTCTTGCGCGCGCGCTGCTCTCCTTCTTTCTTATTTCGCTCGCTCGCTCTCGTAAGTTCTTCCCCCTTTTTTTTTCTTATTTGTTGCCGCCGCTGCTGCTGCTCTCGCTGGAGTGTATAGATATAGATATAGATGTGTATGTGTATAAGCTACCAGGCAGCTCTTGGGTCGTCTCGATTATCGTTCCTTTATTCCGCGGGGACGACGAGTTGCTCGTTGGCGGGTGTTGCTTTTCCTTTTTGTCCTTTGTCTTTTTGCTGGATATAAGTAGATCACGAGCAGTAAGTAGCCTTATCTCGCGCTCTCGTGTGATAATTCTTATTATGTATGTTGCAGCGGGGCGCTGGGCTGGCTAAGGGCGAAAAGTGCGAGTTATAATCGATTTGAAGAGGGAAGTGGGGATGAAAGCGACTTTGCATAGTGTTAAAGGGGGAATGGGGATTGATAGGATTATGCGGGATGAGTTGGGGTTTAAGAATGAAGGAACGATTCTAGGCTCTAGATGCAAAATAAGTTAATTAATTGATATCCGTCTATTGGAATTAAATTCTTTTACCACAAAAATTTAAAAGCTAGTTTAACCTTCTAGCTTATTGTACACTGAGAAAAATGTATTGCTCGAGTATCCAGATTCTGGTTGATCGAACTAAACTGCGTATTACTGCTGCAACAATACTTTAATATTGTTCTCACATCAATATTACTTTGCTGTGACAATCATATAATATCACCGACAACTATAATATAGCTACGACAGCAATATGTACGGTTCGTTGGACAATACCAGTATAGTTATCATATAAATATAAAAGTATTGATTGAGACCCATTCCTTTTTCTCAGTGTAGCATAATTCGCTATGATCTTTTGGCTGTGCTCTTAGAATTAATGAATGAAATTAGCATAGGTAAGGTAAAGGTATCAATATCTGACCTTTCAAGCTTATCAAGGGAATCCTTTTAAAACTAATGCAAAAAATTATTTTTCATCTGAAAACTCTTTTGCATATCGAAAGATACTGATGCATAGCCACGTAAATATTTATAAAAAGTATCATACAAACGTGCAAGTTTCTGTTTTCTATTGACTATAAATATGTTTAAGATTCTAAACGCCTTTTGGTCAAGTAAGAAAACTTATTATTTGGATAATTGTATGCTTAACCAGCATCTTACGAGTCTTAGCTGTTTAGTAAGAAATCTATCTTAACTGTCGATGCATTTCAGTGCAACTATTCAAACATTTTTTTAAATCTCATAAACAAAGTTTTATGTTACGAAATTTTTAACGTAGGAAACTATTTAGTTAAATTATATAAATTAGCAATAATATATTAAATATGTCATTTTAATAGCTTAATACAAAATAAAACTCTTATAAGTGGCCAGGCAATGAGTTACAACAAAGAGTTCTCGAGTTTCTTAAGTCTAAATAATGTAGTTTGCCAACGCTCCTAGTGTACGCAGAATTTTACTTAAACACATTTTAATTAAATAAATCAACAGAGTTTTTGTATAATTTATAGATATTATTTTATAAATAATTATTTTTCATTTGATCGATCGGCACACAGCTTTGCGATGCATGGATTTCTTCAAAATGCTGTAAAGAATAAGTCCAATAAATTTCAAATAGAATAAGCTGCTTTTGTTAAAAATAAAGAATATTTACCTTATTGAATATTCGTACATTAAAATTCCATTTTTAAATTGAAATTTTGATAAAAATAAACAGTGCGATACGTTTCTGTATTATAAAAGGTATAAAGAATAAAAAGAAAAATATTTTATTTTTTTTGTAAAAAAATGATAGAGAAACTCTCTTTCGATTTCCAAGAAAATTTTTTGTTTTTATTTCTTTCGATTGTAACTCAATAATGTAGTCGACATGAGTCAAATTTGAAAATTTATGTTTAGCCTTATACTCGTAGCTCTCAATCCGACGGAGTTGTAAACTGTGCATGGCGAGCTGTTTTCATAATCTGGCTTTTCGACGTAAAATGGTCCTAATTAATTATGCTTTAAAAGTACTTGCATCCTACTTTAGGACTATAAACTATAATATTTGAAGCCAAACTAAAATTTCCGAATAAACAACCTATGAGTGATGTACTACATAATGTTATAAACTATTTTACAAAAAAATGAAATAGTACGGAGTTGTTTCATCGCTGTTTAGGCGGATACTTCATCAACAAAAATTATGTGCTCAAAAGTTTAAACGGATTCTTCTCGAAACAGTATTTCTAAAATTGTTAGCTGTCATATTTCATGCAATTCTTTTTCAATCGTATTGGATTTTTCAGAGAATACACCTTTATTATATAATCCGACAAAGTACGTACGGGTATTGCATAATATTGTAGATTGCTTTTGCAATTGACATTCTTATACAATAATTTTAGGTCAGAAATTTATCTTTTGTCCTACCTTCACCGAAAGTATGCTTTTTCATGCATATAAAGCGGGCGGAAAGTGGTTCTTTACCAGCTTCGGGCGTAAAACAAGACCCGTGGATGGAAAGTGCGGTAGTTTTCCGCCCCAGGGCGGTAAAGTGACGCGCTTCCCACCCGTTTTATACATGCACAAAAAATCATCCTTTCAGTACAGGTAGAACAAAAAATATCGTGTGCACCACGGATGGAAGGTAATTAACGCTTGTGCTAGTTGCAGCTCTTACCTTGGCAACCCTCGACATCTCTCGAAATCCCTCGGCTCGCCTTTGGCTTGCCTCGGATCGCTCGGGTTGCCTCGGCTTGGACTGCAATAGGGTAGTCTGCCCAGTAGATATACACTGATCAGTAGATAGACGGTTTATAAACATTATTATATCTACGAAACTAATGATCTTTCAAGCAAAATTTCAAATTCTAATTGCATAAAAGCTTGTTACGATTAGATTAAATATAATATTTATGAAAGAAATGTTCTTTTTATATGCAATAAAGTATCTTCAAAAATATGGTCTTCCCTATTTATAACCTAAAAATCTAATAGATAGACTAACAAAGTAAATGGACATTGACAATCGTCTATCTACTGGGATATATGTGTTTTTCGCAATATTTTTGTAATTTCTAATTAAACAAAAACTTCTAACATTTCTAATGTTTTTTTACTGATAAATTGAAGTTTCTTACATTCGATAAGTGTCAAATTGTTTTAAAAAACGATATTATCATACAAAAATCTAATGCATAAAGTGAGACAATCCTTAAGCGTCTATCTATTGGGTAGTTTATTCTATGCCCTCGCGGTAATCGCCTACTTTCAACCCTTGATACACAATACACTATTTTTTCAAATGTTCACCATTATCACAAAAACATTTACGTGGTTTGACAATTTTTGATACATAATTGGCGTAAAAATTTTGTAGAGAATATAATTCAATACTACCTATAAGATTTGGCATAGTGCGTTTCTTACACATAAGAATTGTACACGTAATTATTGTGCACAATTTAGCATTGGTCAAATCTATCTATATATAATTTGACCAATGCTAAATTGTGTACAATAATTACGCGTATAATTCTTATGTGTAAGAAAAGCGCTATGCCTAAGATTTGTACGATAAAGGATTATAAACCGATTTTCCAGTAGCATTAGTTTATTATTTGTTAGCCATATTGTATTGAGTTACCTTCTATTCATTATTATCAATAAAATGATAGTCAATTTTAATTTGTATTATATAGTCTAATATAAAATTCCATAACTTTAAAAAAAAAATTTCATAAAGAACAATTTCTTCGAATTTTGTATGCAAGAAAGGAAATTTCTCTACACAATAGTCTACCATCTTGCCGCGGTACTGTCACTCAGAAAGCAGACCTGTTCGTGTGTGGTAAGACTCGCGCGTACCTGCATGCGAATGCCGCACAGGTGTTAGTAACTCGAGTGTTTGTGTACGTGCGTGTGCGCCATGTACTTGCGTATAAAAACTCGGTGATCTTGCGTACGGAGCGACCTACCTACATTCACGGATTGAATTACGAGCCGCGAGAGAGCCCCTATATGTGGCAACTCTCCTTCGGCTACTCTTTTCATCAGCCGACGGAAACTGTTTATGGAGGCGCGTTGCTCGAGTTTTTCGAGGATATGCGCAAGTGCACCTGAGCATAGAAGATGATGAACTTGCTTTGTTGGGGTAGTTGAGGTCAATGTCATTGTTATGGTATAAAATAATAAAGCAAGGGAGATTATGAGCGGGGTGAACGAAGGAGATTTGAATTTTCATGAAGAATACACAATTAAGATTGAAAGTAATTTTGATCGATGGAAACCTGACTATATTATTTTTTTTTATTTTACTCAGCTGAGTAAAATACGAAAAATGTAGTTTTGTAGCGTAAAATTTTTTTTTGTAGCGATGAAATTTGATTCTGAAATACGATCTATTTATCTTCTACGAACAATACCTGCAAAAAATGACAAAAAAATAGATAGAATTGTTATAACCACTTGAAAACTGCAAAGTAAATATATATGTATAAATATATTCCAACTTCTATTTCATTGAATTATATTTTACATGAACCTTATTATGTTAAAATAATTTTATAAGGATGGTATTTATATTGTGAATTGCAAAAATAAAAATCAAACAGCTTTTCGGAGCATAAAAATGTATTAGAATTTCCCGAATATAAAAGAATTGAAAATCCTCGAATTTTCATGTACTTTCCATCACTACCTATATTCGATTGTATATAACTTTGGAATGAATTAATATTTTATGCGAAACAATGCTTAAATTTAAGATCTTTCTCTGTAGTTTTATTTTCTTTTGGCTCATGTTTCTAGCGATGAACTTGCAAAGTTTCGATCCGAAGTAGAGGTTCCATTCTTCAAATTCAAGGATTCTCTGGTGTTTGAAATTTGTTTCCCGGAAGGTACGGACTGTGGATTTTTCTTGTAAGTAGGTTTAAGTGCTAAAAATCTCATTTTCAGAAACAGATAATTTCAAGGTTTCAAGATCAGTATAACAATATATTATACAAAATCTACACCTATCGGCAATAAATACTAGTCTTCTTTCAATATAACAAAATGCTTCTTTTATTAGCAAAAGAATATTACTTGCTACTAAAATAAAATTTCAAACCAAAATGCTTAGAAACTATCCTATAGACAACCCATTCCATATCTATATACGCGGACAAAATAATGTTAAGTATACCACTTATACCAAATTTGCAAACAATCGATATAGAAAAGGAGCGATCACCCCTCTGCATCGCCACACACTTCCTTTCCACAAGCCACCCTACAAGCACCAACAACAAAACCACACCCGTACAAAACCTCCTCAACCAACGAAGAAAACCTCAAGAACGTCACAGAAATCGCGAGCATCCTCCTCTCCTCCTATCGACAAAAGGAAGACAACAACCACGCCGAAGTCGTCCGCTTGCAGCTCCTTCTTCCTTATACCTCACCGAGTCCTCCTCCCATCCAATATGTCCCATTCATACATCCAACAGGCGCAAAAGGAAAAACAAAAATCCACGTATACGCACACACGTCTTCCTCGAGCTGTAGTTGGAGCTGCAGAAGGCCGCGTATACACGCCCGACAGACGGATGGACACTGAACATACATACATACATACATACGCAACACGTACATACGCACAACGCCTGTACACCTCCTATACCTATATACATCTACACTGCCGCCGCTGATGGTGGCAAAGTTGCGGAGGCACCGCGTAGCGACGAAGGAGGAAGATGAGGTCGCGAGACGCGGGGGTACTGTGCAGCCAGGTAACCCGACACCCAGGCCGCGCCAAGGTAACGTGAGATCCAGCGCGGCCTCCCCCCCCCCCCCCCCCCCCTTTCCGAGGGCCTCTCCGCGCGCACGAAGCTGGAGCTGGAGCTCGAGCTGGAGTTGAAGCTGGAGCTACTGCTGCAGGGAGGAGAAGAATGGAGGGAGGAGGTGGTCCGGGCGGAGAGCAAATTTGAGAAAAAGCCTGGCGGACCAGAGCCAGAGCGGAGGACTCAATTACGAAAAATTCACGGCTCGTTAGTTACGAGCGCGCGGAGAGCGGGGAGTTGGGTTTCCTTATTAGAATATTTAGAAAAACTCGGGTGGCTGGCTCTTGGATGGATCTTGCAAGGCACTGTTATAGACGGGGTTCGCGGGAAATTTGGGTTTTTTTCAAGTTTTTTAAATAGTCTGATTGTAAGGTAATTTAGGTATGATTCATACGTGGTTAAAATTGCGATTAAGTTCCGGTGGGAAGAGGTTAATTATTCGGCTTCGCAGTTTCGAACGTTAACGTGGGATCCCTAGTCTGAGCTTTTGTAAAGCAGCTACTTTGATGAATTGTAAACGAGGTTTTTTAGAATATCTTTGAAAACCTGGTATTTAATGTAAAACAATGATATATGGAATATATAAGAAGCATGGTACGGCTGACGAAATTTCTTTTTAAGCATATAGGTATCTAAAGTTGAGCTTCAATATTATTAATATATCTACATCGTGGTATAGTATATGCAAAAGTTTAGTCTGCATTTCGTTTGTTGGAGTTTCTAACTTTTACATTCTTTACGAACATTTTAGTATGCTTGGAATTGTAAATTTAAAGGTTTTCATTATAAATATTGATACTTAATGATAATCTTTTTTGTTATTAACTTTCCAACTTTAGTATAGTAGTAAGCCGGCATAATGAACGGAGTTCTTTCTCTCGCAGTCTGTTTTTAAGAGGGGTGCGCGAGAGGGTGAGTATTTTTTTGTGTATGCGCGTTCGTTTGTTGTGTAACGAGGGAAAGAGAAGGAAATATATTCGCGGGAGGTAGAGGGAGATACACCTGTTAAATTTAATTGGTTTTGTCTGTTGATTTAATGGGGCACGTGCCGGATGTAAAATTAGCGCGATGATATTGTGCTGTGTTCGTTGGTCCTTGAATTCTTATATTCGCATTAAAATGTACGTTATGGGCTCTTTATTATGGGATAGATAATTAAACGGGAGATTAGGAGTAGCATGTTTGTTAATGACTATTTCACAAATGAGTATAACGAAATAGGTAGTTAGATATAATGATTAGCGTAAAATGGCAAAAATACATAGTATTTTTATTATATAATTAATTGATTTTCATACGTGTGACTACTACTAAACGTCAATAAATGATCGAGACATGTTACATTTTTATTTCTTTAAAAAATAATATAAGGACAGTAATGCCCGTATATGTAATTTACGGAAACAAAGAAAACATTTATTTAATTCAAAAACTGTGTTTTCTTCACAATCTCCCTTTTTGGAGTAAATTATGCTTTTTTATAAGCATCAATATCAACAAGTAAAAAAGCGCTAATTAAATAAAAATTAATAATTAAAATGATTATGTTGAAGTTATTAACGTAACCTAACAAATATCGTGTGAAATATGTGTTATAACATATCGCAAATTATGACGTCTTGTTTTAAAGAAAGGCAAAATTTACTTCAATTTTGAAGTAAAAAAGCTATTTCTCGTGATATAATAACTATTCAATTTGTATTTGTATCGATCCAACATTTTTTTCAAACCTCGTTTGGACTGTTTGAACCTACAATTTTAGATGGGTTACATTAGTACCCGGAGAATAATGCATCGCGTGAGGTGTATTTTCGTAAACCTTTGGTGCAGAGTACCAGCTACACTTCGAACACTTTTAATGAAGAGAAGTACCTTCAGGAAGAAATTCGGCTCTCACAGACCCTCATCATTCTGCATATGCGCAAATAACATAAAGAAAATCAAACTGCTCATACTTTCTTACATCGAATCTACAAAGCTACATTACCCTTCCAATCTCTCCAAACACAAAGAGAATTCCCATCAAATCAAACCCTACACCCACCTCATCAACAACCCAAACCTAAAGGTCCAACGAAAGCCCAAGAATCCCTTGACTCCACCAAGCCAAAAAAGTTAAGAGTCGTCTCTCGCAAATTACCGACCCCACAGCACGCGCAGTCGGCCAAAAAGCTCCGACCCCTCCACTGCACCGATGCATCCAAGGTATCACCCTATATCCCCTGTACACACGCATCGCCCCCCCACGATATCGGTTCTCTCTCTAAACGAGCCGCTATTGTTGGCGCTGCTGTCTCTGTATAATCAATACCATCGTCATCGCCGGCACGCCGGCCGGGAGAGCCATAATGGGAAACACCGCAAAACCCATCATCTTCCCAATGTGCTCGTCCCACCCTAGCTCGTTTGGCTCGTCGCCCTGGTAAACAAGGCGACGAGAGAGCCTCTTTATCGCGCCGTGCCGCGCGCGTGGAATCGCGTGTTTCGGGGCGTCTCTTGTATACAGCGTTGTGCGTGCGCGTGCGCGTGTAGAGGTCCGTACCCTTGACTTTTTAGTTTGGGGGTGTAGCGATGAGCAAATAGCGAGTAATTTAATTAGCGTGCGATGATGTAAGATGGGTGAATCCGTATAATTGGGATGCGCGCTGGGGAGGGATGAGTTTTTGATAAATCTATAAAGGATTGGTTTTAATGAAGCATTGGGAAAGCTTTTAATTACTTGAATATTTGAAATTGAATTTGAAGGTCAATAGTAGACGAATTTTTGGTAATACTTTTAGTATAAACACTGCGGTATTTCAATATAGAATGCTGACAATAACATCGGTAGAAGATCGCAAGTAATTAAAAGAACTTTCGATGGTTCATCAATATTTTCATTTGCCATATTCATTATTTTCAAACGTCATTGAAATAGGTTAATTATCATACATATATTGTGATTATTGTAGCTTAAATGGCCGTGTATGCAAATGGCCGTGTATGTAAAATAAATAATTATGTTGGTTTCCCACTGATAGAATTAGGGAAGCAATGCGTTTTTCATAAAAATTCTAATGCATCAGTTTACTCCAAGCGTCTATATTCTTCTCTCAGTGCATATAGTAGTTTATTACGATACCAATCTCCCAACAATTTCCTTATAATTTTTAAAGTTAAAATTTGCATTACGCATCTTTCAATTTATAACATTTCATATCGTAAATTTTACCATTCATATCCTAACCATTACGCCACATTTCACGGCAGTTACAATATTATTTTCTCAGTGTATTTATTACCACAATAGATTGCACCGAAAAAAGAAGCATCACCTCCTCGCGAAGGCTCATCAGCCCGCAAGAGAACCGGTCCCACCGCCCTCTTATCCTTTGTCCTTAATTCCATGAAGAACCCCGACATTAGCATCCACCGGCCAAACATCCGTAAGTGTCAAAAGATTCGCCCCAAAAAAGAAAAAAAGATAATAGCGAACCACCTCCGCGCCTACATGCATGCCCGGCTCTCTCTCTCTCTCTTTCCCTCGTTCTCTTCTCGCGATCGGATTGATAGGATCGCTCGGGGGCTCGTTATCGCGACGCGGCATCATCGCTCGCGCGCGTCGAGACGCCGCCGCCACGTGTTGATCCACGTGGTGGCACGTGCGGTCTATGGAGAGCTTTTGGCATCAGCGCGCGGATTTTCAACGCCAGGATGATGGTCCGACGGGCGACGGCGCCTCGATGGGATAGACCGCGATGTGATGGTGGTTGGGTAATGAGATTTAATTTTAAGGACTACCGGGAGTATCTGAGGGGTTGTGAGCTTTGTTGTAGATTGTAAACGTTTTGTCAGCTTAATTTTATGGAGTGATGAATGGAGTTCAGAAGTTTACGGTATGACAATTGACGTTAATCAAGTACTCGGGGAAATAAAGTTTATAATATGCGATATTGATAAGTCCAGGTTGAATTGTCGTTTGTTGTATATGTAAATTCACAGAACTTTTAACTTTTAATCATAAGAAACGTAAAACGAAATTGCTAGTATGTAAATTTCCTGTCACGTATTGGCAAATAATACTTACCGTATAATATATGGATACATGTATACTGGAGTATGTGGTGCTAGAGAAAATGTATACTTCTACCCGTCATGCTAATTTATATCTATGCTTAATAAAATAAAATGGCCGATGGAAGTATACACCGCTACGTCGTTGTAGATTACAATCATGAAGATAGCATACATTTATATTTATAAAATTGAAGGTAAGCAAATTAAGATTGTTATACCGTTTCTTTTCTGTAAACTTATGATAATAGAATGTGACGATAGATATTTAGGAAACTCTCAAATCAAATAGTGGATAGTTAGAGGGACATATTACAACAGAAAAAATTAAAAAAATTAATACAAATTGCACATGCAACTTACATATTTTCCTGTATCTCTAAAAGTTTTTATGAAGCTCACGTTTGTATTTATAGACTTGATATCATCATACAGATATTCTATTTATCACCCTTGGTAAATAACTTTCAAAACTGTAAAGTTAAAAACTTTTTTATGCATTTGTCCACACGTTCATCTCTTTTAGCGCTAAGAGTTTCGATTAATTATAGCAATTCAATAAAAGAAATAAAGAATTAGCGTGAACTTTCAGAAAATTTCTCCTCTACAAAAAAGAACATCCTTATTATATCTCCGACTCAAGATGCTATAAGGACAAACTACACGTATATGGTACGTGCACGCGTGCGTTCGCATGCGCTTCTCGTTCGGGCGTGGAGAAGTAACGAGAGAGGTATCGCTTTCAGGGAAAACTTCCGAGCCAGCGCGCGGGCGATAAGCTCGCAAATGTGGAGCGTATGCATATAGAGAAGTGCCTCCTTTGCCTCTTGCAGTCGGCATTGCTCTAGTTACGACTTTTTCTCGACTGACATCGTTTCGGGGCGTAGAGCGTGCGCGCTCGATGCAACACTACCCTTCCGACACCTTCATGTTCTAATTCGCGCGCCGCTCGCGAAAAATGCGCTACGAGTTCTATGCGGGAAGATATTTCTTTGATATCAAGAGACGAAGTAGATTGTGACGGTGGGTTATTTTTTGTTCTTCTTTTAGAGAAAACGTTGACTGATGAAACATGCTGGGTAATTGTGAAAGCTACAATGTTGCTGCGGAGATCGTGTTATAGTTCCATTTGAATGCATTGTAATATAAACGCACTTTTGTCATATGCTTATGAATGAAGGTATTTGTCAAAACGGATTATTTTAAAACGCCGAATCAAAATTGATTAAATTTGATCAATCTTATCTCAAGGAACTCATTAATTTATCTAATGGTCTCTCATTTATGGCGCAGATGTATAGATATGGGAAAATATCATGAATTTTTCATTTTTGGATGCCTTAATAGCCTTACGTCCATGTAAATAATATTAAATGCAATAATATTAAATTTCTGATTCTATGTTATAAAAAGCTATTTAGAAAAAAAAGTTGCTATTTGAAAAATAACTTTTTTACGTTACTTGTAAAATTATCAATTTTATAAACGTAAAATTACCTGAAATTCGAAAATCGAAAGTATGTTTTTTAATCAAAGGATTTCAATTTACAGTAGTGCATATAACTTTGCATATGGAAAGTATATTAATTTTTTTATTAAATACAATTTCTTTAGGACCAAACGATTCCTCTTACTGCGCAAGAATAGTATTTTGAGAGTATATTGTATGTTTTATTGTCATCGTATTGTCAAAATGATTTAGCGCTTCTGATATCATATATATGAGTAGTATGCACAAGTTAGCTTTAATTACTGACAAACACAATAATAAACGTACGTTTAAAGTTTGGCCAATTTTAACTTAAAGGCGGTCAAAATTTTGTTAATATAAATAAAACAGTCTTCTTTTAGGATTTTTAAGAGGTGTAGGGATTATTTATATCTTTTTGTATTTATATTTGTTGCACAGATAGGAGTATATGAAATATAATGTAATATAGATATAATGCAGACTGTAGTTTAAAATATAATCTTTAGTCTTTAAAATATAAATGCACTGTATGTTAAGTATTAACACCATAGATGTATTACTATATGTATTACGTAGAGAAATACCTCCATGATTAACATTGATATACACTGCGCGGTGTCTCTGCTCGGACTGACGCTTCCTCCCTCTACTTTCTTCATCTAGCTGTCCATTTGGGCCCGGGAAAAGCGTCATAAAAAATGCAGGTCAATTTTGCCCTCAGAGCGTTTGGCGCTTCTGATGCATTACATATCTGTGTAAAGGTGGGTTCATCTATATATGTAATCGTGAATATCGTTGAATTCCAACAATATTGTTTCCCAGATTAAATAAACTCAGGCTTATTTCCTTAATATATGATATTTTATGAAAATTAAAAAATATTATGACCTCCCATCTAATCTGTTTCTCAGATTAAATAAACTCAGGCTTATTTTCTTAATAGGTCCTCAATATATGATATTTTATGAAAATTAAAAAATATTATGACCTTCCATCTAAAAAGCCTTCGACAATCTACGTTAAAGGTAAGCGTCAGACCTTCTTTACTCGCCGATGAATTAGATATTTCCACGTCTGTCGTCACTTTTGTTGAACCCCTGGTTTTCTCGATATTTGATTGGCTGGTGAGAGCTGGTAACCTGGCAACCAGTTGTTATACCCCCAGGCTTTCTCGGCGTCAGATTGGCGTGACGTCAGACGTGAAAAAGCCTAATACATTTGAAAATTTCGTTTTCTTTTTTAAACATGCTTCAGAATTAAATTCCATTTTCATGGTCGCTTCATTTACGGAAAATACACAACAGATTCGTCGAATTAATATCAGAATCCAAAATTAGCAATTACGTTATTATGCTAACTTTCGACTCTGATAACAATTTGAGTATGCCGTTACGTATGTCACGTAAATAAAGCGACCTTGAAAATGAAACTAATTTCTTTATGCGTATTCCTTTCTAATAAAACTAAATTTCTAAATACATTTATAGACGAGTAAAGTAGCTATAACGCATCCCCTAAAAAACAAAGAAAATCCTGAAATCTTAACAATTTACGTACATTCCTTTTCAAGTTTTAACAATGCTACCTTATCCCCTTAATCCACCAAACCTACGCCTCCAATCTTCCCTTCCCTTCCTTTCCAACCCACCGCAAAAATCTTCCGAATCTGCGCGATGATCTAATCAACCACCACCAGCACCAGCAGCAACAAACGCAAAGCATCCCATCGGCAGCAGTTCTCTCACGCGCCATAATGGACCGGTCTGCAGCGGGACACCCATCGCCCTGGATTTTGAAACCGGAGCTCCCCCCGAGCCTCCGAACGAAGATTATTGTTTTGGCAAGCACGTCTATATATCAGCGGGAGTCCCCGCGCGGCGCCGGCACGCGTCGACGGCTGACGACTCCGTATAATAACAACCCCGTCATTATCGTGTCTCGGCGAATTAGCCTCGTTACGCGCGCGGACGCATGGACGCTGCTGGCTACCCGTTGGAAATTGTATCCCGCCCCCTCGATGATTCGTGAGGTACGGTGTCAGAGATGCGAGAGATGATGATAATGGGTGTAATGGCCTTTTAGAGAGCGATAGTTTTGACAGGATTCGAGGAGGTTTTATCTGCTATTGGGGCATGGGAGTTTTTGGATTGTTCGTGATTTTGGTAGTTATTTTCTTCTTTTTTTTTTTTACATACGGATGTTTTTGTTTTATTGTGGGATTTGGAACTATATCGGCAGGGGTTATTTATAAATTACGTTATGTTTGGAGTGGGAAGGGGGGGGGGCTTAGTTAGTTGATTTGTATGTATGTGACTATAAAAAAGAAAGGCGTATCTAAACAGTGTACATAAAATCTGGAACATGTATAATGAAAAGAAACAGTTTATTTAAGGTAGGGTGAATAGCAGTAGTCCGACTTAAAATTAAAGAAAATATTGAAAATCAGATGTTTGGTTTATGTTTGAAATAATTTACCAAAAAAAATGTTGCTTCCTCCTGAAGGAAGTTTTGTAATGTATGTGTACCACCATATCACGAGTAATCCATGGTTAAATTTAATGTTTCAGGGCTCAGTTTTTGTCTTTTTTTAAGGAAAGCCGCTCAAAAATAAATTTTATTGTTTTTAATGCGTTTTTATTTCTTTATCGGTTTTTCGATTTATGAGTTTTAGTTTTTCAGCTTTTTTAATACCTTAGAAATAATATCATCGATTTAGTGATAATCCGACCCGAATTTTTTTATAAGCTATTTCCCTTTTTCTGTTATACACGGAAACGACATATTATTTTTAAACGGTTATATCTAGAAAATATATCATGGAAATATATTGAAAAAAATTGAGATGATCAGTAATATGTAGTACAATATTCAGTAGAGCCATTTTATTTTTCTTTCTCCGAGAAAAAAATCGTTTTGTAAAAGAAATCGATTTTCTATGTTGAACAATAACTTGAGTAAAAAGGCATTATTCATTTTGAAAATTTTCAGGAAGGTATCTTTAACCACCTCTTTGTCCAGATTATAAGGATTTTTATTTTTCAAGATATTTGAAGTTATATTTATTCCAACTTCTTTTTGATCGCTTAAATCTCGAGAACGGCGCGGTCATTCTTTCCACAGGGGCTCATTTTTTTCATATCTTGATGAGTATTCGGAATTAAAAAGAAATTTTAAGATTCATCGACTCGTTTTTGTTTTACAACGATTTTTCTGTTTTACAGTATTCTGAAATCAACGAGGTAAATATCTTTAGTATGTAGAAATAATATGATCGCCTCAGTGTAAATGCATTTGAAAGCTAATAAAATTATCTATCTTCCCCAACAGGAATTTTTTTATAAACTATGTTCCTTTTTTTATACACGAAAATGTCATTTTTTCTAAACGGCGACATTTTCAAAACATATGATGGAAAATCGCTAAAAATAAATTAAGATAGAAAATGTTTCCACTATCTCTTAGTCGTCTTTTTATTATGTCAAAAATCACATAAAAATGCATCCTTTAATTAAGGATCCCTCGTTGCTCTGAAAAATCGGCAAATATCAGTCAATTTGTTCTAACCGAGCGTCCGACGTCCATTGCAATATACTTACGGAATCTGTTATGTCACACGCACGCGCAGTTACAGCAGCAGCTGCAGCAGCACATCGATGATTTCGCAGTGTGTGCGGTTTCTAGCCAAGGCGGCGGCGGCGGCGTCCAACGCGAAAAGAATTATTTTATCTGCGGTTTCACCGCAGCGCTGCCACGCGATGGGATATCGTATGATATCGTGAAAAACACTCGTGCGGACATTTGTGTGAGCGCGCGCGCGCTGAGTGTTGTTTTTGCAAAACTCCGCGCCCTGCTGCTTATTGCACGCATTTTTTCGCGCGATGTCTCTTGCGAGTTGAGAAAAATTCGCGCGTCTATATATTTTGCAAAGTAAGGAATATACAATTACCTTGGAATCGTCGTGGTATGATTGAGTCTAATGGAGCGCTAGTAGATTTGCACAATAAACAGAATTGTTTTATTTGATATAGATGTTATTGTTAATAGTGTAATTACTTTAAGTACCTAGTACTTATAATAATTTAATACTATTAGTTTAATTAATTGAATATATAGTAATTCTTTTTGCTAACAAAGTTTACTATCTATTTAAATAATATCATATTTCTAGAATGCAGAAACTTTTTGTGTACAATAATTTACAACACATTCTAGAGCGTAATTATTGTCGTTATTTAAAGGATGGGGCACCATATGCATGCATGCATTTTTAATTGAATAAACTAATATGTCAGAAGATATGGACGAAATCGATTATAAAATATTGAATCTATAACTTAACACCTAATGAATATTTACTGGAATTTTGAAAGCATTATGTCAAGGATCACTCAAGATTTCGTTATTAAAAAATTGCATATTTTCATCTGTCATATTTGATTTTTCTCTCAGAAAGAAAACATATCTTATAACTAGACACTTGGGCAAGCAATGTGGCATTTTACTTTTATTTGTATACTTAATTTTATATAAACTAAGAAAATAACTTCGTAAATGAACATTCTTTTGATTAGTGCCTAAAAGGAATAAACGTGTACGATTCAATAGTAGTTATTGCTAACTAATTTGTCCAGGTACGGGGACGATTCAAGCACGCACATAAACAGTACACATACACACACACAAACATACACGCACATACATGCACGCACGCATACATGCACGCACTCGCCCACACATATACTCTCACATATATATATACCTATGTACACATATCCATACAAACACACCCCTCTAAGCGGACACTTTTTGAAAATATTGTGTAAAAACATGTTTCTAGCATGTTTTTTCGAAAACTTTTTTCTTTATAGTATTACAAAACTTCCTCTTTGAGGAATAGAAGCAAAAATTACGCTGGTTATATACCTATCGTTTTGGCTTGCCCAAAATAGTGTTACCCGTTGGCACAATTCTTACAAAAGAAATTTCGCCTTTTTTACAGTATGACCCTGTAATCACCCAAATAATCCGTTCTCTTCTATAATCCATTCGAGGTCTCTGCATCTCCTGACTTTTGGCCTCGTTCTCCCTTTCTATCCTAGCATTCGTACTCACAGCTATACAATGCATCGCTAATGAAACGTGCAATTCTCCCGGGAGCAGTCGTAAACACAGCAGCTACACACTCTCTCCACCCAATTACACATCTTTCACTCATAATACACCGCAGAGCTGCTGCTGCTGCTGCACACGGGACAGTAAAAGCAGCATCGCACAAAGGCGTGGTAATCGTTTCGCCAACAATACTGCCCGCGCTATACTGCGCCGATTGCGATACTGCACACTCGGTGTGCAATCTCGCCCGATGGTATAACCATACCGCCACGGTGATCCCACATCGGCACGGTTCTTAAGTGCACAGCAGCGTTTTAAAAGAGTAGTATTCGCGGAGTTCGCCCGGTTGATTCCCCAGGTGAAAATTAACTGCGCTCTTTACGACGCGGCAATTATCCGCCGTGCGGCGCGGATATAATACGGTGCCTAATTGCCATCGTATAAGCGTCATTAATGGGAGGCACCAGAGCGGTTTCTGTTTCCATTCGATGAATAATCGATGAGCTACCGCGCGGCGGCTTTTGCTTTTTGTTGCAGAAGGGTTGGAGGCTGTTGTACTGCTTTTTTAATGGGTGATTTGAGGGCGAATTGTGCGAGGCAATGGTAAAGGCAATTGGTTGTTCGAGTTAAGGTGGTATACGACTCAAAAGTAATAGTAATCAAATGCTATAGATCGAAATAAAAAACTTTTTAAATGCTTTGTCGTATAGACTTATTTTGAGAAAACCCAGGAGAACACATGCATCAAGAGTTGTTAATTAATCGCCAAAAAATAATTTTTGGGTGTATTTTATACTTTATAGTTCAAATAAAATTGATTTGTCTAAAAAGAAGATGATTCATAAATCATACATTTAAGACATAAAGTTCAATTATGCAGAAGTCCAAATATTAAAAAAACACTTTAGATCGAAATGAATAATAGATTCTGATTTCAGGCATTGGGGGGATACATATTTACAAATTAAATCTCTTCTTTTAATTTTGGTAATGTGATTGTGTAATCCCAAAATGATTTTAAACTTTTGATAATATGTTGTTATTGGAATACAATGACAGCTTGCACACATACATAACGAATACTTATATATACTAAAGTATATTAAAGTTTCTCTTAATTGTGCGCCTTCAAATACACATGCATCTTATTAACATATGTTTTATTACACCCTCTTTCGAAGGGTTCGAAGACTCACAAGAAGGGTTTTATGTATTGAATTTAGAACTCTGCTCATAAACTCTGGAAGTTTTTATAATGGTAATTGATACTAGTGAAATAATCTTCGAAACGCCATAAAACCCATAAACTTCATAAACCCCAGAAAACCCATAATCTCATAAGCCCCATAAATCCCATAAAAACCATAAGCCCCATAAATCCTATAAACCCATAATCCCCATAAAACCCATTAAAGAAGTAAACCCCATAAAGCCAACAAAATTCCCAAACCCCATAAAACCCATTAAAGAAGTAAAACCCATAAAGCCAACAAAATTCCCAAACCCCATAAAACACGTAAAACCCAATAAATTATAAGGCCTTAAAATGTATAATTCACAAAAATTTTGATACAAAAAAATTATAATGCTCAAAAAGTAATAATGCCTAAAAAATTCTGTCAAAAATTATAAAGCCCAATAAATTATGAGACCCAAAATTGATAAAACCAAGGCCTAAACAAATTATTATACCCAAAAATTATAATAAGCAAAAAACTATGAGTACAAAAAAATTATAATGCCCAAAAATTATAAGCCATAAATAATTCTAAGGCTCAAAAATTGTAATACGCAAAGAATTTTGAGGCACAAAAAATTATACAACCAAAAAATGATAAAGTACGAAATATTACTATAAAAATACTATTATTATACAAAAAATTATAAGGCCCAAATTATGTAAGGTCCAAAAAAACTACAAAAACAAAAAATTATAAGGTTCAAAGTTTATAAGGACCAAAAAACTAAAACCATAAAATTATAAAAGTAAAACATTATAAGGTCCAAAAAATTACGATACCCCTATAATATAATACGTAAGAAACTATAAGGACCAAAATATTATGAGGTCCAATAAATTATAATATGATATAACGCAAAAAGATTTAATGCCCAAAAATGATAATGCTCAACAAATTATAATGTGCAAAACATTATTAAATCGAAAAATACTGTTTGATATCACATACCTAGGAAGCCAACCATCCACCCACACATTCATCTACCTATTGATTCACCCATCAAATCATCCATCCACACATCCATCTACCTATTGATCCACCCACATATTCATCTGTCCATACTTCCACCCTCCCAATAGCCCACCTACACTAGCATACATATATGATGAACTTTAAAAAGAATATGAACTTATTGATGTGACCGGAGACCGGAGACCGAAAACTGGAGACCGGAGACTGGAGACTTTTGTGATCTTAATATTATAGAAGATTTTATTTACTGACATTTCTAGATAAATTGACATTTCTAGAACGCCATGAAACGCATTAAAAAGACAACATTTTTCTACTTTAATAGAAATCCCAAATTAGTGAATCAATACACTCTTCAAATGCATCCTTTCGAAAATAACGACTAAAAGTGACATATATCAAAAGTGCAAAACTCCGTGAATTTGCCCATTTATACATGAAAGGAGAAAAGGACAGTAAATCATGTATACTTGCTCGCCATACTTCTACCAAATTCTTGCATCTATATGTCAGTAAAATAAGAAAAACGTCTAGTTCTTCGAATCATCGATCTCCACTCCGGTACCGATTTCCTTCTCCGCTCTTTCACCGTCGATCACCGACTAACAGACTAACTTCTCGTACCTACATAGGTACCAGGTCGCGGTCGATCTCGCGACTGTCCAAGAAAACGGCGCGCGAGCATCGAGGGGGCGCATCGCGACGCAGACTCTTTCCTCTCTTCCTCTCTCCCTCTGTAGCTCTAAGTACCGTATATCCCGAGTCGCGCCTCGTGAATTTCCCCTTGGATCCCGATGCAATCTCTCTCTCTCTCTCTCTCTCTCTGTCTCTCTTTCTCTCTCTCTCTTTCTCTTGCGCCCTATACCAGCTGCATGAGAGAAGAAATTCAATGTACGAGAGGCGAGAGGCAAAAGGGTCGCGCGCGCGCGAGTTTCGACGCTTCGTGAGCGAAGTGAAGAGCGAGCGAGCGAGAGAGAGAAAGAGAGAGAGAGAAACAGAAAGAACAAGTTACACCCTATAAATACGCCCGGGTAATTGATTCAGTAATAACTAACTCAAGCCGGACTCTCCGCGAGCTGCCTTCCAGCTTCCCCCACTATAGGAGAGGAGCAGGGAGAAGGAGAGAGAGAGAGGGCACTCTCTCTTGAGCTGTATATGTATGTTGAGATGGAGAGAGAGAGAGAGAGAGAGAGAGAGAGAGAGAGAGAGAGAGAGAGAGAGAGAGAGAGAGAGAGAGAGAGAGAGAGAGAGAGAGAGAGAGAGAGAGTGAGAGAGTTTATGTGCCCCTCGTCATTTCGTTTCTCTTTGTTTCTCGTTTCTTTTTGCTTTTTTTTGTGGTTGTTAGTTTTTGGAGTCGTGTCTTTCACACGGGAAATGTATTGGCGTTTAGTGTGATTAACTTGGAGCTTCTTTATGTATTACTTGTACGGTCAACTAGACATGGAGTCTTCTTAAGGACTGAGTATTTAAATTGAAAACCTACCAATTTAAAAATCTATATCTGAAACTTGGTTTGGAAATATATTGTGATGCAATAACAAGATTTGTGTGTCCTCGTTACAAATCTGCTAACTTAAACATTCCAATGTCTACTCATTGAGTACCTATTTCTACCCACTGAGTATTTTTACTTATGTCATGTGCTTATCTAATAATCATAAAAAATATAATGTTCAATTGTGTAAGTATTTCCGCGAGTTTTATGATAGCCCAGAAATAAGTTTAATATTTATAATAACGTAAATAATACAATGTGAGTTACATAGGGACGTGTGTAGAAATTAGGGTATTCGCCTTATTATACCTACTCTAAACTTTTTTAAATATATAATTTTTTTAACAATCATCTGCATAATATAATAGTTTTATCAACAATGATGTACGACTGTTTTTATTGGGTTTATAATGCTTTTTTATCTTGCTTGGCGGTCACAGCGGGCGGCTAAACTTCGCGGTATGAGCCTAATACAAGGGCCAGGACAGTCTAAGCGCGCTGAATTTCGGTAGGGACTGCGGTATAAAAGGGCGCTGGAGGCAGTCTGGAGAGATTCTGGGTCTGTCCGTGCGCGTGCACACCAACGCTGTGTAATGAACCATCATCATTAAAAGAATCTTTCTACAATTGCTGTGCTCCTTATTCAACCGCCCTCCATCTTACACTAATAAACTTTATTTATTACTATAAATTTATATTACGCTATAAATTAAAAAACAAAGCTTTTTCTATCATTTATAACCAGCCTTAAACAATTAATCGATCATTATCTGACGCTTCAATCTTAGATCCTCGCTTGGCAGATCGACGCTTCACCCCCCTATATACGATATCGTCATTATCAGAAAAAGTCGCTATACCACGACTCGTTTACACGAATACTACAAACATCGACCTCCCATCTAAAAACTCGCCTCGCCATTTTCCACTTCGCCACCCGTGCAATCCCGCGCTTCCACCGCACTCGCGCGCAAAAACAATTCTCCCGATAACTCACGAAAAATTATTGCCTTAATCAATTAATTTTTCCTCCCGTGCCACGCCACACCGCATATTATACCCCGCGCTCCCCCCCTCCTCCAGCTGCTGCTGTCTCTCTCGAACTTTTATCGTTTATCTCGCCACCTCGTTATCTCTCCGCATCTCCCTATAGCCTTCTCCCGTTCCCATCTATATACCGCGGGGCCCATAAATATGCATGCCGGTAATAGCTGCACCGCGCCAGGCCAGCGAAAAGCTCCGTAGATATAAAACACTCGCGGGGTTAAACTCGTACGTCACATATACGTGCATAGGTGTAGGTGCACGCGAACACGTGCAGGCGAGGCACACGCCCTTTTTCGTCGCCGCGGTGCAGCCGAGTTTCCCTCAGGGTCCGTTCACAGTGAGATGCTAGAACTGCATTTATGGAACCGATTGAGTCTAGATCTGACCTGACCCAACTAGACCCAATCAGATTTACAACCATCTCAGTCGTCAAAGGCAGTTCTTAAATAGTTCTTTTAACTATCACCGATTGGTGGTGATGACTCACCAAGAGAATTTGGTGTATGGTGTGGTTTTATATAATATAACCTGCATCCGGTATTTTCTAGGGTATTTTAAATTTATGGCTACTAAAGTTAACCCGCAAATAACTTTGCCTCTTTTTAAGGCTAGAGTACACTCAGAGGGGTAAAAAATCACCTTTTTTTTCTTGATAAAACTATTCATTAAAGCTCACTTTATATGCTGCAAAGCTCCAAATTGTTTTATAAACTATCCTATAAGTGTTTGGATATTTTTATAGTATATAATTACATTGCTGTACAGGCAATTTGCAATCTTTAAAGTCGTTTTTCTCAGCACTTCTTTTTTGGCCTTAAAATGCTTCTCGCGCAAATACGCGCGGTGAATTAATTTGAAACTCCACAAGATTATTGTTTTTTACATTATAACCATATCTATACAGCATTTTTTCGTCCTAACCCTCGTATACACATTTTCCACGCGAACTTAAGAAATATAATTATATATTACTTTTTTATTTATGTGAGTAAAATTTTTATACGGGGGTTAGGAAGAAAAAACGCTCTATAGATATGTTTATAATGTAAAAAACAATAATCTTGTAGAGTATCAAATTAATTCACCGCGCGTATTTGCACGAGGAGCATTTTTAAGGCCAAAAATGAAGTGCTGGGAAAAACGACTTTAAAGATTGCAAATTGCATATACAGCAATGTAATTATATACTATAAAAATATTCAAAAACTTATAGGATGCTCTATAATACAATTTGGAGCTTTGCAGCATATAAAGTGAGCTTTAATGAATGGTTTTAGCAAGAAATAAAAGTTGATTTTTTTACCCCTCTGAGTGTACTCTAGCCTTAACAAGTGAAAAGATATTTTCGGAAGTTTTAAATTGTACATAAATAATTTTACTCATTGAATTTGAACTCCGCCATTTTTTTTAGAGAGGACCATACAAAGAATAAATCCTTTTTTTGGAAAATTAATGTTCGTGGCTCTAATTAAGAGTTATAGTTAATATTGGCTATGGGTTTTCATACTGGACGCCACTTTTTAAAAATCTTTAAATCGTCACTTTTGCATTTCCATAGATAAATAAATTTGCCAATTATATTAGATCTCAGCAAATTTCTTTTTCTAAAAAGTACCCTTTAAAGAATGAATTATATTTTGGAAAATTAATTTTCGTTGTTCTAATTAAAAGTTACGACCAATATACGCATATAATCTATAAAGACCCAAAAAGCCAAAATAAGTTCTACTTTTTTGAATAATTAACCAGCCCAGGTTCATTCTGTAAGGGGTGATATGCTCGTCTATGTTGTGCATAAAGTACTCGTCTTAATCGCTTTAAGTTTTAAGTCCATGACCGTGCCGAGGTTCGTAACCGTGTCGACAAAAGATATGAATGCGCCGTTCTCCACTTCAATACCATGCAGCTGCAATTCTCCAATTAAGTTCTAAGGTGGTTTGAACGTAAATCTGTAGATCATCTGCGTATAAAATGAACCGAGTCCTATGGAACTGTAAGATTAGTTGTGAACTAATCTTACTGACCTTGTATTCTAGTGGCCCACATGATTACTTTCCTGAGAACCCCAGTCTAATCAGTCTACAAAAAAGCCTTGTCAATATAATGGTCTCGAATGCCTTGCTAAAATCGAACAATAGAAAAATGGTTACTAATTTTATATCTATTCCATGTATATTGTCGATACCATCGATATCACTTCTTCTAATGTATATGTTAGATTGAGAAGGGCTGTTTGACTACTGTAGATGTATCTAAACCAGTCTGTAGAGGATCAAAGATCTTCTTAGATGTCAGAGATTCGGTGATTTGGGTGTGAACAATTGTCTCCAGGACCTTCGAGTGAAAACTCAAAAAGGTTATCCGATGGAAGTCCGAGACTGAGCATGGAACAGTAGTCTTTTTTAGTTAGAGCTACCAAGTGAGCCTTCTCCCAGTGCCGTCACGGAGAAACGTCATGAGAGAAGGAAGAGTTGAATATGTTGGCGAGGCGTGTGGGCCGATGATCGTAAAAGTCCTGGCTACTGTGCTTTGAATCAAATCTTGAACCAAAACCTCCAGGTTTAAGACCAAGACGTAGAATAAAATAGAGCACTACGTGGTTGAAAGGATGAAAATTGCACAAGCAAGGCTATGGACTACGTACCTCCTAACAACCAGGCTACGGTGATCCAAATATGATTGCTGACAACCTACAAGTTATGATGACCGCGTTGATATAAGTATTATTAATACTGCCATTAATGGCTGGCCTATATAGTAATATAAAATTAATACTTACACGATATTACATTAAAAACCCTATAAAATATATGCAGGCATAGCTAGTCCTATAGTTAGGTCTTGTTGAATCTAGTCAATTGTTAGATTGTGTCTAAACCCAATACAACCAGCCCCATCCCTATCATATCTCACTATGAACAGACCCTAAGCAAGCTCTACTCGCTAAAACAATAACTCTCTTAGAGAGTTGCGGAAACGTAGCGCGAAATGAGCCGCCCACCCGTTTCGGGGCCTTCCGCCTTCCGCAAGCGCCGAGTCCAAGTGTGCATTATGCGCGCGATTCGCTCTTTGTGCATTTGTTCGCGTGCATACGACGGAGGAGGTGAGGAAACGCGGCTATGTTTATGGCAGCCTTGAGTCTCGGAGATGTTAAATGTTTTTGCGGGCCGCGCGCACGCGCGTGCGCTCGCGAGTGTAATTACTTGTGCGCGATAGTGCGTTATGGTGTGTATTTACGAGTATTGTGCATGCGCTATTGAATGGAGAGTATTAGTACGTTGGCGGGAGCGAGCGTTGTTTATGCGGGTCCGGCGGAAAAGTATAAGCGGGCCTTTGACAAATTTATATTTGTGGATGGAAATTGAGGAATGGATCTTCTCCTGTGGTTTTCTGGGAGATTGCTAGTCTGACGGAATGATGTAGGCGAGAGTTTCTTTTGTTCGTTGGGATTTATTTATTATATATTGAAAAGTTATAACTTATATTGTGATTTTTTTTAACTTTATTTTCTTTTGTAAAAGTTGATTTGGCAAACCGGCCACAAAGTTGTTCAATGAAACAAAGTGTCAAGTATCAAGCATGTATCTTAAGAAAACTTACAAGCTAATGAAAAATATCTGAAAGAAAGTAATAACAAGAAGTGCGCATAAAAACTGCCACGTTACACTAAAGATAAATATTGCAGGAAATTAATATTTTTAAGTTAGTAAAAGTCAACGTTATTTAAGTATTAAAAAATAAAAAATTGTGCTCTTACAATTTTTTTAGTCCTCAATATTCTTTCTGTAATATGTGAGAAATGTTATTTTTGTCTTTATCTTAATCCATTTCGACATTCATTTTAACTAGTCTTAATAGTCCGTCAGAAAACACGTAATTAAAAATGTTCAGATAAGGTAACACTTTATCGCAATTTATTGCATTTACTATTAAATTCAGAGTAATATTTTTCACCGTAGTAACCACATATGATTCCACATTTCTTTTAAATAATTCTTTTTCATCAATTTTTCACGAGTACATTTCCCTTTTAGCGTCTCATTATACTCCAATATCCTCTACACAATAAATTTCCATCGTATCCCGCCGACTGCGAACGCAAATAGAAAGGGGAGTAGAGAGAGAGAGCTACGCAAATTTCGCCAGCAAGACAAGAGAGTTACACAAAGAGGCGCGGTCGCGACGCTCTTCCTCCCTTCTCCTCCCCCCTTTCGAACAATCCCCTCGCGATATCGACGATCGATTTCCACTAATTTGGGGGGCTGGCATGCCGCGCGCAACCGCCACCCCCGTCGATTCTCATTATATCGCCGGCTCGTTCTTTCGCCAAGTTCGGCCGCGGGCTTCTCCCCCTAAAACTTTGCGAGAGCGGCTCGTACTCTGCTCGCCGCGCAAATTGTTGTAAATTCGGCTAGTTTGCAGCTCGCGCTCTCGTGGAATTATAATTTGATCTCCGGCTGGCTGAGTGTAGATATAGGCAGGCCATTAAGCCGATCGTGAGTCTAGGTTCTTTACCTGCTCCTTTTTTGCCTTCGATAGTAGATGCAGAATATATGGTTGTTCGCGATTACCGGTATGCATCGGCTGGGAGCATGCGATTGTAGAAAATATAACGATGCAAGAGGATAATGTAATAATTTTATTATTGCGACTGTTAACGATTTTGTTGCTATTATTTTGTTATTTTTGCTAGTTTTGTTAATGCTGTCTCGATCAAAAACTACAACGATCCAGAAAGATATTTGTTCAAAAATTAAATACAAATGATAAAAGTAGTTCCCCTTAGTTTACGATAGTTTAAGTAATGAAATAATTGTATTCGAACCGGTTGAATATAAAAATATATCTTAAGAACTAACATGCTAACTGTAACATCAAATATGGCGATGAAAAATGCATACTAAATTGAGAATTTTTTCTTTACATTCAGTGGTTTTCTATGCATTTTTCGTCACTATTTTCAATTTTTCATACCTTTAAAATAAATTGATATTTGTATACGAAACAAAGCTTAAATTAAAGATCATTTTGTCTTAGTTTTTATATTTTTGGGTTACTTTTTAAGGGATAGGTGCCATTTTTAACTGAATTTAGGAGAAATAAATTGTATATAGAAAACAAGGGTCTACGAGATGAAGCGACGGGTGCTAGGCGTCATTTTTGGGTTCCAGAAATCCCTTCCCAAAGTCTACTTAAAATCTATAATAAAATTAAAAGCTTTAAGGGTGGTCATTAGACTCAAAATGTATATGCCTTTTGTAAGGTGGGCTACATTGAGCTAAATGGATGGGTAGAATGATTGTACAGGCACATTTCTTTGTAATTCTTCAAGAAGCTAACGATACACAGTAACAACTTCGGTTACAACAAGGGCAATATCGACTTGGGCCAACTTCTTTATTTAATATCACAGTTACATCTAATTACTTCCTTAAACTTATAGTGTCGTAATTGAGCATTTATAAGACAAAATCCACTGCAGGTTCGTCCCCTTTTGCTTCCACGCGGTAACTAACGTCTCAAAATGTTTCTAGTAACATTGTATATAAGGATGATTATTGAAAATATTGCGTTTTTCATGTAATCACCGAGGTTCTTTTTAGTGTATAATTTGGTCTCTATGATGCCTATGATTTCCCTTGGTTATACGAGTATCAAGCAGCTCTATTTGGAGTACAAAAGTTCTTTAAAATTAGTGTATTAAATCCATTAAAGTACATGTGCAGTTTGGTAAAGATGTTCAGAAATACTAATACCACGGTGGTTACACAAAAACTCACAAAATTAAATAGACGGGTGAAAACGTACATTTTATAACGAAGTTAAATGTAGAGAGGTTTTATTCAACTAAGTGGAAGTTGTTTCCATTTATAATTACAAAAATTATAAATACCACAGTTTTCCGTATATATGTAAAATATTGTTTGTTTTGGGACACCTGCGGCACTTACATTCAGAGTTCAGATGCTTTATAATTCAATCTGTAAGGTTTATATTGTCAACATCAAATGGATCACGTAAAGTAAAATAAATAAAAGATGTTATGTTATGTACAAAAAATTAAATTATTTTTTATTTTATTGTGAAACATGCGTGGAATACAAATACACACAATTTTTTAAAATCTCCAATATAATTCATAAGCCACCTTGGCTTAATTTTATGTAATAGCCAAGATGTAGGCTAGATGGGACAGAAGCAGGTGGACCATATCGGGTATCCTCACCTTATTCTCTACACTTGAACTATTGATTGCAGTATACATTAGTATTTAATGATGTGGTTAGAAAGAACTTGTGCTGTACAACTCAAAATTCAATAGTACAACAATTTAGAAATTTGTAATATACCTATTTAGAGATGATTCAATTACACGCCGTAATTACCTAATTCTACAAATAATCACTTTCTACCACTTCCAGAAAATACAATTAACCGGAATATTGAAAGCCAACGGAAGGATCCTGCATACATCCGTCGGTTAACCCCCATAAAGTATAAATTTCACTCGATAGCCAATTTAAAGTGTGAATTTGGTCGGCTTCCAAATTACGCCGCTGCACTTCAGCCGTCCCAGAGAAAAGAAAAGAAAAGACGACAAAAAAAAACCTACGAGACACCCCACAGAATGAGAAGTGACTTCGATCGAGCGACGCTTCGTACCTACCCAAAGATCCCGCAGAAAAGAAAGTAGAAAAGACGCACCGTCAAAAGGCGAGACACCGCGCATTCTTTCCCGCGTGCACCTATCCCAAAAAGGAAAAGAAATAAAAAACAACGCCAAGAAGACCGGCGAAAGTATACACACATAAATAACACGATTAACCGAAGTGCCGATAATCTGCATGTAAATGACCTATAGACGCGAACGCGCGCGCGCGGCCACTTTCGAATTCTATATGGAGGCCTCGCAACTACACGATCTGCATAGCACATCACAGCGTGCTGCGGAGGCGAGGAGTGCCTTCGAGAAGCAAAAAAAAGGAGAATAACGAACCACCGCCCGGAGAAATAACGAAGATGACGAAGTAGAAGAGCGCAATAAAACGGAGAGAAGAACAAGAACAGGAGAGAGAGAGAGAGAGATGGAAAAATCGGGCGCACACGTCGAGCTGTAGGTGTTAAAACACGGTAATTAACAACGGCCGCGAGAGGGTATAGAGAAACCCTGCCTCGCACATGCACACATACACGTATACACAAAGAAGAGAGAGAGAGAAGGGAGAGACCACCTTCGGCTCCGCAGCTACCAAGCCGGAGATTTACTGCCGAGCGGCCGCGTATTTATGAACTGCCCCGGCGCGCGAAGGAGGAGGCATACATACATACATACATACGTGCATGCATACACCTATATGAAGAAGAAGACACGAAAGAGAGAGAGAGAGAGAGAAAGAGGGCATGGAGTGTTAACCAGCCATCGATCATGTTTTTCGAGGCTGGCCCGCAGGGAGAGCCGCGCATGAAACATTCATGCCCGGCCGGCCACCCCGACCGCCGTTCCTTATTATTACTTCCATTCCGCGCGTCGCCGATTTAATTGCCGGCGATTTGCGCCGATTTGCATGACCGTATCTCGGCTACCTGATAATTGTACACGCTGCCGGGGCGAGAGGAGCGCGACTTTTCGTTTTTCATTGTTCGGAAGTGGGAGTAGCGCGGGCTTTTTGATAGGACGCGAAGCGGTTTTTAATTAATGGGAGGATATAGAGGAGGTCTAGTGTTTTGCGTGATTGAGGTGCGCGGGTATAACCAATGCGCCTAATGAAAAGTTTTCTTTTCAGAAATTCAATAGGAATATTTTGATTCAAAAAGTTAATTCAACTGGTTTTAATTAATACTCGAAGGTATGGAAAAGCTAGAGTTGTCCATTGATTTAATTTTCAATCTTATTATATACAGTGTAATGATTTACCGCCTTGACGTGTAGTACCGGAATAACGTTCACTTGCACGAGCGGTTACTTCAATTTAAAATGAATTAATGTGTATGTACTTAACATTTAATAAACATAAATCTAAATCTAAATTAAAATTGTTTATAAGAAACTTACGTCAAAAGTCTAATTATGCTGTAACATATACAATACAAGAAGAATTATCGTGAATTGTTTCTTATACAACTCTCATTTGTAAGAGTAAAATATAAAATAACCATTCTGAATTTCTATAGCTGGTGGAGTTCTTTTCTTTTAAATACTGTGCAAAATTCTTGTCATTCGAATCGATCAGCACACTAATTTGTGACATTTTAAAAATTATCTACAACACTATTTTAAGGTACTATGAAATCTATTCAATGGTTACTTTGTTTAAGTAATTAAAAATATCAAAGAAAATATTATTTTATACCTATTCTTAAAATTCTGCAATTTTTCATTTTCCAGCTATCACGAATATGAATTCCTTACCTGTCGTGCAAATCATCCGCCAAATTAATTACGCTAATCACTATCATTACAAACCCTCAACCACCAAAATCCATCGTAGCACATCTCAAAACTTCCACCGCACATCGCGCAATATTCACTAAACTTTTCGACACCACAACTGCACCCACCTAAGCCCCGTAAAAATCGATCCTCCCCCCTCCCGCACCTGCAGAAGCAAAAAATCCTCAACGAGAAAAGAGCACCGGAGCGAAAGCGAGAGGCGCGCGGGGGGGGGGGGGGGGGGGGGAATTCCGCTGCAAAAAGCTCGGGGTCGTCATAAACAAAAGCAACGAGTAATTGATTCTCTAATAACTTAACGCGCTCGGTCGGGCCGCGGCTTGGGCCCGTGCGCCTCCTCTAACAGCCTTTAGGTAGACATAATGTATTGCCCCGCATCCCCCTTGCCGCCGTAGGAGATTTAAGGCTCGCGCCGCGGCGAATAATAAACCCCAGCGCGCGAGCGCGAGAGTCGCTGCAGTGGTCTTCTCGAATTAACGCAAAAAACATAGTGCGGTGTATACGGATGTGGCCTTTTCCCGGGTGTTTTTATAATTGCAAGGTGGTGCAAGTATAGTGGGTGCAGGCTTTTGTTGGAATAGAGATTGTTGGATGCGGATGGTTGTTTGTTTTTAGAGAGAGAGGAAAATAATACTGAGGCGAAATTTTGGTGGGGTGCGGTGGTTTTTTTTGTGAGTATGATATTAAAGCATGGTTAATGAGGGAATGCGTTGGTTGTTATGTATATGCGTATTGGAATTATTTGTTATTTATTATTGAAGTGAATGTTGAAATTATGATTCTAATGATTTTAGCTATAGATAATTAAAGTGTTGGACAACTTAAAATTTTATTCCCCTTGAATTTTGTACACATATAGTTCGAAAATTGGTTAAAAAAAGTATGATGTAATGATAAAATTAAAACTAGAAATATGTTATTTCGTACAATATTTACGTTACTTTCATGGATATAATAAAACAAAGAATTTTGAGTTGTCATAGTCATGCCCTGGAGGTACGATATTATCACCATAGAATAATTATAATATTAGATTTAAAATATCTATACTATAGTCAATGAAAATTTAAGTTTTTCTTCACGACCCTTTGCCTTGTCCAGCGCTTAAAGAACTCTCCATCGTGGTCTTTTCTATCATTAAATATTATTACGAGCTTTAAGAGTATTTTCAAATGGTCGCTTTCTCCTAAAACTCTTATGCTAAAACTGCGTTTCATATTTGTCTCCAAAATGCTCTCACCCTCTTTGCTGATTCTATTTCGATCCTCTATCCCCAATATTAAGTTTCACTTCTTGACTATCCCCGTAAAAACCCATTTTACAACAAAATCCCTCACTCACCAATACTGCACTCAAACTTTCGATCAGCACTGTACCATCCGCAAAAACTGAACCCTTCAATTCGCCGATACACCTTTAAATTACCTCCTGCATAATTTGTGCACGCATATACCTTGTCTCCGCAAACCGCTTCATAAATTCAATTCATTCGTCATCGATCGCCGCGCATAACTTCCTCCCTTCCAAAATAACGACAACTCGGCGCGGCGCGCGGCTAAATAACGAGCAGCTCCGTAATAAACCGCGCGCGGCAGTGAATTCCTTACTACACCGCGTACAATGTCATTTGCGATGCGCGCCGCGCGCTCGCGGCAATCATCAGCCGAGGCTTTTCCCACAGGATGCGCACCGAGCGATGCGAGCGCGAGCCTCGTAATGATAGGCTGTATATATACTCATCGTAACTGTCTTATCTTCGCGCGCGAGCGCTGGGGCCGATTTTTGCGAATACCTCGTCTTTGCGCGGACGCAGAGGGGGGGAGAGAGCCCACTTACGAAATATTTTCTCAAATTGCGAAATTCTCTATTACGTGATTATCGTTACTTCTAGCACGTACTTAAAATTTAGTATTGGGATTATCGTATTCACACTTTTAGAGGATATGTGGCCGCGCGGTGCAATCATTCGCGGATGGATATAATCTCGGGGTTATTTACGAAATTTCGCTGCGCGCGGCTTGGGGGAAAAGGGGCAGGTGTTTGTCTTATGAGGGGAAAATAGTTTTTTCTTTTGTAAATTTTACGCCAACAAGTTGTTTGTTGTAGGAGTGAATAATGTTTTTTTATGGCCTACTCTCCTTTGACTTTGTCTACTTACGATAAGTATTTTATTTAATCCCATCCCCACCTGAATGTTATTCCGAGTCACATCGAGGTAGAATTTGTGATTTGAACGTTTCTAAACTGTAGAATTAAAGCTGAAAATTATAGAATTTAATTTATATTGAATTCTATGGGCCTTGGAAGTTCAAGCTAAACATACAGGTACTACGCAATTAAATGCCGCAGAAGTATTAATAATGGTCATACAAACAAAATATATTTCTTTTTATTGTAACAAAACCCGCAACACCTCCGAAATTTGATGGCGTTTCCTTGTTAATCCTTCTGAAGATAAAACACTAAACAATTATAATGATACATATGTATAAGTAGTGCGTGAGGTTATACGCATCACTGAGAACAATTAAAATTTTCAATATTCTGAAAAATAATACATTGAACTTGTAATACATGTATATCATTCATTCCTATACTAATTCTTGTGTAGGAAAAAATTGCGTATGTTTAAATTTTCCTATCCAGCTGGATCTAGGTTGATAATACATACACCAAACTGTAAAGTTTACAACAGTAGCTTTACTAAGACAAACTGTTCACTATAAAAAGTCGCAATGTAAAAATACTACTCTTAAAATAGAAAATTAGGAAACCTACTTTGAGAGCAGCAAATTCCTATTTTCAGTGTAGATTACGTACTATAAAAATAGCAAATTTACTGCTTTTAGAATAGTATGTTTACTACTTTCAGCGTAGTATTTTACAGGTCATTTTTTATAGTGTCTAAGCTATCATGCACTATGAAATTTGTTACGCATTAATTATTTATTGTTCAGAAGGTAGCCCTCCAACAAAATTTATTAGGTTCAAAGATGGAAGTCCATTCCGATAAAAATGTCTATAACAATCTAATCAAAGTATAAAAAGGATAATGTAATAAATAAATTTATAAAAAAATTAAATGAATAAATAAATACATTAATAAAAAGATAAACGAGTAAATAAATAAATTAACAAAAAATTTCATATTTCACGTGGTCTACTCTTCTAATATTAATTTTCTTTCAAGTTAAACGGAATCCCATCACTCTTCAATCCCGCAGCAACGATCCAAATTACTTAAAATTACATTAAAATTAAAGCACATATCCGCAGCTCCTCACCCGTATATACTTTACCTCTTCGCCGCCTTCTCCACGCGTCCACGTCTCTCGCAAAATTCCCATATAAATCCCATTTAATATACACACGCGAAAAAGAGCGAAAATAAGTTTAATAAGAATCCTGCCCAGCGCGCGGCAACACCGCACTCTCGATATACGTAAAGGTGTACGATCTTCGGCGCTTTCGCCTGCAACACCGAGTACTATACACACACGCGCGCACATCGCGACGCACGAGCAAAACAAAAGTCTCGCTAAAGAGGCCTCGTTATACCGTAATCGCGGCCCTCGCTTCGTTCGCCGCCCTCCGCGCGACTCCTTGCACACGTGTACATATAAATCCGCACGCTATACACCGCCTAAACACGGTCATCATCTCTTATCGCGCCCTTATAATACGTAATAAGCCTTTTCGCGCGCGCGCGAGCGCGCCGCGCATCGTAAATTCGATGATGAACGAGCGCGCGCCGCGTATGACGCTCTTTTGCGAGCCGAAGACGAGTATGCTCGCTTTTTTTCTTCTTCTTTCTCGGTGTGCCGAAAATGTGGACAAAAAGTCCCGGCTACGGGCGCGTAATTTATGGGAGCAGAGCGAACGAAAGATGGAAGAGTGCGCGCGCGCTTGTTACGTCAAAGTAGCCTGGAAATTATTTTATAATACGTTGCGCGCGCGGCATTTTGATGTATAATAAGGAGAGGGGAGGGTTTTTTATTGCCATTTTTCGATTCGGAATTTATTGCGAGCTAAATGCCCGGAATAATGGCGCGGAGAGAGTGTGGGGAAAATTGATTTTTATACTTTCGAAGGTGGATTCAGGCGATGAGAGTACTTTCTGAAATTATTTAAGGATCTATGTTTTTCGTTGGAAATGTTAATTACAAATGAAATATTTGCAGACTTTTAGGATTTACAGTGGAGCTCAATTGATGATCAAACAAAACGTCGAGTTTTTATTACATATTTATATTATTGATAATTAAGTTAACATCATTTTGAAACCGATGGGATGTTAAGAATTTAAAAACGAACCTGCAAATATATAGTAGATAAAGAATTTGAATTTAGATACACTTGTTTAGATGTAAAAAGAAACTTTAAATGTATTTTTCTCGTAACAAATGTTTCTATAATACTTCAAAATGTTTCGTGCGATTGAGACTTCATTGGATCTAATCAATCCTCACATAATATTAAAAATCCCAAAACATAGTAATTTCTGTTCTATTTTGAGATCTTGTGATAGTTTTGCAATATAAGTATCTGTACAACATTTTTGAACATTGTTGGTCGATGAAACGAACCATATAAAATATTTTAAAAAGTCGTTTTTTAACAGAATAGGAACGAATTTACCTTTTATATTCTGAAATTTAACCAGGAAATCACATACAAATTTAGTCTTTTACTTAGACAGATAACTCCAAATGTTCTTACAGTAAAAGTAAATAAAAATTCCTACAAATCACAATTCGCGTCCACAATCCATGCTCATTACACCTTTAAAAATCCCCCTCAACGTACATTAAAAAGAAAGAAGAAACCCTCTCCCACCAACCCTTATTAACTCACGCGACATTCCGCGATTCAGCCTCCCGATATAAAGCCTCGATAAGCGCACGTTCGCCCTCGAAAATCCATCTTCGAGTGAGCTTGCGCGCGCGGGGCCACGCGTTCTCACCTACAAACACACGCGCACCTACCTACATAACCTGCCTATACCTATACCCAAAAAAAGAGTCGAGCGCGCGAATCCGAGAAGAAAGAGCGAGACGGCGGGAAATCAGAGAATCTCGCGGAATAAACGCAGAGAGAGCGAGAGGCGTCGCGAAAAAAGATCGGCCAGCGAGATTTCACGTGCTGCGCAGGAGGGGGGGAGGAGGGGGTGTAGGAAGGTATCGCCGATAAATCGCCTCGCGCCACACCGCAGGCACACGGCGCGCGGACAAATAACGACAAGCCTCATTACTATAAACACGTCTCCTCGCCCGAGTCCCTCTGCGTGTGGCAAGCTCTGCACGCTGCTGCGGTGCGTTCTCTTCCTTCTCTACTCCTTTCTCTCTTTGTTTCTTTTTTTTCAACTTTATTTCTATACTGAGAGAGTGAGAGAGAGATGCCGGGGGTAGGTATATGTATAGTCGGGTTGGGCTTTTTTTACTTCTTTTTGTTCAGAGAAGCGCGCTAGCTAGAATCGAAATTAGAATTAAAATTTGATTATTCGTGTATTGTAAGGTAAAAATTAGGTATGTTACTTGATTTTTAAGAAAAGGTTTACACGTGTTTCTTGATGTTTAGATAAGTTTGGGTGTATTTTATCGAATTGTAGTGGAAAGGAGGATGCCCACGGATTTATAGTAAGTAGAGGAACGCCAGGATCTTGCAAAACTAACTCTATTATTTAGAGCTTGTTAAAGTATGAAAATTAAAAAAATAATTTATCCTAGGAAGTGAGGAAACTTAAAAAAAGAGGGTTAATTCGATTAAGTAAGTGAAAAAATCAAGATTTTATGAGACAGTCAGTAACGAAATTAACGAGTTTTAGTTAGAAATTGCCTAGAAACTGGGCAAGGTTTCTACCAGGAACTATTTTCAGGTTTTATCTTTATAGAGAAGGAAATTGAGGGGCTGCGTGAAAGAAGGATCTTAGTGGACTTTAGTGGATATTAGTTCCTTTTTTCCGAAAATCAGTGAAATAAAATAGGTATACATTACAAGTTAGTAATGTATGAGCATCTATAAACAATATGAAAACCCCAATTAGATCAGTTTGACTCTCAAGACCTAGCAGTATATCAAGAAATAGGCAGGTTTCCATTCCGATCATTCAAAGGGACCTAGCAATCTTGAAATTAAGAAAGTATTCTCTTTTATTTTGATAAAATATACTCAAATTTATTGTAGAATCTAAAAATATATACCTAACCAATTAATGGTTAATTTTAAGGTGGTTCTGTGTCCTAGGCTCGGGGTACCTAAATGTAGCAAAATTTGACTTAGCAATTATCTTCTTAAACTTTTACTATCATCTTTATAAGAACGTGATGCATGTTGGATCAACTTTCACAGAGCTGTACCTTCGCTAAGTGGAGCTGTTAAACTTTGAAGTTTCGATATAACACGTAAACCATGTACGCAACCGGAATAAATGCTTGTAAAATTTTCTTAGGATGCCCTTTAAAAACAGACATATTATACAGAATGCCTAATTTTTTTATTACATAAAGCAAGAGAAACAATTAAATAGCTGGTCTCCTCGGCTTAAAAGTATATCCATCGAAAAATCGTGCTAAATGTTGTCTGTATATTTACGTATAATTGTCCAGACGCCACAGTCCTATTCAAAAGTGTATAACGCGTTTCGAATTAAGGGGGAAGTATCCCTATAAATTTTATTTTTGTATTTTTGGCTGTAAAAGAGAAAAGTAAGAAATTAGAGTTTTAAAAACAAAAGATATGAAAAAATAATACACTTTTTAATCAAATTACCTCCAAACAGACCTCAAATCTTTTAGCATCCTGCTTTACAGGGCTTATATTGTTCGTTTTGGATCCTATTTTGACTATATGCTATTTATATTAGTTATAATTATCATGGTAAGCATTACTGTATAAGAAGAAGTACGTATATTTTAATCTTTTTATTGCTTTCAGATCCTCACAAAAACACAAAATTGTAAAGTTAAATTTTCTAACTAGTATAGGGTCAAAGTAGGATCTAGAACGAACAATTTAAGCCCTGTAAAACTTAAATTGGTTGATCCTGTGAGTATGTAGGCAACGCGGAAACAAAAAATGTTTGAAACCGTATATCTCTGGATGCTAATGGATTTGAGGCCTGTTTGAGGTAATTTGATTAAAAACTGTATTATTTCTTTCATATTTTTTGTTTTTAAAACTCTAACTTTCTTGTTTTACAGCCAAAAATACAAAAATAGAATTTATACGGATTCTACCGCCTTAAGCGTATTCTTAAGAGTTTTACATTATTGTATAAATACTTTATGTTTTAATGTAGAACGATTTTCAGTTTAAAACATAAATAACCCTGTATCATATGATAATTTATAATAATATTAACTTTTAAACTGGTTTATTTGTAACGCTACACACCACTCTAACCCGGCGCGATTCCCGCAGGCGCCTAATCGCTCGCGCGCGCGTCGAAAACCGCGGACGCGATTTCTTCTCTCGTGCACATATACCTACATGCATATAGTTTCTCTCTCTTTCTGTCTCTCTTTTTCTTGGCTAATAAATAGGGATGACTTATGGGCCGCGGAAGAGAGACGGAGTATACATATACAGTATACGGGCTGCGGGACGCACGCGGAGATTGAATAATCCTAAATTAAAATCGATGCGACTGCGGAATTATTGTTGCGATTATTTTTCGAGGCTGAATATGTAAACAGGCGAGCCGAGTTGGTTTTGAAAATTGAATGTCAGTCGTAAATTCGTGACGGCTCCGGTGGCGCGGGGTGGGGGGGGGGGCGGGGGGACTCGTGGGCAGTGTTGCCTGCGCGCGGGAGGGATAGTTTATTTCCTCGGCTGTTATTATGCGCTTGTCTAACAATTATTTTTGTTTGCTGGAGATAAAAATTGTGCTTTATTACGGAATACGAAACGTTCTTGAATGAATAATAGGATGTGTGAAAAGTATAATAGAAATTAATGGAAAATACTGTTATAACGACAGGTTGAAAGTTGAGATGCTTGTATTAATTGACTACGCGATTTGTGTCAAAAGTTTTTCACGTAAAAGCGATGATAATTCATCAATGAATTTTTGCTAAATTGAGTCAATCGTAAAAAAGGTTAATATTTTGTGATTATAAATAATAAACTAAAATTTGTGAACACAGACTGTAATCAGTCAAAGGCAATTAAACATTTTTAATATTTATTTGTAATGTACTGTTATTAGAACACTCATTGCAATTGATCTGATTGTCAGTGTGACGTCGCGAGAGAGGAAATTGGAAAAAGGACACTCTGTATCTGATCGCCAATGACACTTTCCCTGGTATTGCTCGAGGCTTTGACTTATGCAAAACTTATTTTGATTAACAAACAAATCTTATTATTCCATAGTGTATACATCTAAAAATAATACTAGTACATAGTATAATTGTATTTAAAAGATGAACAAAGAGAACTATTAATAAAGATTTTTGTTTTTTTGAGACATTTTATTTTTCTATGGTTGAGAAGAAAATCATTTTTTAAAAAAATCGATTTTCTATGGCAAAGGATAACTAGAGTGAAAAGACATTATTATTCCTTCAGAAAATTTACAAAAATGTAGCATTTTACTATCTCTTGGCTAAGTTATTTGCTCAGATCATGAAGACTTTTTTAAGATATTTTAGGTTATAATTTTTTTTAAATGTTTTAATTTCTTATTTCTTGGGTATTACACGGTAATTTTTTACCAATGAACGCTTATTTTTTTCATCCTTTGATCAAGAATTTAAATCAAAAAGAAATTTTAAGATTCATCGAATCGTTTTTGTTTTATACCGTTTTTTCATTTTTATGATATTTTTGTAATAAATGAATCCGTTGTTCATAAACTCGAACAAAATTACGAAAAAAATTTATTTTTAGAGTAGAATGCATTTGCTATATTCATAAATAAAATTTAATCAACAATTATAGTGTTGCAAAATGTATTATTATCAATTGGTAGAAAATGTAACTTGATATGGAAAACTTTCTAAGTTGCTTTTTAAAGCCTATACTTTGGCATAGGATTATTTATAGTTGTAAAATTTTCTTGAGTTTCTAAAATAAATTTTGTCTAATAGGTTCGTTAAAATTTTTTTTAATATTCTTGCTTTTACTCAAATAAGTTGTAAAAAAAATTTGTATTGAATAGTTTCAAAATAAAAGAAGACAATAGAGCATTTTTTAGTTAATCAATATATTTTTGATGTTCCAATACAATTTGTTAAGAATAAAATTTAATAGAGGTAAAATTTGGGTTCACAGTTAAAATGAGGTTGAATAAACTATTTTGAATAATTAACTCGAATAATTACACTTAATGAACATTTTTAAGATTTTCTTAGTTAAATATTATCTTATCTTAAATTTATTTGTGAAAATGGTATGTATTATATATATATTAAAAAATATTTTAAACAACAATACTTTTTCGTAATTTATACTATATTTTTCCATATATACGTATGGACTATACTCTGGGAAATAGAAAACAAAAAAAAGAAAAAGTAAAATAATCGTGAATTTTTTATACCACTCTAACCTCAAAATCACAAATTTGATATAATTTTTCGGCGTTCGTGGTATAAAATACGGTTTGAAACTAGTGCGTAATTAAACATACGAAGAGGAACATTTTTACCGAAGAAATAAAAAAAGACTATTTTTTATCTCAATTTCTCAGAGAATCACCCATATATGTATATGTCAACATATTGAAAAGCAATTGATTTGTCAGTTTTGTATTTTACCCCAGTATTAAAAAGAATAAATAATTTCATATTGGAACACTTTTTAAAGTTTGAGGAAGCTAAGCGCCAATGAATTGGCAGCGGTTTTTATTTATTTATCGTTATATCTTTTATTTTATTATAGTTTCAATTCAATTTTAAAGTTGCTTGAAATGTTCAGACAAGTATTTTCCATCGATCCACTGCGCCAAAAGTCATTAAAGCATACTTTCTACAATAAATTATTATCAATTTTAAGTGAAAAACTAATGTTAATTGACACTTATTATAATCAATACAAGTTTAAGTAAAAGCCCTCATTGTGACTTTCATTGTTACCTACATGAACGATTCTATACATCACGTTCACTTACACCACAGAACGCGAAGTTATCGTGGAAGTTTAAAGGGAAGCGGATCACCCCATCGATCGCAGCTCCGTCAATTAATTTCGGAAAGTGGCTATAGGTATATAGAACCGACAGCGCGATGCAAATAACCGTGGACAGGGGTGGTAAATTAAAAGAGGGAAGCTCTACATTAGCAGCGCGTGCAGCACCTGGCCAATCGACGCCGCGCCGTGGCGCGTGTTGCGCGTATTTTTTCTTTGTATATATGTGCAGTATCAATCGCGAGCTTTGAATTTATAGAGAAGAAAACTGGTTTGCTTGGAAATTATAATTTTGCTGGCCGCTATCAGTTTAATTAGAATATAGGTAATTATCATGAATCGAGGAAGTTCTTTATACACGCAGGTATGCGGATTGTATAGGTTTATTATTGGACCAGAGAATTTTTTCAATTTTTTTATCTTAAGGTGGCTTTAGCGGTGGGTACCGTATCAAGCGAGGGCCTCATTGGGGGTTTCACTTTTGATTTTAATTTTGGTTCAATTATATTATTCAAATTTAATTCTAAAGCATTGTAAACTACTTCTAAATGTTAGTAACAAAAAATTATTATGTTAATACAAAAAATGCTAATTTGTTAACTTAGCTCAGGGAGCGCATGCGCAGAAGCACGTTTATAGCGTTTATCCTCAATCTCTAGTTTATTCGGTCGTTAACACATAATTATGATGATGTCGTTAGATTCAGCATAAAGGAATCTTCAATTACAAATTCTGTTTATTAATAAATATGTTTTTATATATTAGTAAGAGGTGAGAAACGGTCTCATCCCATAAGGTTATGTGTTTAAAGTGACTTTGTACAAGCTTATTTTTTCAATAATTTCTCTTTGACCCCAGATTTTCTATACACAGATTAAAAGTATAATGTTGAAAGAATACTCTTGCAAAATATCAAATTTCATGCATATTTTTTCACCATGTTCGATTGCTTATAACTTAGGAATAATTTAATATTTTTACATGTGTCAATGCCTAAATTAAAGTTCTTTTGGTTTACTTTTATTTTCTTTTAGCAATTCCTAGCTGAAAACCTTGCATAATTATAATTAGAATTTTTCACCTGAAATGTATGTTTGGGAATCAAAAACCACCTCTGAAAACCTTATCAAAATCCGTTACCCATCAAACGTTACAAATTCTTCTTGTTAATTGCGATAAAAATTTCGTTCTAAATAAATTGAACAATTTATTAATCTATACCTATATAAATCGATAAATTGAAAATTTTCAACCTTTCTAATTTCATACAATATTTATTATATCTAACTTGTTTGCACCTGCATAATCGATGTCTAGCCAAGCCACGAACCTAGGGGTTAATTCGCTGGCTCACTAAAATGCGTACACTCGTTGCATCAAGGCTGGCCTGGTAATTTCTCTCTCCCACTCTCTCTCTCTCTCTCTCTCTCGCGCTCTCTCTCCCTCCTCAGCTTTAGCGAGTGGGAGGATATCCCATTATTTCGCATTACCGGTCGCGAGCACTTCTTCGAGTTTATATGTACGCGTGTAGTACACGGGATTTGCTCGCGCGTCGACACGGTGCATATACAACTTGCGTATACCTGTATAGATGTGTCTTTTTACCTCCGACTTTTTCTCATATGTGTACAAATGTGCAGTGTGCGAAAAGGCGATACCACGCCGCTGCAAGTTCTCGCTTGTGTATTTTTTTTCTGTTTTTATTTGCTCTTTTTGGTTTTATTTTCTTCGTCTGACCTGCGATCAACGGCATTTTCAGTGCTGCCTTTCCTGTAAACGCTTTTTCATACGCACTGTGTAAACATGTTGTGAATTAAGTATGAGCTTTTTTCAAGGGTAAAAATATGGTGACTCGGATCTTTAAATTACACAATAATCTATTGTAAATTTATCAGCTAACAAGGAGACAGTATAAGGGTGTTGGGTCTTAGAATCTCTTAAGGATTCGAATGTTTTATTATCAAACATTTAAGGTATACCTATATGTGTATAGAGTGCTTAAAAAATGGTATACCTTTACTCGAGCCTTTACTTCTGCAAGTTTTTATTTAAGAGAAATGATCCAAAAGAAATTTAAACTAGACAGGGTACTTTAATTAGAGCTTTATTTCATGTAAAAATACTAATTTATTTCAAATTCAGTTATGAATAATTGATAATATTGTCGGAAAATTCATCAAATGCAAACATTTTTAACTCTCTTAAAACTCTATTTTTAGTAATTTTTTAAAGTCTAAATTAAAATAAAATGTTCACGGAGGATATTCGTCTTCCTTTATTATTACTTTCTAACAAGGGTTTATACCGGTATCGTTGATACATAAAGTTCGTTACTAGAAACGCTTAAAAATGTATAGTTTCAGAGAGATCGTTGTAATTTATAATGAACTACAATACTTTTTGTATGAATTTGCTATTTTTAAATATATAGTCCCACGGCCAAGAAACATAAAAAAAACAGAAATCGTCGTCTTATATTAATCAATGAAAATTTTCATTTGAAAAGTTACCTTAAGTAAGGCGAAGGAAGATGCCCACGGATGCGTAGTAGATATAGGAGAATGCAAGGGAACGTATGTACAAAGCTAACTCTATTGTTTAGGGCTTTTCGAAATATGAAAATTAAAAAATAATACAATTTGAAAAAGTGATGGAAAACTTTAGAATAAGATTGTCAAATTCAAGAAAAATGAATGAAAGAATGAAGGTCTTATCAGGTATTCAGTAGTAAAAATTTTAAAAATTAACTTCATTCATGTTTTTAACTTATTTGTACACAAGGAAATTATTGTTATTAAATGCTTAAGTATGGATTCTGCATGCTCAAAACCGTTTTATAGATCCCCTATTAATAATCCTTCTTTCATTATATTTTTGTAAATCATATACTCAAATGGATGTAAAAAATTAAATTTCATAAAATATTAAAACTTCATAATATTGATAAAACTTAAGGTGCCCAATCTTGGACGACCATTTATAAATCGTCGTAACTCCTACATAATCACTTTTTTAAAACTGTATTTCATATTAAAACAAGGTTTTTGCGCCCGACAACTTCAGATGCCCAATACCGTGCAAATTAATCTCCCCCGTATATGTTCAATCTTAAAGATAGCTTTACTCCAACAGAAGTAATACCGATTTTCGCGATTCCTATTAATGTTATTTCAACACACCCAAGCAATACTTACCCTAACAATCACACATCTTCTTTTTCTCACAACAGCCTATCACTACATCGCACTTCTCCAGCAGGAAACCCAGCGCAAGCGAGGAAAAAGAAACAACCCTTGGCCCATCGCATCGTCCAACGAGCGAACGAGGCGCACGCGCGTCCCGAAGACTGTAGTTAGCGCCTATTAATATCATCGATCGGGATCGATAGTCGCGCGAGGCGTCATAATGATAGGCCTCCCTCTCTCTCTCTCTCTCTCTCTCTCTCTGCAGACATCAAGCATCGTACGGCTGCTGCTGGACTGTGCAGAACTGAACTGCCGGGGCACGTACGAATAATAACATGCTATTAATATATTGGCTCGCGCGCGAGCTCATTTTCTCCCTCTCTCTCTCTTTCTCTTTCGCATTGATGCAGCAGCAGCGAAGATTGAAATGGTTTTTGCCCAGGCGCGATAACGAGCTTCGCCGCGGTAATAAGGAGAAAGTACGTGGCAAGAAGCGAGAGGAGCGAGGGCGAGAGAATGCAGTGCAAGATAGCGGAAGAAATTTCTGTTCGCGGAGATGAGGAATCGTGGTAGACGGATGATGCGATGTGCGTGGAATATGGATATTGGGAGATCGGGATGATGGGAGATTTTCGAATTTGGCGCCCTTGGATGCTGCGAATTGTTATGTATTGATTGTAAATTGAGATGGAGCAGATAATTCTTTCTCTATTTTTTAAAATGAACATGTATAGAAATAAATTGTAAGTACAAGTTATAAAAGTAAAAAGAACGGTTCTAAAGAGGAATCAATTTTTTAAGTTAAAAGCATGAAGGTTTGACGAGCAATCAACTTTTTATTAGTTTTATACTTAAGTATAGCAGATTACTTTATAATTTGAAATTTTTTGCACACTTCGACGCTTTTAAATGCGTAAATTGTATTTATGTATTTTTAGTCGTAGAATCACGTAATGTTATTAGTTTTGTATGAATATGATTGAAAATGCCTTTTATTTTGATAATACTTCCGGAACTGACATGTTACGGAACTGACATTTTACTTTGAAACTGATCTCATAACTCTTAGACTTAACATATGATCTTTTTTGCAAATAAGTTTTATGTACTTTACTATTAAGTAACTATAAACACTTATTACTTGAAGTAAAACATCTAATAAACAGTATCTAGATAGTAAATCACTGAAAGAACTGTTTATACTCGCGAAATTTTAAATTCCCAGATCTTTTTCCGGATACATTCGATAAGTCACAACATAGAGTTTGCAAAGCCACCGTCAGGATGGTCTATTATAACAAACTACTGCATTTTTTGGTGTACATATACTGTACTGTTGTTATCAATATTTTATCGCAAACTGCTGCCTGCTGGACAGAAAGTATGCACCTTGTTTTAATGATAATTATCGAATTTTTAATTTAAAACCAATACAAATGTATATTATTAACTCTATAGTTTACTATATATCACGCAGGAATTTTTTTTACCTACCTTTCTTCTGCGTAGAGTGCCGTTTTATATCGAAATTTGAGTTTTGGACATGTTACGGAACTGATATTTGAGACCTATTTTATTGATTTGTATTAAAAGATAGCACTGATATTCGTTTCCGATGTTTAACGATTATAGTTAATTATGCCATACATGTATGAGAATTAAAAACGAATTCTTTTTCCGAATTTATACGTGTCTAAAAGGCCTGGACGCAAATTGGGCAAGTTACGGCGGAATCACCCATGTGTATACCCTCCATAAATTTATCATATTGTCTCGTAGATAGTACTGCCTATGTCTTCCTGACGATGGCCAGTAGACAGTACAGGAAAATACATCTAATATTAATTGACTTTTAAACCTTCCTTTCGTAAAATTATTAAATTATTACATTTCATTGTGTTTTAAACACTTTCCCTCTCATTGATTACAAATTGTATGAAAATGGAATAGATGAAATTTTTATCACCTCTTTACTAGAAAGATTGAGAATGGTCTAAAATCATAAAAAAATATTCCGTTCGAAGAGACTGACAGAGTCAAATAAAATGTTATTTGAATATCTAAAAGTTATGTTTTTGCAATTCTAAAAAAAATACGTACATAGTCCTTCCACTACTGTTTTCACTAGAGCTTTTTAGTCTATATACTCAATAATGGTATGCTAAAAGTATATAACTACAACATATTGTATGCTTATTATAAAATATATATTTAACAATAATTAAAAATTTAAAATATCGCATAAATCACAGACGAAATAAGTTATTCAGAAATAACTAGTATTCAGTTGGTCAGAAAAATAACTTACATCACCGAAAAAACGGTTCAACTACTTTGTTTTGAGTACTTTTTGAGCTTTCAATTGGAAGCACCAACGGCGAAATATGCGTATCTCGAGACTTCAACGTGAAGAAACAAATTTGGCACCAACAGTGCAGCCATCTAGCGGTGGGAATGAGAACTTTGGTGGGCGGTACTGCTGGGCAGCTCTCTTCTATATACTTTATTTGATCAAGTCATAATAAATTTATATTAAATGTATTTAAGATTGGCTTATTTTCTTAGATTATTCTCACGTAGGTACTGATTATTATTTTGCTTATGACTATACCAATTTGCATTTGCACGCAAGAAAATCCTGTAACTGAAAAGGTTGAAAAGAAAGATCCTGTTGTCAACAGTCTGTTGATAACGTCCAACTAAAAATATATCTAGAAATCTACCTGGATTAATTTGTATGTAAACTGGATTTTGCTGCCATCTAGTTCAATTACCAGCTAGATTTTCAGTTAGATTCCAGGCCTAGACCACACGGATTTCCATATAGATTTTAAATCAAGACTTGAAATTTAAAGAGAATTCAGGTGGATTTTCAATTAGATTTCCAACTACATTATGAGCTTATAATCAAGGTGGATTCAAAATTAATTTATAACTGAATATGAAAATATCTAAAATATGAAAATTGAAAGAAAATTGACTCGGACAAGAAAAAGGAAACTTTAAAAAAGGATGATCACATTTTGACGCCTCATACCAAGACTGACAGATTTTACCTTTCCGATAAAAACACACAATTATTTAATTTTACCTTTATAAAAATACAATGTGTTTGGAAGATTCAAAACTATATCAACGTGTTCACTCTACCGATAATAAGTTTCATGTATGTAGTTTGCTGGAAATCTTTTTGTTATTTTTATCAATTTTTCACTTTATGAAAACTAAACGATATTTCAAAAAGCTGAAATCGGTTAGTCTAGATTTTATGAGACATTCAGTAGTAAAAATTAAAAAAATAATTTTTTTCATTTTTTCCACTTTATATAAAAGGAAATAATTGTTTAAATGATTTTATGGATTCTCTATGTTCATGTGAGTTTTGTAAATCCCTTATTAACCGGGGCCGCATTGACATACATAGACATCCTCTTTTGAAGTACTTTCTAATAAATTTACAGTATAAGGATTTTTTTATAGATGAGAAAACTGACCAATATAATAATCTTAACTCATTAAGGTGATGCTAAAGCCACCTGTTACTGACAAATACGAGCATCAACTTTTCTCATTTCATTTTCAATTTTGAATAAACATCTCTATGAAAAGTTGTTGTTCTAATCAAAACGAACAACTTTCCATAGGTATCTTTTCTTAAAATTGAAAATGAATGAAAAAGGTGGTTCCCCGTATGTACCAGTATAACACAGAGTTTAACATCGCCTCAGCGAATAGAAAGCCTACGAACGAGCATTTTCACTGTGGAACCCATCGTTCAAAATCTAGGAACTTTCACGACCCAGTTCGCATCGCCGCTCTCGCGCATGATAACCTTCGCAAAAAGTCCCTAGACCCCGCTACCACTTACCACATTCGAAACCCCAAACGTCAAAGAAAAAAAAACAATGCTACCCAACTCATCCAGAAACAACGTAACACACAAAAGACAAAACCACCAACGCCTACACCCATAAAATTCTTCATCATCTACCTACACGTACACCTCATACTTGACAAGCCTACCGGAACCAGCAGACGATGTCGCCACTTCTCGGTTACCCATCGGCACAGTACAGTAACAAAAACGAAAAAGCATACACACCAGCCGCAGAGCACTCTACAGGGGGCACCTCCGAACAATACGCATTATACATACTTTATCTCTCTCTTTCTTCCAGCATCCTGATAGGATACACCGCGCCGTAGTATCGCGAGTTCTCGCCAGTCTCCACTGCGCTCATAGCGCACGGCCTCCCCCCTCCCCCCAGCGAGAGAAAAAAATAATAAACAAAAGTGTGCGCGAGGCCAGAGCGAGCGAGAGCACCGAAACGGCCACCTAACGCACGGACGATTGTACACTCTCGTGCTTTTTTTCCTTCTTCTCTCCGTACACACCAGGTACACCCGTAGCGAAAGCGAAGGACACAACGGTATCCGAGATGCGACGACGCGTTGCCACGACCAACACCGCGGCCCGTCGTCTCGTGCACTCGCTGTATCACTGACGCAGACGGGCCGAGAAGAGGGACAACAACAACTCGCGCCCCGTGTGCACTGCACGCAGGCGTGTTTTTTGTTTTTTTTTTTTACTTTCCTTCGCCGAGAACGCGACGCGAGTAGAGAAGGCCCCCTTCGAGAGGTAAGTGTTGTTGTGCGCACACCCCTCGGCTGCAGTTTATTACCCTGTGATGTGTACTTTGGGAACTCTTGTGTCCGCGGGTTGTTTCTTGTTTTTATGATTATTCGACGGGATGCGCGAGTATAAGTGTGTATGGCTGTGTACTCGATAGTGCTGATTGTTTATCGCGATCAAAATCGTGGCGACGGGCTGTAATATATAGGGGGAGAGAACCAGGGATTTTTCGAGGTTATGTTCGACGGTGGACCAGCTCCGGTGATAGAACGTCGTCGTGCGTTTTGATTAGACTGAGAGAGAGAGAGAGAGAGAGAGAGAGAGAGAGAGAGAGAAAAAGAGAGAGAGAGATAGAAGGAGAAAAACAGAGGCCGAGGCCAGTGCACGAACCCTCTCGTGAAAAGAGTCTTTTGCATTGTTATTGTGATAGTTTTACCGATAAGTCTCACGTGTGTTGGTAGTCCAGCGAGTTTGTATTCGCGTATTGGCGTGTAGTTTTCTTCGAGGAGCGCGCGCGTCGTCGGACGTACGTACTTATATGCACGATAGCAAAAGTGCTCGTGAATCGCGGAGAAAGGAGAGGAAAAAACAGTAGCAGTCGTCGGGTTCGCATCAGGAAGTATGCGTGTGTGTGTGTCTGTAATCGAATCAAGAGCTTTGCCAGAGAACGAGAGACTTAAAGACAAAGCGCGTACATCCGCGAAATGCACTTAGCTCCTCTTAGTCCTCTTCGTCGTCGTCGTCGTTGTCGTCGTCTGTGCACTCTTGTGAGACTCGTTGTGTTGTGCTTATTGGCTTGCAGGTAGTCGAGTTTCAAAATGAGCGAGGGTACACCGCCGAGGAACAAGCGCAACGGCGCGAGGACCTTCAAGAATCCACCTCAGCCACACATGTGCATAATGGACTATATCATGGTGAGAGATTGTTGTGCTCTTGTTTATTGTTTGGTTCTTTTTTTTTTGTTTTTTGTTTTTGTTATCGGTTGTAAATGTGGTTGCGGGTGTTGCAGGGCTCGCAGATACCTTGCTACATCAACGTACTGTCCTGGGAGAAGGTCGACATGCCCGCCAGTCCTAATCAGCCTCTTCCGCTGTACGGTGGAATGAAGCTGACTCCGCCGAGGACGGAGGACAAGAACACGCAGGTGTTCGCCGTCATTGCCCATCCCGAAGTCCTCAGACTGCGGGGGAAAAATGCCAAGGATCCAAACGTTCGTTTCGATCTTTAGTACACATAGATTGTTCTTTTTTAAGGCTTTACTTAACACGTTGGTTATAAATACATAGTTGCACAAAATACTCTCATTTATATCCATTTCTATACTCTATTGTTTTTCTATCGCTTTCCTAAATCAATAAAGACTAAATTTACTTTAAACTTACTTACTTTCCAAAACTATTTATCTGTACTATCTAGGATGTATGTGCATCTTGTTACTTTTGAAATTTAAAGCATTTAAACGTTGATTAATACTACAGAGCACGTTAAAAAATGAACAACTTCATTCTTTTTTACTCCAATTATTTTTCTCGTTTTTTTTTACAAATAAATCACTGTGATATAAGTATAGTTCTAATATATTTCTTATATATTTTACAGGATCAATCAAGTCTGATAGAAGTGTTATTAGATTTTGTGGAAACAATGAACAAAGGAATAGTGTTCAATCGCATTTACTCCATCCTAAAAGACAGAGATATCACGGGAGAATTGAAAGAAGTGTGGATCGCTGTTCAAAATCAAAGAGACCGAGGAAATTTGTCTAACCAACAAGAAACTTGGATAGATCAACAGCCTGCTCCTCAATATCCACAGAGTATAGAGCAACAACAGCAACAACAACAACAACAGCAGCAACAACAACAACAACTACAACAACAGCAACAACAACAACAACCACAGCAAATACCTCAGCAAGTGCAGCAGCAGCAAGTCCAACAGCAGCAAGTGCAACAACAACAACAACAACAACAGCAACACATGCAGCAAAATCAGCAAATGATGCAAAATTCGTACATGATGTCGCAGCCTCCTCTGTATCAGCCTAGCATAGTTTACAATTCCATGCCCAACAACGACTACGACAGATACAGCTATCAGCAGCAGAGTCCCATGTCGGTGCCTCAGAACGACCAAACCTACCAGACGAACCCCATGCTGGTGCGCTCTTACAACAACGGCAATAACGGCTCGCGCGTAGATCCGGATCGGTACAATTACCGCGAGCGCGGCAGGACGCTGCCTCAGCAGCCGATGCCCAAGCAGCAGCAGCAGCAACAACAACAACAACAGCCACCACCTCCGCAGCAGCAACAGCAGCAGCAGCCACCGCCACAGCAGCAACAGCAAAACTGCCCAGCGTACTCGGCCTCGCAGTATCACTTCCAGCAGCTGCCCAGGCAGATGATGCCCCAGTACATCAACTCAAACATGGGTCCTAATTACGGTGCTCAGGTAAGAATGCTCCGTTTAATAGAATCTTACTTTTGATTCTCGGACAACTGACAAAATTTAGTGAAGTAAAGAAGTAGAATTGAATAGATATTGATAATCGAAGGATTATGTATTATTTTATATTGGCACATTAATCTTCAAATGATTAATTTTGAATAATAGTAGAGCTCATATCGAACATTTTAAAAATAAAGCTCTTAAATATGAGTGATTCTCTGAATTTTATATCTAATTTTTATCATAGGATAATATTTTTCTTTTCATGGGAACCATAACAATTAATTTAGGATACAATAGACTTTTAGGTTGTCTTGATGCAATATTTTTGATACCATCAAAATTAAATTATACAACTCGGTAATTTATGTCTTGAAGAGGGTAAAAAGTAATTACAAGACTTTTTATGAGATGAAAATTGTCACTTGCAGTATGAGTCAATTTAGATTTTTACTGTTGTGTACAGTCAAAAACATTATTAGCAATCTAATAAATTTAGTTTCACCATTGAAGTCTGGATGATATAAAATATATTGAGCAAGGACACAAATTTGCATTTTTGTAGAGAATCACCCATATGAAAGACTATGCTACTCAAATTGATAACAGATATGTTTCTATAAATAAATATGCAAAATAAAATATTTTTTCTTTCTCGTGACAGTAGTTTCAAAATTTTAAAAATTGGTGCTAAACATATATTTATCAAATGAATTTCTAAAAATATCAATAGGAGATTAGCTACTCACAAGTCCTTTGATCTATTAATCTATTAGTCTTCTTATAATATTTACAAGACCGTAAAAATCCACATGTTACTTTAAAGCAACACTGGTGGTACCAAAGACAATAAATAAAAAGCAGTGCCCACAATTTCATTAAGCAATCGCATAAATTAAAGGCCGCTCTTATCGATACAAACCTAAATCTATTCATGCCCCACAACCAGATGAACCAAGTTGTCACGAACCACTATTCGGACTACATGATAATGCAGCACCAGCACATGGCCTCGGGCATGGAGCAGCGCCAGGTTGAGAACCAAATCCACGCCGAGGTCCAGCGCATGCAGCAGGACCACCAGCTCCACGGACCTCTACAACCACCGCAACCCCACATGCAACAACAACAGCAACAACAGCAACAGCAGCAGCAACAACAACAACAGCAGCCAGCGCCGCAGTATCATCAGTCGTCCGCGATGGGCGTGCTCGCGAACGTGAATCTGCCCATGAGCTCCGACAAGCGCAACTTCTTCATCAACAAGCCCCAGAACCTCGGCAGACTGCCCAAGAACAACAACGCCGTGGCCGCCGTTGCACTCGGCAAGAGGCAGAACAGCTCGCCCACGCATCTCAAGCAGCAGGGGCCCGCGCTCGCGACGGGAGGTTCCGGGGGTGCGCAGCAGAGCAAGGACACCGCGGGGGAGAATCCCGCCAAGTCCAAGTCTCCGGTTAAGGTAGGAGAGGACTTGACGGTTTTGAGCGACGGTGTTTTTTTTCTCGTTGATTCTAGCTAATTTTGTCCGGGCGACAGGTGCTAGGGTAGTGTCGGTGGGCAAAAAGGGTCTCGAAATACGTATTTCTGAAACGAGCGTTAATTATGCATCGATTCGGGATGGGATACAAATATTTTGTAGCTAATTTTAGTTGGGCGCTAGATTTTATTTTACAATTGTTATTGTCCCAAAGAACGAGCGGAACTATTTTATTTTAGACGTTCAATCGATAGCTCACCCCCGCTCGAGGGCTATTTTCGTCAATTTTTCGAGATCCCGAAATAAATCACAATTTATCGAACTTTTGAACTTTAGTTACCTGATAAAAGTGAACCGGTACATTCGTCATTTTATCGATCTATCATTTTATAGCATGTTCGACACTTATGGGTCTGAGAAGTAGGTCCTAAAGGCTTAAGGTAGTTGAACTCTGATTCAACAACACTTGCATTGTCATGAAACAAATAATTATATACCTAAAAAAAATTTAGATTGCTATATTTATCTTAACTCAATTGGATCAAGTGAATCATGCAAATGTAAAAATTTTATACATTTTAAAAAGCTCGTTCTTGTCTTGAAAAAACTACAAATCTCATCCTATCTCTTTTTAGGGTTTATTTGATTCTTGATTAAGAATGTAAAAGATTCACCGACCCAAGAATTTATATTTATTTATTGTTTTTATGAAATAGTCTTTGGATAAACTTTTCCAAAAAGTCATTTAATAACTTTGCTAAGCTAAAACCGAGATATCTCATCGAAAATGCACGTCATCTTTGTATACGTTTTGTATCACAAATTTAAATCTATAAATTGCATAAATCTTTACAATCACTCAAATTGAAGCTGAATAGTAGTACACCTTTAATTTAGAAGATTTTGGAAGTTTGTAGGGCATATGGTTATTCTACAGCCGATCAAATCCAAATATGGGTGATTTTCTCGAAACTGTCCTATTTGATGTCCCGTCCGTGGTATCACACTGCTTTTATTATGCACGCCAGATTTTAAATTTCCCAATTTCTATAAACGCATGCTATACATTTGTTAATGTTTGATTATAATACATTGTATTTATGGATTGAAAATTATTTTCGATCAAATAGACATGCATATTTGTTTCCACGGAAAGAACAGACACGTTTTGAATGATATTTTAAACTAGTAAGTAATTTTAAAATTACTCTAATTTCACATAAAGACAGCTATAATTAATTTATTGCATAATATGAAACTAAAAGCTTGACACAGAGAGAACATTTGAGGTATATTTTGCCTGCATACGCTACGTTATTGTGCTGAATATGTTATTTAATATCATAGATTTTTTAGTTAAAGATATAATTATTCCATAATAGCATGATTTGGAATCATCCAATGCAAAAAGAAAGAACTTTAATTAAGTATTTATTATAAATATTTAAAAAGTAATTAAAAAATTTTAGTGATATTTATACTTTTAGAAAAGAACAAAATAAATACTCGAAATCTCAAACATGGATAAGATTTGTAGATTTATCAACTTATAAACCAACTTCTTGAAAGGTGTAAAACTTTTCATATATATATATATATATATATATATATATATATAGCAGTCTAAATACTTTTATGCATTTAAATTACTTGCCTCATGAAAATGCAAGGTGTAACAAAAGATTTATACATATTGAAATAATAAAATACGTAATTTTTTGTGTAAATAGTTGCTGCGATTTGACTATGCTAAACAGAGGATAACTACCTTTTAATGAAAATTTTTGTAAAGCTGAAAGACGAATCTAATCATGGAAATTTGATACTTTGTAGGTTCTTCAGAGAGATCCAACTATGCAGAATAAGCAAATTGTTTCTCAGTCTTCTCCGGAAAAGAATTTCAAGAGTTCGGAGAAGAACCTGGACGAAACTAGCGAGGCTTGTAACGTGCAAGTAACGGATCTCGACGAGGAGGAGACTAAAGCTAAAGACGTTTCGGAGACGACGAACAACGTTGTCTCTATGAAACCAGAAGCCTTAAACTATGCTGCCACTTTAAAAGAGCTGAAAGAGCTCACAGATTATTCAAGAGAAGTCAAGACTACAGCTGTAGAAAATCCAACGTCATCGTCTTCCGAATCTCATGTACAGGAATTTAAAGAAGTAAAGCAGCAGCATCAATATAATCAAAAGCAAAGATCGATCAAGACAGTTTTAAAGAGGAACAAGTCTTGTGCCAATGACGTCAAGGTAAAGAACGTGATTCTTTGATTCCTCGATTGAAAGCAAAGTCTTAAACTTTGTAATGCGATTTGTTTTCGTTATCTCATTTTGCAGGTGTGGGCGAAGGATGCTAAAGGTCTTAAGAACGGCGTGAGACCTAATTTTGTACAAATGAACTCTAACGCAGTCGAGAGGCTTCAGGAAAGAGACACGGACGAGCATTCGAGAGGACCACAGACCACGACCGAAGTCAACGCAAGTACCGGATGGAACGTTCACGTGAAGCAGAAAACAACGGAGAGTCCAAAGCGTGCTCAGTCCACTGTCAACAGCATTATTAAAAGTGTGTTCAAAATACATCAGGGAAATAATGCTGCGGGAGATGACGTCGGAAACGGAAAGAAGCAGAAGGCGAATGGACAAGTGAAGGCGAATACCAAAGGAGCCGCGAGTGAACACGAGGAGACCAATCAAGGTTTATTTTATAAAATTGTTGCTAATAAAAGAACAGATGTGAAGACACCAATTTTACATCCTGTTAAAAATATTATAATTATTTTGTATTGATGTGAAAAATCTTTTCAGGTTATACCATTCTGAAAAAGACGGAAGTTACGACGACAATGAGCATGAGCACATCGGATGATGTGGTAGTAAACGAGATCGCACAGCTATCGATTCAAGACTGCAAAGATACGACGGAAATGAACGCCGTTCTTTCGTGATAAGCATAGTTTTTAGCCAGTAATTAGAGAAACAAAAACATCTGACAGCCCGCTGATAATAACCGGAGTATAAGATCAGTGTACATAGATAAGTTTACCAATTAAGATGAATAATTTAGGCAACATTCAATTAGCTTTTTTGAAAATGGAAGAAACGAGAAAACAGTGCAAAAAAGAAGAGGAACGAAACGCAGAAGGAACGAATGACGATTCCACAATCCGAAGAATAGATTGACGTTGTTTAACTTGTCTTCGATGTGTTTGAATTGAAGATTAATTTATAGGATTTGCTGGCGAGGCTGTGACAGTGATTTAAGCTAATTCCTCACAGGAAATAAAAAATGAAAATAACAATAGATAAGTTTGACGAACAAGGGGAAAAAGAAGACGCAGAGAAAAGATGTTCCGAAAAAGATAAAACTCAGTTCTAAATGCTTTTAAAGTAAGGCGTGCGATGCCACGTGCTCTCGTGCGACGGACTGATATTAACCTATTTTTTAAAACTATTACGCTATTAAAAGTAAAAAAGAAACTCCCGTCGATTTTAATATGACGAGGACGGCTCCGCAGGGACGCCTTTTTACGTTCCTACGCTGATTACGCACTATGAATTACTAAGTATGTTAAGAGGTAAAGTGAAGCGATTTGACGTTGGTTAGATGCATAAACATTGAAATGACACGATACATCAATACGGAAAAGAAAAATCTCAACGCGAATGTTGAGAATAAAAAAAATATCGACAATTATCAAAGATAGTATTTATTTATCATGAGATCTCGTACTCTCTTTTGTATATTTATAGACGTGTAGCTTTAAAATTTCGGAAACAGAAATTGGTAAAACATTGACGTATTAATTAAAGTAATTAGTTTATGTAAATCTTATTTTTATCAATTGGAAATGTTTAAATTAAGTACGTTTACATTTACCGAAAGTTTATATACAAAGGATAAAGACGAGACTTAGCAAATAAATTTCAACATTAAAAAAGTATATAGTAAAAAAATGATAATAGTATGATCCCAGTCCACGTTAATTGCATACAGAAAAATAGCCGGTTAAAAAAAAGAAAGAACAAGTGAAGAGTTTTATCTTTAACCAAGTGATTCCTTACGAGTACCAAGAGCTAATGTAGCTTACATAGACAGTGACTCCCCAGTGATGTTGACGTGATGTAAAAAAATTGTAAGACAAGCTACGTTAAAACTAGTTACATAACTAAAGTAAAATAAAGTAAAAGTAATAGGGGATAATAATAGAAAAAGAGGAAGAAAAAACTAAAAGCCAGCAATGCACTATGATATACTTATAAAAATACGAACACACGCAATATATTGTAACCGTATAAAAGTCGCGAGTTCTAGAGTACGCAGAATAGGAAAGAGAGGTTAAAGTACAGTGAGACCTCTGGTGCACTCCGAGAGAATGCGAATAGATGAGCGACCGAGACCGATTAGCGAAAAACGTATGCAACACGCTATGGGTGCTTTTCTTATTACTTTAACGATTTTTCACTTATTTCTCGTCGATTTCCACGATTCGCCGTGAGTAAACGATGTTTCGAGCATTTAAATGAAATAGTACTCCCTTGTACAAAATTTTAGTAGAAAATTTGCGACTATTTAATGAAAATTTATACGATCTCTGACAAAATAAAAAATCTGTACTAAAACTTAAACTTAAACTTAAACTTAAACTTTAGATAGCAAACTTTTATAATTAATAATGACATTCGATACTGTTAGTTAATGATTCATTTTTTAATAATCTAATCTAAACGTAGTAGAAAATTTGTATAGTAAAATCGTATATTATAACTAGTTTCAAAATGTACAGTATAGAACAAATTTAACAAGCTTGCATATTCACTTTTTAGAATTTCTCTTAATTTTCATTAAGTGGTCGTAAAATTTACTAACAAATTTTTCTATAAGGGTCGTCTACAGGTGCGTCGATCGCCAAAATCCGACATAAAATGTTATTTGCGATCCATCCATCCATACGAACGCTCTATGTAATTCACATTGCTGCCATATTGTACGCATGTATAAAGTAATAATAATTTACACGATTAAAGGAAAGAAAGATCAACGTTGTCTTCTCGGTTAAAAAGCAAGTTTCGATGCAGCGTCACAAGTAAATCTTGGCCGAAGTGATATTTGCTGAAACTCGAGACCACTGAGATTTTTAGAGTTTTAACGCTGTATAAAAACTGCTTGTCTTTAAAATTGTTGAAATTTTATTTTTGAATATGTACGCAAATGAATTTTAAAAATTGATCTGAATCTCTAAGGTCTCACTAAACACGATAATAAAAGAGCATTTCGCCCAAGAATGGACTCGAAATAATACGTTACTGCTCAAGCAAAACTCCAATTTATGGAAATTTTCCAAGATTTTTTATTTCACTATTTTTTTTGTTTTTTTTTCGTTATGCTTTTACAATGTATTTAAATGAAATTTGTTCTCTGATATTTTTTACAAAATAAGCGCGATTCTGTAAATCAATTTAAAAAGTTTTATGAAAGATGATTTTTAAATCAAAGTATATTATTGTATTTACTTTGATGTTTGAAATTTTACAGGGAATTTCCCTGACGATAATTTGGTGTATTTTATTGGCGACCTTTTAATATATTTTAGGCAGGGAAAGACAGCTTTCGTTACTTTTAATAAATTTGTTTTTGTTTAATTATTTATATAATTTGTTAACCCCGCTTATATTATAAAATTTGCCTTTTTAGATTGTAATTTAGTCGTTTAAGCTATTTTTTATATTATAGAGAAACAAGTTTTCGTACTAAGTTTCCTGAAAGAAATCTTATGAATAAAAGTAAAGTAAGTTATACAGTATTGGCCGTTGCTTTTTTTACTGCCCTATTCTCATTATTTAGTATAACAACGGTAATCTTTTCATTTGCAAACAATGAAAATATAAATATACTCCTGTTAATTCTTTGAATTTTCAATCGCGTCATGTCAGTTGATATTTTGAAAATGACGTCTTGTTGTCACATTTATGTCTTTATCAGTTTTAATGTAAATTGTTTTTGCGTAAATATGCATATATGCTAACAACAAATAATTAAATTAAATGTTAAGAAACATTAACTCTGACTAAAGCAAAAGTGTCTATTGCTACAACGAAAGCTGCCGATTACCGACCTTTCTATACACAAATCGCGGGGTGCTTTGTATAATTTATAGCTGTTAAGGTTCTCGATTCGTGTAACGATGCAACTCTGTATAAGCGTATATAAGTGTAAGATCGTCCTCGAAATGACCAATCCTTCTGCGAACCGAAGGGAGCACGAGGCGAGCGCGACGACGAGATAACGAGATAGACAAGAGTTCGATGGGACTCCGCGGTTTTATATGAAAAGCGAAACACAAAAAGTAAAAAAAATAAATAAAAACTATAAATAAATAGATCGCCAGAGCTTGGATGCGAATTTTCTTCTGTTCTAAGCGAGGAGTGTTACGTAGCTATAGGCATTTCCTTCCTTCTCATTTTTTATTCATCATTGTTTCTCTTTTTTTCACCATTTTTTACTGCGATAAGGAGGAAAAGACGAATGTGTATTATAAAACGTATAGGCGTGTCGAGGAATTGTAAAACCGTGATCAAGCGACGAAATGGCTGACTCTTGGCCCTTTGCCGGCTGCGACATGCGACTTATTCTTCCCAAGCTCTTTTTGACTCCAATTATTATTATATTTGTTAATAACTATGTAAATGTATTCAGTATTCACGTTATTTTAGACTATTATAATATGATCTATTATTATTATTTTTTATTATTATTGCTATGATTGTAATCTATTATTATTCTATAATACACGTTCTTTTTTCCAAAGTCAGAAAAAAGTAAAATGTTGATGCTTTTATTTGAATAAATGAGTTGTAAAACTATAATTTTCACGATCTCGTTTATTTATTCCGGTACGTTGCTTTTAATATTATCCGCAATTATCCTTGAACAATAAGCTCTACTTATTTTCCCTGTCCCCGAAATCACAAACATGAACTTTTAGCAGCTCATCAAACGAAAGTTGCTGTAAGAGGGGTGTCACTTTATATACGTGAAAATAATAGGTATTTTTAACGATTTTTTACATTAAAACAATTAACTGCAATTGACAATTAGCTTGTCAATCTGTATTACGCAGTTCTCAGATCTGATATGTCATATAACAAAAGACTAATATTTTTCCTTATCTAAATCATAAATACTTTGGACCTACATAGAATTATTTCGAAATATCCACTTTAACGATCATTTAAAAAATAAATCTCATTTTTAGCATGCAATTTCGTTACGAAAATACCGATAGAGAAATAATTTGTCAGTCGATCGCAAATATGCTACGACCTTTGATAAATTAATATCATAAAGATCTTTGAAAAGGAGGATGCCGAACGAATGCGTAGTAAGTAGGCAAACGTAGACAAACGTACACAATTATCTCTATTATTTTGAGGCAGTCAAAATAAGAAAATAATCCGGGGAAGTGAAGGGAAACTTAAAACGAATGAAATTGAATCGATAAATTAAATGAAAAATTCAAGATTTCATCAGTCATTTAGTACAGTAAAAATTAAGAAAATTTGCAATAACAGTTTTATAGGTTCCCTATGTGCTTTAGTCAGATGGAATTAACTTAAAAAAAAGGTCAGATTAAGCATCAACTGGTACCCGGAATTTTATTACAGGAACTTATAGAAAACATGTCTAAAAAGATATTCTATATGCGTGCCACTCCTAATATTTTGACTGAAGTCTCTGAAAAATCACTAAGTGGGCAAAAACTGATTTTTGGCTTCTACCAGCGAACACGAAGTTTGAATCGAAAAAAGTTCTATATAAAATTTGTAAGTGTTGAAAATACCTACAAATTGAGCAGTGTCACGTTAATTTTCGTTAAATTGTTGATTAACCCTCTGCATAAAAAACCGTTGAGTAAAACTTCTCAAAGATATGTAGAAATGTGTTTCAGCCATTTTATCTTTTATTTTTTTTGAGTTTTCTATGTGGTGAAAAATAGATTAGGCCCTCCTTACGAGATCGAAAATTGTCCACTTCGACCTGATGGACAAATTTATTTTGCATAATTGTAAGTTTATCACATGTAAATTTATGAAAACAAATAGTTCTCCTCTAAAGGAACGGTGGGTCTTACAGGCATACCAAAAGCTAAAATACCTTCGAAAACGCCTTTCGAAAATTTGGTATAATAATTTATGATGCTAAACACGAATTCATTTTTTCAACCGAAAATATTCTATTGCTATTAACTAAAAACACGGCTTCGTAGAATCTAAATTCTACAAAGTTCAGGCCGTTCCAACAAGTCTTTGATTAAAGACTTGTACTACCATATGCAACTTGAATCTAAGCGATTTATCAACTTTAAACTTTTTAAAAACGGCGTCAAGAAAGGATCGTTTTTACTTTATAAATAATTGGCATAACTTTTGCTATTAACTTTCCCGTAGATTGGCATATAGATAATCCAATAGATTGTATTTTTCTACGAAATTAAAAAGAAAATTTTTTGCTCAGCAACTTTCCTTAGAGAAAATTACACGATATAGAAGTGTTAGATTCGTCTTTTATTCTATATATTCATATTGTATTTTACTCCATATATTCATTTTATATTTCATTCTAAAGTAAAGTGTGTTTGTATGTAATGTGCGTTCGATTGTTAGTATGAATGTGAGTAATAGAGTAATAGGTACAAATGCCTCGACGAGTGAGCGAGGCATTTATGCCGTTAGTTAAATTCATTAACAAAATTCGCAACCAAAGACTTTAGTATTACTGTTTGCGTGTAAGTGTTAAGGACAGTTTTATAATTAGTTTTTAACCCTTTGTGGCCCATATTTTTTTCTTAAAAAAACAGATTTTTTCGTTACTTGTTTATGTATAACTATTTAACAATAAATAAAATATCAATTTTTGTTAATTAGTATTATAGAGAAACCTCTTAGCTAATAGAAAAATGTAAAATCATTTATATACACCTATAAATAAAATTTTTATACATAAAAATCTTAAACGAAAGAGGTGGCTATTATAATAGCTACTAAGCCACAAAGGATTAATTGACTTTATATTTTAAATAAATATTAATATCTTCTCTTATGAACATTTTGACTTATTTTCTAATAATATATTTCTTGTATTTTTTTAAAAGTAATTTAATGTTATGGTAAATACGCTTCTAATAGAAGGATAGTTGAAGTATCAATATAGAAAAGTTACGATAAAATTACCGATGAAATGTTATACACAAAAATCCGTTTAGTGATAGGGGTATAATAGCAGTGACAGCGGCAGCGATGGCAACCGCCTCGCGCGTGAAAAATTGGTTTCGCGTCTTCAAATTACTTCAATTTCATTATGTCACCTTCAGAATAACGTTAAGATTGACAGGAAATAGAATACAATACTAACGGGTGATATGTTTCGTCCCGGGTCGCCCATACCACTGGACTTGTCAGTAACGTAGGCCGCCGAGCCTGATGTCTTATACGCTTTTGATAATGAAAGGGGATTTAGAACAATTATATGTATCTGTAACCGATATGGCGATAGTCATGCACTAATTCCCAAAATCAAATTAATGTAGGTTGATTATTTTCTAGACACTAGGACAACTTCAAAGGGACACGGTCATTCACAATGAAGAACAATCAAATGTGCCGAAAAGCTCAATACCGTAACCACGCATTCGCACTTGTAGCCTTTTCTGTATAATAATGACTTTATTGATCTTGCTATTAACTTCTTTTTTCTTCTATATTATCTTTCCTACCTGTACACCCTTCATCGAATTTTTACAGGATATCCCCACCACCTCTGTGTGGAGGTATTTGATCCTAGCAAGCCCATCCCGATGCCCCGCACCGTTCCCGCATTCGCCCAAGTTACCGACAATGACAGGTCTCTATCTATCTCGGCAACCTGTGACGGAGGAAACCCCAGAGGAAAAACCTCCGCCAAGACGCGGCGCGGTAAGGAAATCAACTTGCTAGTTAAGTATCATTCCTTACCTACCGGAAAAGAACACCATTGTTGATGCCCTTGGTTGTGCGAGCGGTCACCCATTCGAGTGCGACAGCGCCCAACGCTGCTTAACTTAACTGTAACTTAACTTTATAGAGATAATTATTAGGTTTATTATTTTTACATATAATTTTCTAAACAAATTCAAAACCTGTATATTATGCTAAATAAAAAAACGTTTTTTCGACAATAAAAATACTAATATTCGTTGCTAATTACGATAATAAGCATATTATTAAGTGAATTATTGTTTAAAATCATTCAAGTGTATATACAAATATTGGGAGTTTAAACATTCCATGCAACCTCTGGTGGCTTATGCTCTTGGCAGCCATTTTTCATATATATATATATATATATATATATATATATATATATATATATATATATATATATATATATATATATATATATATATATATATATATAGATATAATTTCCTATGTTAAAATAAGCAACATGGCTATATGAGCATAGGTTTTCACTAGCGCCACCGTTGGCGCGGTGGATGTTTTATTTTCCAATAAACATATACAAGTGCAACATGGTTAATATCGTCTTAATTACAAAAGATTGAATAAACAAGTAAATTGTTCACGATTTGAACAATTACGAAATTTTAATTTAGAAACACTGATGCCATATTCGCAAATGTCACGACTAGCTACCCCAAATTAAAAAAAATCAACCCTTAATGTTCCGAATTGGAAAGGGTGTTATTTATCATAATTATAGACTTTAATTCTGAATTTGTTTAGAAAATTGTATGTAAAATATATTTAGTATATTCAAAACGTACCTTGAACCACAGAAACAACTACTTGTGACGTATGCTATAAGTCACGTATCGTTTCTCGCAATTATCAATAACAGCGCACGAAGTTCAAAATCATTTTTAAACTGATATTAAAAATAATGCAAGCGTATTTAGAAGTAAGAGTAACTTAGTCGAGGCGTGCAGGTGGGGCTTTCATTTTGTATGCGTAAAAATAGAAAAATTTATGGGAAAATACTTGAAACTTTATCTTATTGATGCCAATAGAAATATTTTCTAGTTTGACGAACGAATATTAAATAAAAAATGTGTTTTAAACATTAATTAATAGGGCCACATTTTATATTTATAGTTGATTATCTCCAATTTTTATCGTTGACCTAATATTACTTTCCATACAAATTCATCTTCTGCATTTCAAACTCTGTAACATAATTGTTGTCCAATGACAATTGTCTTATATATCAAAAGTTATTGGAAAGTGACCGCGTCATATTTAATCATTAATTTCTCTTTATTTTGGTCGTTTACCCCCATTTTCTTTTTTTTAATTGAAAGCTCAGCAATTTTCTTTCAAGATGCAAAGTTTTATATCATCTGTCTTTAACCCTCATGGGTCGATGGATTCACCTTAATTTATGGAAAATACTTTGTAAAATATTGCGATGTTTCAGTCTTAGAGTGATGGCGATATGATCAGTGGGAGACCCACCACTCCTACTCCCATACATCATATAAAAAATAATTTACCAAAATAAATATTTTCTTTAATTTAACAGTGCCTCTAGAGCGTAATTTGAATTAAATATTTACTTTAACATAGTTGCAAACGAACTAAATGTGATTGAAACAGTTCAATGCTTGTATACCTAAAGGATTAACGGTATATGATCAATAAGGGGACATTCTCATAATGTCTTATACATTTGACCTACCTTAAATTCCCTTTACACAAATGAAACTTTGTAAGAAAAATTAAGAAAGCATGTCAGCCTATAGAATACTCATAATTTGTAAGGCCTTTGCTATGAATTAACAGGGTAATCCAATGCCGGGAGGGGTATCTGCCCGCAGAGTAGTTGTTTCTGTGGTTCAGGGTGTGTTTTGTATATACTAAATATATTTTGTCTACAATCGTGCTGTTAGAGTCCCTCTAATATATTTTTTAATTGGTAGCAAAATACCAGCTTTTTGATTATCTATATATCAATCCACCGCGAAGTTAATAGCAAAAGTTATGCCAATTATTTATAAATTAAAAACAACCCTCTTTTTGACATTTTTAAAAAGTTTAAAGTTGATAAATCGCTTAGATTTAAGTTGCGTATGATACTAGAAGTCTTTAAGAAGAGAATAAGACCTCAAAGACTTGTCAGAACGGTTTGCACTGCTCATTTTGTAGGTATTTTCAAAGTCTACAAGTCTCACATGGAACTTTTATCGATTTGAACTTCGTATTCACTGCTAGAAGCCAAAAACCTATTTTGGCCAACTTTGCCGATTTTTCACGGCTCCAGTCAAAATATTAGGAGTGGCATACATATATGAAATATCTTTTTAGACATATTTTCTATAAGTTTCTACAATAAAATTTCGGGTACCAGTTAATGTTGAGGGAAATTCTAATTCCACTGGACTATTTGTTTTAACCTGAAAAGAGCATGGGCAAACCATTTTCCTCGATCGGTGCAACGCCAGACTTGAAAAATTAGTTTCCAGATAAAGTCGTTTAAATATATAGCAATTTTTTATATCGACTATTCAAATATTAATTTAAGTAATATAAGTTATCATTCTTAAAATAATGTTGTTATTGGATAGAAATATGTAAAAAAAAATCGAATTATTGAAAACCTTCCTATATGATAGGCAGCCCCCTTACTTATTATACACCACACGCCAAATGCACGCACGAGTGAGACATCAGTTTTCGATGAACGGGAATTTTTCCATTCGCAGATTTAGAAAGCCTCCGTCATATAATCAACTCGCGTGACCAAATCGTTCGTTCAATTCGCCATTAAAATGTCAATTGCGCGCGGACATCAAGAATCGCGAGTGCGCGCAGGCATTAGTCGTCGTGCGCTCGTTCGTACAACAGAGCACCGACCTGCTTTTCAGGTGAGCACGCAGCGCCCATTAGAAACGAAAATGCAACACTTTGCCGAGTAATGGAAAGGCTATAGAGTGTCGGCAATCAAATGCAGTGTCGTGTCGTAGCGTGATTTTAGAGCGCGCGTCGAGTGCAGCTACCGCTAACTTGTATTTAATTCCGGGTTGTCGCGTGGACTCGCACTCGCGAGTGCAAATCCATTATTGAAGCATTTAATTCACTGTACAGTCGGTGTCAAAATAATCAATGGAAGTTTTATTATTCATTAGCTTCATTGTATTATTATGATAATGGTATGTTAAACGTGTGGATTTGACACATCGCTCGATAATTATTATGTAAGAAGAAAAGTTTAGTGGCGCAGTAGATAAGGGACGTGCGTGGTAAGACATTTTATTGCTATCCCTTTGTTTGTAATCACATTTAAATTTTTTTAATGATATATTTTAATGATTAGGTTACTTAAAAATCTAGTTGGATAAGAATGATTCTTCATAAAAATGCAAATTTATGTTCATGCTCAATAACTTTTTTATAATCTAGATTTTAATAGTCGAGTTACTTTTATTCGATTGTAAATAGATTTTTTTTACTTTATGCAATACTAAAAACCTCATAGTGAGACAAATAATAAGTGAAAAATTTACTTGAAATTTTGTATTTATTCATGCCGAGTGAAAAATTAATTTTTAAAAGGTTGGTTGCGTTTCCTCTCATAAACATTTTACTCGCTCAAGTTTAGCGTGCAATTTGCTTGTATGTATATAATATAATTATATACGCATCAATATTTGTTAAAACATATGCACAAACACATCTATCTGCCCTTAATATTTTTAACGTATACGATAGGTCAAGGTGGAAGGTCTAGGCGTAACTGCTTAATATTAATATTTTATGCTCGGAGAGACGTATTATTAATGTATTATAAAAAAAATTCTCAATATAATTTACAAAGTTCAGTCGAGACACGTACTTCTGCACTTCTGGAGGTTTTACCGAGTGCATTGAGTTATAGTTTTACAAAATATCTACATATCATAAAAGATAGTAATAAAGTATAATGAATAAAATATTCTATATTTTAATGTTACATATTCAAGGAATGCTGTCATCTGAAAATACAAACTATAATTGGCTGAATTCTCTATCCAACCAGATAGTGCAGAATATTAAACCTTACCAAGTAAGATTTTTCATTGATACTACTGTGAAACATGTAAAGGAACAGAGTCTGGTTATTCAGAAAATAAATCTAGAGACTCCTTTTGTCATTATCAATGTAAATGAGTTACTTTATAACGAGAACAATCGATCTTTATCTTTCTCAAACTCCAGGCATGTGAGTTTCAATATTATTTTTGATACTGGAAACTTTAATATCACATATTTACTGCTAGACTTATTTGCACAGTTATCACCACTAGAAATAAGACCACAATGTTTAATTATTTTCTACAAAGATAATACCTTAAGATCAAACAATAGCACTGAGATGATTCTTAGATACGCCTGGTCACGGAAGTATTTAGACTTCTCCATTCTAGCTGTGAATTTTAATAGAAATATTCTCGACGCTCCTACAATTATTTTTAGTTTTAATCCATTTTATGAATGTATCATTGAAAAATTCTTCAGTTCGGAAGTTCTGATCTTTCCACCTAAATTGCAGAACGTAAATGGTTATCCCATTAAATTACCTCTTACGGATAACTTACCATATTCCTATGTAACTAGACATGAGAATGGAACTGCTGAACAATCTGGAGTTCACTATCCGTACATTAAATTCGCGTTGAAAGCTATGAATTTTAGAATAGTTTTTCCATACGAAATAAAATACAAGAGTTTCAACCAATTTTACAGCCATTTATTTAAAGACTTAAAAGAGGGCGATATCAATATGTGGGTATCGCGAACACCTATGAAATGGATAATCAATCAAAAGACTGTCTTCGTAATAAGTACCGAATGCAGTAAACTCCTTGCCCTCGTTCCTATCTTGCAAGTCGTCAGGTTAAACTTTCCTTTGAAGATTCTGTTACACGGGCTGGGCCTTCCACTCCTCGTTTTCAGCGTGAATCACGCTCTGTACGTTTTCAAAATAATGCACGAAAAGTGGAAAGCCTTCAACATTGTACAAACGCTTCTAGGCATGCCCACGAACTTGAAATCCCAGCAGGTACTCGACAGATTGGTCTACTTCAGCATGATGATCGTATCGATTGGCTACGCCAATAATTTCTACTCGAGTATTTTGGATATTCGCCTCGAACAGGACGAGGTAGCTTTCGATACTTTCGAAGATCTGGACAAATCTGAGCTGCCCATCTTCATATTCAAAAATGACCACGATCGCGTGTTTCTCAACGTCTCGGATCAGCATCTCGAGAGCTTGATACGCAAGGTGCACAAAAACGATGACATACGCGACAACGCAAAATGCATGAGAAGACTGAGACATAAAAGAGACGCCATTTGTATCATGCCCGCTTCGGCGGTAGAGTCCTACGTGAATATGCATCGCGGCTCTGCCACGATGAAGATCGCTAAGCCGGTGTTCAGTTGCGACAAGACGGCGTATCTCTTTGAATGGGCGTCACCCTACACCGAAAGATTCGACGAGATTCAGCAAAAGATTCAGGAATCTGGAATCTGGTATAAGATCAATCAAAAGAAGGAAGCCAATAAAACTAGGTGTTCGATTAAGAGAAACAAGCGCGTGGTCAAAAATGTTTTTACGAAGCTGCTTATTACCATTTGCGGAGTTGGATATCTCCTTGCGACGCTTGGCTTTGTGTATGAATGGTTTGCTGCAAGGAGATATTGAATACTTCAATTTACTGAATAAACATACGGTATAAATCCGTACTGAATAACTTACTGAATAATACTTCAATTTACTGAATAAACATACGGTATAAATCCGTACTGAATAACTTACAATATAAACTGTAGAATGGTTTTTGTAGTGTGATAAATTGTATTAAAATCGATAAACAATAAATAAAGCTATATAATAATCAAATAATAATTAATAAAATGTTTGTCTACGGTAACTCGACTAGTGAATAAAAAGTATTAAGGTGATGCTAAACCCCCTGTCATCGTCAAATACGGGAAACCATTTATTTCATTCAATTTTCAATTTTGAGAAAATATCTGTCTGGAAAGTTGTTGCTTTTGAATAGGACAATAATGATTCATAAAGATATTCGCTAAAAATTGAAAATCAAATGTGAAAAGTGGTTTCTCGTAATTGCAGGTGTCAGGTGGCTTTAGCACCTTAAGGGGCTATTCACATATTACGTAACGTTTTCTTGCCAAATGTAGACTCCCTCCCACCTCCCACTAACATTTTTTTACTGATTTTTCTATGCCTTTAACACACACTGTAACGCTAAGAAGGACCTCCCCCTCTCCCTTAAAAGGGATTACGTAATAAAATTGATTTTTTTAAGTGCATTACAATATTTATCTATATTTATATATATATCGAAGATTTAAATCGAAAAATGTGATAGAAAAAGTTTTATAAAAATGTTCGAGCCAAAGAAAATAAATAGAAAATTTTGTAAAAAGGAATTGTATAATTTTCTATAGAAACAATTTTTTCAATTAAACTGTTTATAAATAACTTTTCTTAGTAAATTTGATCATGGTGAAGGTAGGAGGGAAAGTTAAAATGCGCTGATTGGCTGTCGCACCATTTTCGACTGTAATAATAAATTAATTGAGAAAATGTGTTAAAATTTCAGAAGATTTTTTTCATTTTTTTACAATTGAAAATCATTTGATTTTTTCCAGGAAGATCCTTTCATTCACATAATCATTTATCCGCATATTTTATTATAATAAACTATCATATAATCTTTTCTCTTTAAACATATTGTTTAATACTTAAGTTATAACTACATAATATGATTAGCAAGCAGCTACTTTATATTTATAAGTAACGCATATAAAAATATTGTATACAATGAAGTTATTAATATCTATTTCCTGCAATTTATATGGACGTAGAGATTGCGGACGTTACAATTTGGCGCATGTAGCGCACCTGACATGCCTAGTTGAATTAAAAGTAGAAACAGCTGTTAAATGATGAGGAACTAAAATATGAATCTTTTGGCAGCGTTTTTTTAAATAAAAGCGTTTATGATTAAAAGTGTTTTAAATTATTTTTTTTAAAAAAGCGTATATTTTGGTTTTTGTTAAAACAAAATTTAATATCTTTACTATAACAGTCTGTAAAAATATATTTGGCCGGATTCAGAATTAAAAAGGTAAGCTAAGCTAAATTTTGGATTTATGTTTATACTTACATTGGTGCTTACATTTTAAAGAACATATTTCACCCAGCTTATCAAGTTTGAAGTAGTAATAACGATGACATCACAGAGCTTCGATTGTGATATATTTTATTATATTTTGACATATTTTCAAAAACCAAAAGCTCAAGAATGATCAGATAAAATCGTAGAACAAAATTTCTCATGGTTACATACTACTACAGATATGTAAGTGATCCAAGCTTCAAGCGCGAGTAACAACGTTTAGCAAATTTAACGGCATTTCTCAATTAAACATTTTCAAGAAATTGAAATTCTCTTTTTGTCCTACCTTCACCGAAAGTACCTATGCTTTTTTGTGCATATAAAGCGGGCGAAAAGTGGTTCTTCTCCGTCCTAAGGCAGAAAATAAAACGCTCAGGCGGAAAAGTAACTCACTTTCCGCCCGCTTCATATATGCACGAAAAATCATCCTTTCAGTTCAGATAGGACAAAAAGTATCGTGTGCACCACGGGCGGAAGGCGATTAACGCTCGTGCTGCTTACAGCCCGTCTAGGCAGCCCTCGTATTTTATTTAATTACACAAAAAGCTTCGAAGTGGACCTTCTAGATACTATCATCGAGAAACTGTTACACCGGACATTGCTTTCGACGATAATCGATAAGTAAACCTAAATAGTCTCGTAGAGGAGCTCTACGATACCATAATCGGCGACCTGGTACACCTGGACATCACAATCAACATGTAACCTTAGAAAGTCTCATAGATGACTATTACGACACCATCATCGGTGATTTGGTACCGCCTGGTACGCTCAGATATCGTGATTAACCAATTAGACCCATTGGTATAAATGTTGCATACTTGATTTTCCATTTAAAAGCTTTAACCTCCGAAAATTTAAGTTCATTTAATGTATTATCATGTATGGTCATATATGGAGCCAGTCAAGATCACTAATATTCGTAAATTGTCATGTGTAAATCAACAATAGTTATAGCCTAGAGTGGCTACGGTTCTAGCTTGGTGAGCAGCAGACCAAGGTTCGATTCCCCTCCTGGCAATTGTGTTTTTTTTATTATATCGATATAATATATTAAGCAAGAAGGGCGTAAAATGCGTCACTAAAGTACTGCATAAAGTATGTATCTCCTCGACCATTAGATGTATTATATATGTGGGTACCCGGAAAAACGACTTAAGTCCACTTTTCGTGTTTTTGAGATATTACGTTTTTAAAGTTTTTAATTTCCATTTAAACTATTGTTAAAAGAACTCGTAAATAGTCGATATGGTCACTAATTTTTACACTTTCTTGATTTTTTGCACTTTTATCTAAAAATATACTATGTTAGGATACCAAAAACGTTCGAAACTCAATTTAAAAAAATGGACTTAAGTCGTTTTTCCGGGAACCCACAGATATTTAGTTTGAGATACAGTACGGGTAAAGGACGGTATGTAGGGGCGGAAGTGCTAGTGGTGAATTTTTTCAATTTTTGTTGGTGTATTTGTTCAATATTTTCAACATTTTCTTCAATTTTTTCAAAATTTTCTTTATTTTAAATAATTTTTTTTCAATTTTTTTAAAATTATCTTGAATTTATTTCAAAATTTTTTTTCATTTTTTAAAATATTTTTAATTTTATCTAAATTGGTTCGTTTTATACATATTCTTTTGAAAACAGCTGCGAGCTTCAGTGGAACTGCGGAGAGTCTCCACTGGCCGCCGAACGATCGCACTGTAGCGTGCAAAATTCAAAATATTAAAAAAGTTACTACGTAATTTTACACACTGTAAACCAGTGCGTAAAATATTTTGGGAATTTATAGCAGAGCGTAAATATTTTACGACTGAAATCGGTGCGTAAAATATTTTACGTATTGTTTGCCAGTGCGTACAGTAACATTATTTTTACTAGGGTGAAAAACATTTACGCACTAAAAACGATTTCGAAAAGTACTTTACGCACTAACTGTTCGGACGTAATTATGCGAAGGATTTGTTATAATAATTGATACGCAATTTGTATTTAAAGTAGTTATCATTATAGACATTGGCCGAGATGCTACAACGCGCGTCGAAACTGCTGTTTTGTACAAGGGCTAAAGAAGAAAACAATATCTTAGTAGATTCCCAAGCCATATTCCTTAAAATCCGTATACTTAATAGTTTTTTATAACACCCTATTTTCCTACTTATATTCAAATTAACAGTAACGACGTAATCAAATATAGAGTTAAACTAACATCATTTCTAAGCATCTAATAGCATGTTTTTAAGCAATAGTGAATAAGTGTAATATAAAAGCATGCTATTTTATAAAGTGTTAGTGCCTCATTGTGAGTGGGAAAAAATCAACCTGATCGTTTATCGACACTCGATGGCTGAATACGTCCAACGGAATATTCAACCGCGTTGTGTGGGATGCAGCGAACAGTCTAGATAAGTTACCTAGATTTAAGCTTATTATAGAATTAATTATTCTTTGACCCGAAGAAGGGTGTAAGAGACACCCGAAACGTTGTCAACATATTCATATAAATTAAAACAATTTCGTCTACAATTTGCTGTTAGAAGCAATCATTTAAAATTTATCAAAGTTAGACGTTAGAGTCATTTTTTAATTAACGAATGATCGTATAAACATCTTACATACATTCCAATAATAAACTCGATAACGTAATCGCGTTTGAACTATACAGAACATCTTAGAGACCTTTGGCAGAGCAGCTTATTATACAGTTACATTTTCTTATTACTAATGAATTCTATCCGTAACACTAACTTTACGCACCGAATCACAAAAATTATTTCTTTGATAATAAATACTATAGTATATTGAAGAAAGTAAAGAGGATATGTTGCAATTGAAAGTTGTACATAAAGGTGTCATAAACATAGGAAAAATATTTGAGACTCGAAAAAAGTTGTGTAACATTGTTTAAACAATGAAAATATGCACGAAAAACACAAAATACTTTACATTAAATTATAAGGAATTCAATAGTATCTTTAAGCCTTTGTATTGTTAATGGTTTATGACTAATAATTAGATACGAAAAGGATTTGATAGTTTCAAACACATTGTAAAGTTTAAAAAATTGTGCCATGTATAACGTTATTGAATAATCCATTTTACTATAATTTGAAATATTATTACATAGAACAAATATACTTATTATAAATTTTAGTCTTAAATATATGTTTATATTCCCTGGTGGAAAATGAATCTATAATTATATAGATCTATCTAGTTTACCATGGGAATAATCGAGGGCCTCGATAAAACTAGATAATTTTTTACCAGGGTTAATATGAAAAAAAAGGATTGATTTGACGTTCATATTAAGCCAAGATAATCAATATATCGAATACATGTGATTTTAAAACGAGCGCGAGCCGACACTGTTGCCCGCTACGCTGGCAGCCGCTGACGCGGATATAGCTATACAAATCGATTTTTTTATACGACAATTTTAGCTTAATTTTATTTACACTTTTTTATGCACATACTTAAAGTATCGCTCTAAATGATGCTATTCATTACGGATTTTAATATTGCATATAGAGCTCAAGTTCATTAAAACAAAAAAAATTGGTAGGCTTGGAGATATTGTAGACTAACTTTTCGGAGCTTAAAATTTATAAAAAAGTAGTAGCTTTTTGAATATCTATGCACAATTTAAATTAAAATATTATTTGTTGTACTGAGTCCCTTTCTTCATGATGAAAAAACGGCACTTTTTTACGCCGTTTTTAAATAGTTTCAACTTATTAAATCGGTTAGATGCAAATTGTGTATTATAATACAAGTCTTAAAGAAGAGAATGAGACCTAAAACAGTTGTTAGTACTGCCCCAAAGTTGTAGAAATTAAGTTTTGCCACAAAGGTTTCTTTAGTTGCAAAATGGACTTTGCAACAATGACTGAATATATTTTGCTCAAATTTTTTACACTTTATAAGTACCATCAGGGCTATATTATCAAAGAGTTTAAAAGTCTTATGATCATTATTTAAACAAATTAAAATTAATTGAAGAAACGCTAATTTCCATAGTTATTGATTTTTTATAAATAAACAAATTAATAAATTTTAACTTCTGGGTACCCATTTGATAGGCATTTTTAATGCTTATTAGCACCTATTTTTTTGCTAGTAGCAACACCTTTCTCTCTCGAGCCAAAAAACTGTTTCTTGTGTACATTTATGTACAATTTTCAATTGCAACATATCCTCTTTACTTTCTTTCTTGAGAAAAAATTAATATGACTGGACTACTAGCACATTTCAGATTTCTCAAAAACGCCTAGTTCTTTCCAGAGGCCTCTTATAAAAAACTAACACCTTTTAGATTTTCTAATTAATATTAACACTATCTTAGATCCTCTAAGAAAATTATAGTTTTTGTCTAAAGTTCTGAAAATTGTTAATTTTCGTACGAGATTCCTGACAAAAACTAGTATTTTATGAGAAATCTGAAATGTGCTAGTCTTCGTTAGGTACATTGATATGCCCTGTTGAAAGGGAATCAATAAAACCTCATAGAATCCCATAAAATATCTACCTAGCGATCTAATAAGGAAAAAATTTTTCTAGTAAACATTTAATATGTTTGTATGAGAGCTTAAAAGTATGCTATTTTTATATTGGTTTTAATTAGGAAATACGTATTACAACGGAATTTTGACAAATATATAAGCATTTTATAAGATTTTTCTGATAAAAAAGTTATAGGCGTTTATAAGAAAAGTGTTTATTTCAAATTATGAATAATTCCTATTGAACCATTTTATGGGTTTTAAAGAAATTACAGCTTAAAGAAAAAATTAACAATATAATAAGTTTAAATGGTTCAATGTGTAGTTTCCGATAGAAAGATTATATGTATTTATTTGCATTACACAAAATAGAAAAATGTTTACGTTTAAGTATTTATATGAATTTTTCTTAAGAGTGACCGCTAATGGCGAACGTCCGAGTTTTCCACTCACGTGACTAAATAGGCGGATAGAGGAAATAAAAGGCGACACGATATAGCCTTCTGCAAGAAACAGTTCTTCGGAACTCTCTTCTCTTTTGACATTTGCTGGATCGCCCAGCATGCTGATTACCGGATATATGACTTTGCGATAAAAAATTTTTATTGGTTTTTATGAGAGTCTTTTAACCGGTATATACTCAGATATTTTTCTATTTGATTTTATGTAACCAAAATTCATGTATGATCATATATGAACCAGTTATATATGAGCATATATGAATCTTTTTTACCCGGGAGTTTCTATTTGTTACCCAGCCGACTGATTTTCGTTAAAAATTGCTCGATACCGGTCGTACGAGCTCGATAAAAATATGATTTGTATGTAGTTGTCAAGTGATACAAATAGACGTGGTTATGACTTAGAAAACCGCCTGAGGAAGTTGAAGGTGCGGATTTTTGAATGATGTGTTCTTTCAACCCTTGAGATCGCATCCATGTTACATTTTTTTATCGGTAATCTCTCTTCACAGTTACGTCATAACCGAGCAATCGGTTTACCTCACATATACTATATTCATCAATTTCCAAAAGAAAATCGGCCGTTTTTCTGCCGACCCTTAGTAATTACACTCGCTTTTGAATAACCCACGGCTACGCAATTTCGAACACTTAATTTTTTAACAGTCGTTTGTATGCGAGAACAACATTACAAATCTCCTTTCGATTAAAAATATGCACAATTGAATACAAAAATTTCGTACTACTCTTCAACAGTACTATAATAACCGATAGATCACCTCAAGACAAAGAAACGCTGGTTAACACACTGAAAATAAACATCAAGCCTTACCCATAAACCTAACGCTTGAACCGATTTTACAAAATCTCGAGTACATCCCGTGTAAACATCCAATATTGAATCACTCGATACTCTCCTACATTACGAAAGTCCACCAAGCAGCTTCAAAACTTATATCCTCTACTCTCAAAAACCCAAAATCCCGACCAAACCGTCGACAAAATTCCGAAAATTCTTCTCTCCCCACCAATTCCATTTCCGGCGGCTTTCGAGCACCACCACACACACGCACGCACATCCAAAAGCAGCGCGCACTGCCGTACACTTTCACCGGGCCACAGCAGCAGCAGCAGCAGCAGCAGCAGCAGCCGGCGGCGTGCCATTACAGGCCTAGAGAAGAGACAGTATTATACATCCAGGAAACTTTCCCTTTCCGCTGCGGCCGGCGCACTCCGCGGCCCGCGCGAGATCCGCTCCGCTCGTCGCCGTCGCTTTCGCCCGCGCGCTCACTCGGCCGATTCTAATCGAGCGCGTCGGCGGCAGCGAGGCGAATTCGCGGGCGCGAAGTGTGTGCGCGTGTGTCTTTCTTTTCTTCCTTTGCTGCTCCAACCGCAAGCTCATCGGCCGTAACGAGCTTCTGGATGCAACTGCGGTGTGCGTCCCTTTTTTTTCTCGGTGTTGTTGTTGCTGCATTTGCCGGGCTTGGTGGCGGGAAATCGAGAGGTGGATTTTCTCGCCGAAGATGACGCGAAAATGTGACGAGCGATCGAGGTGATGACTTTCGAATTGGATGTATACTTAAGTGAACCCGCGGGAGCCGCGCGGAAAAATGTGCGAGCAAAGTGCCGAGGAAGTGGAGATAATTGCGGTGCAGCGCGGAGCGAGAATTATTGCGCGTGCGGGTACAGTGACAATGCGAGAAAATTCGGGTGGAGACTCGAGGTAGGACTATGCGAGCGGAATTACTATGTGGATGTGCGCGCGCGTGTGTGTTTGCACTTTCGAGGCACACGCGAGAAAGTGACTTTTTTTCTCGCTTTATTGCTTGCGCAAATCTAGTTTGCATACGGTGGCCATCCGGAGATCGAGTGGGTTGAATATACTTTTTTGCGAAACGAGGATTTTTGGAGGATTTATCGGGGAAATTATTATTCGTTGGAAAGCGACGCGAGGAACGAACGATGTTATGTAACGTGAACCAAAAGAAAAAATTGTGCTTTATATAATACTCTCGAGCAGCCATAATAAGTATAATCAATATATAAGTTCTCCGTAAGAAAGATACTTTCGCTGAATAATTTCACCCGCGTGCAACGTACCAAAAATAAGCAACTCGTCAAAAATTGCATATACTCCCTGCGGGCAGTGCGCGAACTTCTCGAGCAAGCGTCGAAATCCTGCGAGAGATAAGAATTGCGCGTAGAAAGTGTTCCGCGGAACCGGCGTTTTTCGGGCAAACGCGCGCGAGTCTCAGGATTGGAGAACAAAAAAAAAGAGTCGTTCAAAGGTGCGCGTAGTTAAACACTTCTGGCCTCTCGGCGAGTGTCGGCTCAAATCGCAAAGTGTCGCGCGGGTATGTAGTGCGGTCGTCACTTTTGTTTTTAGCGCGCCCGCGCAAATATTTGAAGCGCGCGACTGCACTTGCGCGCAGTTGCAGCAGCCGAGTGTATAATGTAAAACGTTGCCTCGTATGTACAGACGGTGAACTAAGTGTGAAAAGGACGATTTTTTGTTTTCTTTTCGGATGGGAAAGAGATGGATTTATGACGGTGAGAGAAATTACGGTGTAACGATGAGAGTTTTTTGTTAATTTTTTGATATTTTTCTCTGTTGTAATTTGTATTAATAAAATTACGAAATGAAAATTCTTTTACTGTAAAGTTATATTTGCATAATACAATTAATTCATTTATTTAAGATCTACAGTAATGAGAACTTTGTTGTAACAAAATTTGTTTTAATTTTTTACCGACTGACAGCCTTTAAAAAGTTCAGCTACATATATACACATACTTTTTATATTTGTTATTTTTTAATTATCTATAAATACCTTAAATTACTATAGAAGTAATAATTATATTCTTAGCTAAAAATTACTTTCATTACTATTATACTGTAAACACTTCAAATAACAAAAAGAATTAATTGTCCTACAAAAACATCTCTATTCTATTTGAGAACAAACACAATCTCGTTCTTAACGACAATTTTTGTTCCTAATTGACGATTAACAGACCGCAACCGCGACAATAAGAAGACACAAACAATTGAACGAAAAACAAGATGATGAAAAGTAGTCGCTTTAGCTCGACCCTCCTCCACCGATACCCAAGGAAAAGTATAGAGAAAAAGTCGGAGGGGTCACTCAAGAAACGATAATGAACACAGAGCGCAATTCGCATTGAAACCTTGGCTATTGTAAGAGATACGCGTTATCGGTGCAACGACCTACCGCAAAGTGCAATAAATCTCTTTCGCGTTCGTCATCGTAAAAAAGTGATAACTCGATGGAAGAGCATTTATCGTAGTTTCGACGAATATCGGTCAATTACCTCTTGCACCCTAGCCAACGAGCTTCGAGGGTGTGTTTTTTTAAATACCTACAAATCTGCATCACCGATATTCCATGCAATGACAGAAAAGATAAATTAATGAATAAATTCACTGTGTGGTGAACTTTCATCGAATACGATGTATTAACTATATTACACAGGATTAGTACCAAATCCTCTATATTTGATTCGACACAAATCATCTCTAATGTCCGGATCCCGAGGAAGTAGTAGGTACTCCTGACGCTATAAAAAATCGTATCGAGCGATACAACATTTACTACGACTGTGAAACTCTGAAGCTTGTGCCCAGTGGACCTCAGACAAGTCACACTTCATTACTCAAGGTCATCGAGGAATAAGAACCAGGGCGCTCATATCAAGCGAACCCAAGTTTCAAAGACAAAGGAAGAAGGCTCGCAATACCGATTTCTCGATCTCCTCCCTTGCAGACCGATAAGAAATCTAAGTTCGAGAAAACCCCCTCCCTCCCCCTATCCAAGCCAATCCACAAATCGTTTCTTCCAGCTCCAAGCTCAGGCAGGAGCACACTCGCGGGCAGCCGAGTGTAAAGTGAGAGCGGCGCGGCAAAAGGGACGTACGACGGCGCGCCTCTCGCTCGCGCACTCCTTCTACACCTGCACGAGGCCCGAGTCGCGAGAACAGAACAGAAATCGTATATACCGCACTTACACACACAGACAGGCAAGCGAGACGCCTTTCTCTCGGATCGCGGCTCTCCCCGCTATAGCTCGGCTAGTTCCACGGAGCTCTCCGCGGATAGCTGTATAGTACACCTATACAACTCCTCCTCTGGCCTGAGAGAAGCACATAGAGTCAAGTCAGCCAGGCAGTCGGTCAGTCACATGGGAGCGAGCCGAGGACGAGAACGACAAAGGTGGTGGTGGTGGTGGTAGCGATCGCGACTGCACGCAACGCGAGACGATTCCCCGGGGGGGTTGAAGTCCGTCATTCTGGTAGGGGAGGGTTAAAGGAGACGCGAGGTGGCTCGGATAGAGCAGACGCCCGGCGACGATGAGGCCGTGCGCGTCGAGCTGGACCAGCAGCAGCAGCAATAGCGAGAGACGATCGTGAGAGGTAACTCGTACTTGGGATCTCGTTGAGAGCAACGACTGATCGGTACGCGAGAGAGGAGAGAAGAGAGAAGAGGGTGATCATGGCACCGTCCAACTTCTACAAGGACGACGAGTCGCTCAAGGCGGCGGAGATGGACGGCGAGATGAGCGGTGAGGAATTTTCTTCCACTGGGATTTTCTTCTTCTTCTTCTTCTTCTTCTTCTTCTTCTTCTTCTTGCTTTTGTAATTGGTGCTGGGTGCTGTGTGCGTGTGTGTATGTGGCTGGATAGGGAGTGGAGATCGGTATGGCGGATGATGGGGATTGGTGCGTGGTTGTCTTTTGAGAGTGAAGCTCTTGGACGAGAATAGTGTTAACAGTGAATGTAGAGTTTAATAGTTAGGTGTAATGGTTTGATCGGAAAATTTTTAATAATAAATAATGTTTATTCATATGAAAAGAATAGAGTTTCTATTCAGTGCTCCCTTGTTGGCCATGTAACAAGAGACACTTGTAATTTTCAATGTTAGTTTAGAATAAGACATTGGTTTTCGGTTGAAATACATGTTTGAGGAATATAGTTGATTATAATTCAGTTGATAGTTACATGGAGATTCATATAATTTAGTGAATTTTATTGCTAGCAATATAACAAGAGATCGCTGTAATTTGAATTATTTTCATTCTCCGCGCCATTTCGAATTAAAAAAGATTCACTGTATTTATTTAGAAAGATTATTAGATATCAGTTCATTATAATAAACACATAGACGGTTTCATGAATGACAATGCACATTCCTATATTTTTCACAATTCTCTTTTTTAGACTGATGAAATTTATAAAATTTCATACCATAAACTGTATACGAAATCCCGCAATTTATATCTGCATATTTAATCTATTATGAAACAAGCACGTGGCCGCCATGATTAAGAAAGGCGCTATTTATACAAATTTTAACGGAATGGAGATATTAAGCAAAACGCGTTTGTATCACGTAAACGAATATATGGGTAAATCCTCGGGTAAATCTCCAGAACATTATTTTTTAGACGAAAAAATTTATCTTTTTTAGAAGTGGGCTGACCAATCGTGAAAGAATTTCCGCATTTATATATAGTTATTAAAAATGATAATTTTTCAACGTGACTCATTATTTTGGTCCATAACATTTCGTTTGCGTGCATCAAATTACCTAAGTAGTATTTATCAAAGCCAAAGTTCAAATTCAGCGTTTTTTACGTTAAAAAACACCGATAACATGGTGGTTTAACATATTTTGACTTTGATAAAGGCGTGCGTCAAATTTTCATTATCTATTCATAATTTACATATTTTTAAATACATATCACTCTAACAACCATAGATATGTTTATTATCTTGAAGAGCAAAATAAAGTGCAAAATCGGAGTTCTGAACGCTACGTTAAAATGTTTGAAGTTGAAAAACAATGGATATTTAATAGATCTAAAAGAATTAGGCGCTATAAAAGTGAATACATTTTTCAGTGTATATAATAAAAATCATGAATAAAGTATAAATTTTGAACATTTCTCGTTCAATATATTCTTAAATAGTATAAGGTCCTGAATATCGCGATAAATATCATTTACATAAATAAATTTTCATGAGATTTATAAAGAAATTTTGAATTTAAAGATTATTCAAGGGGAGGCCGTAAGAGTGATGTACTAAACGAAATTCACGGCTCCGAACTTAATTCCTTGAATTTTTAATTTTACCAATTTCTACACGTTATCCCCAATTCTTTGTTCTATATAGAATTCTGGACAAATTTTAGTATCTTGTAAATTTAAAAATTCAACGAATAAAGTTCGAAACCGTAAATTTTGCTTCGTAACGGCCCCCTCCTAATATTAATTAGCACCTCTTCTCTTCAACCATACCTATGTTACATTACTTTTAAACTTCTTATTTGAAAATCACAGACAGACAAACTGCTTTGATCTTTTCCACATTGTTTTATAAAACCCTCCGAATTAAAATAAGTAATTTCAAAGTCCACCAATCAACAACGACCACCTACATCTACATCCTGACTACCACATTCTCTCCACAACTCTATTTCACAAACTCCACGAGCAAACCATTCACCTAACGAGCAAATTGCGCGCGCGCGCGCGTCTATCCGCGATAGAGGCGGTAAATAAAATCTTGTGCAACCCATATACTTAAGCTACATTCCCGGTCTCGCGGGAAGATTCGGTTGCGCGCGCGCGCGCGCGCCGAAAGCGGAATTCGAAAATTTCAACCGCGCCTATAAGGCCGCGTGGAGCGATATACCGGTGTCGCCGTCATATTATACACACCGCCCGCGGCTGTCTGTATACTACTATGGGACCGAGGCGCGCGGGCTTTCGTAACGCTTTTTCGAAAGGCTGCCGCTGCAGCGCGTGCGCGCCGGATTGGACGTGTATACGCACAGCTGTCGTTATGGTTGGTACTCTAGGGCGTACCGGTTTCGAGGATGGAGGAATCGATCTATGGGTTTGTCATCGCGTGATTCGGCGAGATTTTAATGTACGAAAATGGGAAGAAGTATCGGCGAGGGTATGAGAGAGAGGTGGAGATGAAATGCGTGGTGTAGGTCTGAAGCTTGGAAAGCGGAGGGGAAGAGTTCTGAAAAAATGAAGGGATAATTTTAGGACCTTGTAAAATGAACTTTTGCAATAATATTTTTTTAGTTTTCTTGGCTTCTAGATTACAAATCTGTATGGTATAGCATAGATTTAAAACTCCGTACGAGTTGCAGAGTAGTCTACTTCAATATACATTTAATTTGCAAAATTTTAAGTTTATTACATAAACATTTATCGGTAGAGCAAAAAAATCTATGGGTATACCTACTATATAAACCATCTAGGACCTAGAGGATTAAAGTGGAGTTTAAAAAATATGTGATGTTGTAAAACTCGACTGAGTAAAAAATCTCGCTTATCAATATTTAATATTAATTCACCCTTTGGAATTCATTATTCATCATTGTTCACGTTTTCGAGCGCTCCTTATTGGATCAGGCCATTCTATTTTGCTGAAAACGATTAGCTTAGAGCAGTGTCATTAGTCGACTTCAACAAATCTTTTCGCTATGGCAGGTAATGTTTTCGTTACTACCTATAGCTGAACTAAAATATTGGTTGTAACATCTAAAATGGTCCAGCCAAAATGTTTTGATGTTTCAGCAAAACATTTTTCTCCTCCGTTCAACCGCGATAAAATCTGTTTATTTTATTTTTAATGAATAGCACCGAATAATACATATTTTGTTTGAACTTATTTGCCTTCATTTGCATCAAAAATTAATTTTTAAAGGCATATTTCTACATTATATATCATTTAAAAAAAATAAAATAAAAAACATAATTTTTAAATAACTATAAGGGGCTAATAGAGTAATGTTGATTGTTTAAACATTAATGGACATTATTGAAGCACATACAAGACCTAACTGTTAATATAAAATCAAGCACTTTTTTCAACAAATTTCGTTCTCCTTGTACATAGAGTTGTCTATTGTTCTCCACTTGAATTTCCCAAGGATTTTTTCATTCAACCATTGTAACTTACCGCCTATTCTCTCACCTATACAACGTACAATATACCACAACTCATAATGTGTACATATCGAGGTGCGAAATACCCGCTACTTCTGCACTTACGCGCCATGTAACTTGCGTATATAGCATCATTGCGTGCCAATGAAACTAGCCGCAAACTCCGCACAACGATATACCCATTGTAAAAATAAATAGGCAATTCTCACAAAAACTGTAAATTTACAAAACAAAAATATAATTTTTTTACATAAATTTTACAGAAAAAGTTTTAATTTTTAAAGTATAATGCAGTTATATTTCTATGTTATAATAAAAAATATATAATAAAAATTGTAACTTTTTTAAACATAAAAATTACATTTAGCCCACTATTTTTTTAGAATTTGGCGATAAACTCCCAAAATTTTTGGTTTTGGTGGGTCCAAAACGGTGTCGGTGTATCCTCCAAGACCCATAAGTTTCTCTCATTTTTCATAAATTTTTATGCGTTAAACTTGAAATTATGCGAAATAAATACATCCCTCGGGTCGAAGTGGACTATGTATTTCCAATCACGTATCGGAGAAAGAGTTATTTTTAAACACGAAGGTGCCTCAGCTCACTAAAAATTCTCTTTTTCGAAATTCCATCTCATATCTAAATCTCAAGGCCCAGTGATCGCAGAATTCTTAGACAACGATTTCCATGCTTCACTCTCGCATCAGGGTTAAAGAATAATCCCGCGCAATCGTAGATCGAAAACCAAGCATCTCCTTTCGCTACAAAAAAATCAAGGTACAAGGGTACAATTCAATCCAATCATGAGAATCACTCTCCCAGCTCGCGCGCATAATACAACTCCACGCACGGCCTCGTGCACGCATATATACCCACCGCGCGCTCGAGAATAAAAAAAAAAGAGACGCATTATAGCTCGCGCGCGAGCCGAAGCGAAGCGCAGTAGCGCGCATCTCGCTCGTTACACCGTTTAACGAAGCATCGCGAAGCGCAGGTACAAATGAAGACCCACACACACACGCATACACACATCCACCTGATGAAAGTGCGAGTATACACAAGAAGCGCATCCGCAGCCTTCTGCGACCTCGGCCAACTTGTATACCCGCAATTCGCGCGCCGCTGCTCTCGCTTTCTTCGAGAGATCCGCTGTGCATCATCCGCGCGCTCATGCCGCTCGACTTTACATAACGAATCGAGAGATCGAAATTACAAATGGAACTCGCGCACGCTCTCTTGTTCCCCGTAATAGTCAGTTTCGTTTGTGTGATGCACTTTCGCCGAACGAACCGCTCGCCGAGCTCGAGGTGGAAAGTGTACGTCGTGGCGTGCGCACGGCGATGATGCTTCGCGAGTGGACGATAATTAAAAGTGCGACGGAGATCGAGGCTGTACGAGAGCGAGATGAGTTTAGCGCGCGTTAATGAGGGAGTTCGTTTGCTTTGGAAGTGGTGGAGCGGAGGCCGCGGCGACGGCTTGTGGACAATTACGGAGGCGTTTAGCGGGGACACGTAACGTCGCGTGATTGTATATATACGTATTGGCTGAGCAAACTGCACGCGCGCGTGGTCGCCGGCAAAGGTTATATATCGAATGTGTATGATCACGAGAGAGGTGGGTATAATGAAGTGGAATGCTTTTTATGCGTGTGATTCGCGGGATCTTAACGCTTCGCTGCCTGAGAATGTTGATTTATTTAGTATTATGCAAATGCGGATTTTTATAGCTGTTACGACAGACGGATCGTTGTGAATATTTTCCATAGGTTGAGTTCTGTAAAGTAGTAATTTATTTTTATTTATTTTTGGAAAAAATATATCACTTTTAAAAAATGTTTTGTTATAGTTATTCTTTATGATTCAAATGTCGTAATAGTATACAATATCGTTTATCGATGTATCAATCATATATCGTCGCAATCTTTTTTTGCATTTTATATTACTGCAAATATAGAAATTGATGAACTACTTTACGATCTTGAAAGGGGTTGAAACGTCGAGTTTTCTTTAAGATAAAGTGGAGCAAATGAATAACTTCTAAAGTATACTATAATAACTCGGTTTATTTTTAACAATACGTTGCCTACAACCACTACATTAAAAATGTAAAACATACAAAATTCTTAATATGAAAAGAGTTCACTCTAAAGTATCAATAATTACCAATTAGCACCATTTACCATCACCAATTATCATTTACCATCTGCAGGAGTAATTTGAACAACAATGTAAAGCAAATGGGACGAAAATGTGAAATTAAAATATCTCTTTATTTTTTAGCATCAATCACTTTGCAAGATAAAATGAGCATTTGATCGTTCTATTTACTTACAGTTCACTTTCAGTTGGGTCTAAATGAATACTTTGCATGGTTAACTGAACAATTTTCCTATTTGATTTCCCCCTCCTCTAAATGCCGGAAAATTCAATTAATTCTGTATAAGGTCATGCCCAAATCTACTTATACTGCAAATATCCACCGTCAATTGTATCATTCCCATCAAAATTTGAAAACCCATTCCCTACCTTCCAAAAAATGTTAAAATCTCTAAAAATAACGCTCCAAACGAACAAAGACGATTCTCAAAAAAACCCAGGACGAGCCCCAAGCGAAAAACCCCTCCAAAGAAAGAAGGACTCCTCGTCCCGCGATAAATCCTACCCAGCGATATCTCAACGGAATGCATCATGAGGAAGAAATTACGTGTATCTCGCGTCTGTCAAACACACGGAAAAGAAAAGGAGAATATAAGAAGCGCGGGCGGCGTAATTGTCGATTCCGCGCGTGTACGCGTGCACAGATGTTACCGGTTTCGGCGGCTCTGCATACTAATGTCGTGCGCGCGACGACAGACGCCGCGTGCGTGCAGAACACGGCGTATACATGCGACTCTGGGCCGATCGTCGTTTTCGGGAAAGAGATCGAGGAGTGTCGAGCGCGATGTAAACGCTCGGCGTGGCGCACGCTCCTGCCAATTATCGGCCGATCGTGTGCCGGGAGAATAAACACGCCTTTGTGCGCGTAGGTATACAATGTACAATGCAACGCGTACTTTGACGATTGCAGCGTGGACGGGTTTACTCGTGTTCGAGGGCATGCAGCGCTTGACTGTAGAGTGGAGTGAAAGGATTTATGCGATTTTGATTGGGGTGCGGGTTTCGTGGAAAATGTGGAAGTGCATTTTTGCGTTGTTGATATTTTTTGTTCATTTTTATAGGTATAATGGTGAAATATAGAGTTATTAATAATAGAATGAACCATAACCCATGAACTCAAAATCTATAAACACTATATCCATAGACGATAATTTCGTAAACCCTTAATACTTTCGCGGCGTCATGACCCATATCTGGGTCATAAATTTATGAAACTTTTGTTACAGTTTCACAATTTTTGTTCACATTCTTTACTGTTGTTGAAACAGTAGTCATTACAAAGATTCCCTGAAACTTTTCTATTTTTCTACCTATGTATTACAAAAATTGAAAATATATTATTGTCTTATACATTAACCGCCGCGGAAGTATTAAACTCAAAACTAATAAATTCATAGGCTCATAAACCCAAAATGCATAAACTTAAACACTTTAACCCAAAACCTATAAATTCTAAATCCATAAGCCCAAAACCAATACCAATGCCAGATTCTGGTTTTGTCCAGAATCCGATTTACATATATTATTCATTGAATTTAATTAGCATTATTTACGAAAGTATTTATTATAATGTATTAGCTAGATGCGAGGTAATTACACGCTTTTTGCAGAAAAGGGCATTATTACATTAAACATTTTGTTATTAAAATCTTGTTAAATGTTATTAAATAGTTGTAGTCAATCGTAAAAAATCTCAAATAGTTCTGACTACCTAAATTTGTATCGTAATAGTAATGTATGAGCAGCAAAAAATGATTAAGATACGTATGTGATATGTCCAACATTATAATAAACGGAAACCAAACGATACTCACAAGGAGAGTTATACCACACTCCGGGAACCAGATTTTGCTGAGACTTTGGGAAATAGTTTCTGGTACCTGAAAATGAACTCTAGCACTCGCAGTTTGATCTCATAGGCCTCTCCTACCAAGATATGACCTATCTTACTTCGAATATGTGTTATTTTCGCTAAACGAGGTACCTATTCTTCTGATCATAACTCTGCATGAATTCCGACTTAAAAAATTACCAAAAGTGTATAAAAGTAAGCGAAATGAGCTTCAATTTGAGACCTGAAACGCTAAAAAAAATATTATTTTGTTGCGAAATTATTAATACTTTTCACCACACTGCGCGTAAAGTGCTGACTGTACGCCCTCTCAGCAGGCCGTACAGTACCGCATGGACTGCCTAGGGAATAAAGTGACTTGCGCATGCGCGATGCGCCTTTTTCCGCTCTCGACTGCGTCTCGAGCGGTAAAACAGCGCGTCGCGCGTACACAAGTCACTTTACTTCTAGGCAGAGCATGGGGTACTGTACGGCCTGCTGAGATGCGTACAGTCATTTCTTTACGGGGGTGTGGTGAAAAGTAGTATACGCACCTCTGGAGTACAGTAGGCAAGCATGCACTGTGTGAAATGCCGACCTCGCTTCGCTCGGTCGGCAACGTCACACAGTGCGTACATTGCCCACTTTACTCCCTTGATGCATAATGTACTATAAATAAAGTGACCAAAAATACATGAAAATTCAAGGCATTCATTATCTTTGGGATTCTGGAATTTTCATGTATTTATGGTAACTTTATTTAAATATTAATAGCTACGTAACAAAATAATATTTCTAACGTTATAGGTCTCAAATTGAAGCTCATTTCGCCTACTTTTATATACTTTTGAGTAATTTTTTAAGTCGGAATTCATGCAGAGTTATCATCAGAAGAAGAGGTACCTCTTTTCACTAAAATAACGTATATTTGGAGTAAAATAAGTCATACCTTGGAAAGGAAGGACCTGAGATCAAACTGCGAGTGCTAGGGTTCATTTTTAAGTACCAAGGTACCAGAAACCATTTCCCAAAGTCTCATCAAAATCCGTTTCCCAAAGTGTGCTAGCTCTCCTTGTCAGTGATTATCGAAATCTGAGTCGGTGCTTAACAACTAATGAATGTCTGACTACACAGAGAGAATTTTCTAACAAAAAAATTACCTTAAAAATCACAGGACGCATAAATAATAATTCTCAATGCTTTTACCATGCTTTCCACAATGATCTTTATCAGAAAATTCTCTCTCTGTGCTACCATCCCTTCACCCCAACACTTCCCTGGTGTGAGAAATCTGTTAAATCCTATTTATCAATACAAGAATTACATATACATCCTATTCGCAGATAGGATCTTTTCATATTTGGAAAAAGGAATTAATAGTATTTAATAGATTTCTCACACTAGGGTTCCTAATTCAAAATCCCTAAATCCTAACTCCCACTGTACACCTCTCGTCGAGCCAACCACACTAATCCCCCATACCCTCTTGAAAAACCATCGACATTCCAGAGGTGGAGGAGCGCTTCCAGGAGCTCCTGAAGATAGGCTCGAAGACGCCGGCCGACGCCGAGCTGGAGGAGCTCGAGCTGCCGGCCTACTACGATCCGGCGCTCTTTCGCCTCGGCCAGCAGGCCTTCTACAACAACGTCTTCACCATGATGATAGCCAAGCTCTCGGGACTGCTGACCCTCCTGGCCGTGCCCTCGATCCTCGAGATACTCATGTACACGAAGCAGAGCGGCACGCCCTGCACGGCCTTTCGCAGATACGTTTCGACCATACTGCACACCTTCGTGTGGTACGAGAAGGAGCCGGGCAAGCAGCTTGAGTGAGTGGGCTCTTGTTTACTTCTTTTTTTTTTAGAAATTGAGTTGGTGGAGTTTGGAAGGGGGGTAGGGGAGAATGTAAGAAAATGCATTTTTTAATGGGTGATTGTGTGGGTGTAGTAGAGAGTGGGCGTGTATTTGCTTTTGTATTTTATGAGGAAAACTATATTGAGATAAAGCTACCCTCTTAATTTAAAATAGTGAAAATTCACTGTTTCGCAGTGAAAACTCAGCCACTACATGAATTAGTTGCTGAGTTCTCACTGCGAAACAGTGAGATTTCACTGCTTTACAGTGAAATTTCCGAGGTTTCACTATTACAAATTAAGAGAGTATGGCTTATTGAAAGTCCTTGAAGGGTGCTGTATCGTTAGAACATCGATAGATGCTGATCGAAGTGACGGCACATCGTATTCAAAGGTTTGACTAAATCTTCCTTAATTTTGAAGATTTCGATGGAATTTCACAAGTTTACGAAGAAGCTATACTACAATCTATATAAATATATACTGTTCACTCAAAATCGGTATTCTTCCCTATTGTTTTCGTAAGATTAAAGTAGAAAAGGACTGTTTATCCTATGAGAATCAACTTTTTATTTTCCATTCAAATGAAAATGCATTAGTTTCAATATTGTTAGAAATATGTTTCTATAAAATATGAATATGCAGTGAATAGTACATTATGCATCAAGGGAGTAAAGTGGGCAATGTACGCACTGTGTGACGTTGCCGACCGAGCGAAGCGAGGTCGGCATTTCACACAGTGCATGCTTGCCTACTGTACTCCAGAGGTGCGTATACTACTTTTCACCACACCCCCGTAAAGAAATGACTGTACGCATCTCAGCAGGCCGTACAGTACCCCATGCTCTGCCTAGAAGTAAAGTGACTTGTGTACGCGCGACGCGCTGTTTTACCGCTCGAGACGCAGTCGAGACCGGAAAAAGGCGCATTGCGCATGCGCAAGTCACTTTATTCCCTAGGCAGTCCATGCAGTACTGTACGGCCTGCTGAGAGGGCGTACAGTCAGCACTTTACGCGCAGTGTGGTGAAAACATTTTTTACACCTTTATCAGTACATGAATTTTTAAAAAGTCATCAGTTCACTATATAAATTTCCCATCGCTTGATAAGCTGATCATTGTGAAAATAAACTCATAGTGTACGTTTTGCTTGTACTTGAAAAGTTTGAAAATCGAAAAAGTTAACGCCAAACGCTTAGATACATTAATGCTGTTAAAAATATATACTTATCAAATTATTTTCTGAAATATAGAATATTATTTGGCTTGTTATCTGTCATTTGCTTTATTATAAAGCTCTTGATTATAGAACGGTGAAAATTCATAAAAGACATGTTGCTTTAAACAGTGCTGGGCGTCAATGTGTTATTAATGATCGTAAGTAGTACTAGCCGAGTATGGTAAGACCTTGGGTAAAATATGCGATATTCAAATATTCCCAATAGGTCTTTAGCAACCTCCGCCAATTTTTTCTCTTAAAATTGTCGATGTTTCTTTAAGAAAGTCGAATAAAACAACAAGTTAGTAAATACCTATGGAAATTATGAACGTGCACACATGCCATTTTACCTTTGAGCTGAGACTTTTTATACTTTCAAAGGATAGTAAAAGATGAAAAAGGGGCGTACATGCGTAATTTGTACATAATTTCAGCTACTGGAATTCGCTGCTTGCTTAAATAGTTAAACATAAATGCAGAAAACGAAGCGAGTAATAAGTCAACACTCACGTATGATGTTCGAGCACGTGTTTATTCTGGCAAAGTCGCGCTGAACTTTCGCGTCTGGAATTAATGCACACATTATCTTTTAACGGATCTCGAGACATCTAAATAACATGCGGTAATTGTGATTCGTCGGGTGCCTTTGTTGAATTGTAAAATCTCCTCAAAATAAGTCACCCTGAAATATAATTCAAATATTCCAAGTTCCTAGAATTCAATATGTTTATACATTGATAATAGTATATACATTGATCGAAACTGATGTAAGTTTATAAATAAAATAAGCTATATTTTTACAGCTTACGTTCATTGAACTTTACGAGATCAATTACATAATATTTGCATACCACTATAAGAAGAAACGGCATAAATATAACATTAAGCATTTTGCAGTCTTCTTCATGTACATTACAGTGCTGTACCGATACATGTAGACTTGAAGGTCGACCAGTCTGCAAACCAGCTCAGATTTTCTCTTACAATTTTTTGTACTCGCTTACTTTTCTTTTTACGTCCAAGCCGTAGTTAGGGGCACATACCGGTTTATAAACAAAAAAGTTCATCATTTTCATAATTTAACAGAAGATTTATAAATAAAAAAAAAGTAAATCGTTGAACTCATTCAGAATCTGCGAAATCCAGTATTATTTTTAGAAATGCAAGATATTAATCATTATACCTGACTCATTATTCAGTTTTTTAAAAAATAATTAGTAGATTGAAGCACGATACGCACGTTTTTTGCCTTATCTTTTTTCTTCATCATTCCGAATCGCCTAAATATCTATTTTAACGCAAAGATCAAGCGATAAATCAGGTAATTTAACCGCGTATATTTTAACCGCTTAAAAATTTTGTTACGAAAGAAAATAGTACATTTTCAGCTCATATTAGAAGTATTATACAAATGTTATTGCCCTATCGTGACTTCAGATCTATGTACTGCGACATTTTTAACATCTTTACAAAATATTGCATTACAATGATATTTTAAGAGATAAATCAGGTGATAATTTAAATCCGATGATATAATATTTTACGTTAACACGTCACTACTGTCCCCAGCATAATGTACCTATCCAAAATCTCTTTTGAAAACGTTACTTTTATCAATAAATAAACGGTTGTACGTTCAAACACTATAATCGTATAATAATTTAATAAAAATGCATAATAAAAGTATAAAATCTAAACTCTCTATTAGTTATTTGCAAAATTTTTCATAGTTTCTACTTATCGATAACATTAAACAAAAACTTTAACTGCTCAAAGCAGACTTGAGGATGACAAATTATGCCGAGGACGGCATATCAGGCGTCAAATTACCTGATTTTTTAGTAGATACTTCACTACTTCTTACCTGGGGGTTACGAAACACGATAAACTTATCTACCTCTTAATATCTAACCTTTCAAAATCCAGTTTAACGCGAATCAAAACACCCCGCCGTATTCAAAGCAATTACTTCTACCACTGAGTGTGCATAAAAATCATACACCGTCAAAAGTGTTTTGTTGTTTGTTTAAAACTCCCAAGACAACGCAATTTCATCGGCGAACCTTATCTCCTAATCACTCTCCTTGTCCTCGGCAGGTTCTTCAAGTCCCTGAAGAACGTCCGCAAGAAGCACTGCATCGTGTCGCGGCGCTGCGACGAGGCGGGCCTGGGCCGCATATCCCAGCTGGACATGGCGCTCACGCAGTTCGGCTTCATCGGCTTCACACTGATAAGCGGCGATCAGCTGGGCGTCTGCACCACGGACGACGAGCTCCACGGGCTCGTGCACTTCTGGCGGGTGGTCGGACGTATGCTCGGCATGGAGGAGAGGTACGCACGCGTGCGGAAGCTCGCAATGGGCGATTTGCGCGAGATTAGGGTAGATTTTGGCACCGCGCGGCTTTGTTTACAGAGGGTAATATTTAAGGTGAACATGTAGCTCGAAAATGAATGTTTCTATGGTAATTCGTTCCTGTATTGTAGTATGAGAAACGATATAGGTATTGTGAAAGAAGGACACTGTAACTGAAGAAAACCAAATTTTCATTCAATTGCAAAAGTATTGCAAATATCCTCAAATAGATAAAGGTTCAACAAATGACTGAATACTTTTTCTAGTTTATATTCTACTTTTATTTGATGGTCGTATTTTGTATCTTAAATAAAATTGAAAAATTATCAAAACCTGCAGAGTTATGTTTGATTGTTTATACAATACATGTACAAACTTATAAACAATTTTTTTTATATCGGCAAGTCCATGTGAAATTATTCAAGAAACAAAATGAGACTTTCAAAATTAAAAAAGGATAAAAATTGAAAAAACTTGTTAACTTTAGTAACTCAAAGTATCTTTTTATGCTATATCATGTCTCGTATTATTATATTGTGTCTGTAAACTTAATACCACCGTAATACCACGGTAGTGGCAAATATCTTAAGCCACACTTTGAGATATTAAACAAAGAATTTAATAATTCTGATTCGGTACAAAATGTTCCCATTTACATACATTATTAGGAGCATAATCTTTAAATTGCTTCAATTTTACAAAGAAAAGTACTTGTATCTCTAACTTACTATAATTTTACAACAAAAACATGCAACAGAGCTGACATGTTGGCTATATTTGAACTGTATATTATATACGAGTGGTACTGATTTTTATAAAGCTAATGTTATTGAACTTTATGTAAAAATATTACATTCATCATATACAATGGCAAGATTTCAATTACTCCGCTTCTTAATATCATTTATAAAAGGAACCATTAAATCTAACAGTTTCCTGCAAATCACTCGCAGCTCTTTTTGTCAGTGTTAATAATTGCACAGGCGTGATTGCCTTTTCTCGCTGAGAGCGCGCGCGCTCTGATTTTCCTGATTCTAATTTTTCCCTTTCTCTCCCGGGATCTGTATAGCTTTCACGGAGAACACGCGCAAGAGATGTGGCCAAAAAAGTTAATGGCATTTTCTATAGACGCTCTCGCTTTCGTTTCAGTGATTTTTACAAGCGTCTGTTCCAAGAGAAATTTCGAATCGATTTTTTTTTAAGTAGAAGTGAAGTTGCCTTGTTATTATACGTAATTTTTTGTTGTTGCATTTTTTCTGGTTAATGAATGCGTAGTGTAAAATAAACTAAACAGAAGCTTTTGAACACTTTTTGTCATTAGATATCTCGTAAATTATTGTATAAATATTAAATGTGAAATTTGTAAAGGAGCCTAGGTTTCTTAAAACGAATAACTGAAAATCTTTTAAAAATTATGTTTTGAAAAATATTTTTAAACTATAGCTGTACCGGGGTTTCATTCGCATTAACAAAAAATGTATTTTAATTCATCCTGGAAAACAAATGAATTATCTATAATTCCTAAAGCCTATGTGTTTTTCGTGATCAAAATGAAGTGAATTATTAAAGTTTTATTAACATCAGTAACTTTTGTGTAATGCGGCAACAAACGAAGTCCAAAAAGGCGAAAAATTTTGTTTTTAATCAATATAAAAAGAATCGTTCAAGTCTTATTAAGATCGTTACAGTATTTTTTGTGTGATTAAGTAACAAACAAATAAATTCTTACATTTAGTAAGGATTCAATTGAAAAATATGATGTATTGTAATACTACTTAAATATTACGAGTAATTTATTTTTTAGAAATATAAATTACCTTAAAAATATGTACTAGTAAATGTTAAAAACATTTCTGAACATATTAACAACATTTCTATAATATTACAATCGTTTTTTAATAAACTAATCTACACTATTTCCAAAAAAATAAAAAAATATTCTAAACGCACAAGTTTTAGGGACATAGTAGTCATAATTTTACACCAATATTTCATTACTGATATTTTTCTACAGGTACAATCTGTGCAATGGAACGGTAGCCGAGTGCCGTGCTCTTTGCAGGCGACTGCTCGACGACGTTTTTCTGCCCTGCTTCGCGCAGAAGAACAAAAATTTCGACGAAATGGGAAGAATACTTTTGGAAGGTCTCTGGCCGGTGAATCCCCATTTGGACCCAAAAGCCTATACCGCCTTCACCCTTCATCTCGCCGTCTCAGCAGCCACGAACAACAATCACTCCGTTGTCATTGGTAAGGAAAGCAAATGAATGTATGCCGTACATAGTGACGAGACGAGAAGTATAATGTCATACCTTTAGGAAATCTCGAGGAATGTCATACCTCTAGAAAATAGGACGATCTAGGAAAAATGGGCGGATTCCGATGAGACTTTAAAGGGTATTTCCTAGAACTTCATAATGGTTATGACTTTTGTAGAGTTTAATGATGTCCTAATTTCGAGGTATTTCTACGTGACATTAACCCTTTCGGTCACCGTGTCCTTTTTAAGAAACTTTAAATTTTGTAATTTTTTTAATTTTTTCACCTACGAAATCTAATTTAAATTTATTTTTCAGTCATTAATCATGATATTTGATTAATATAATGTAAGCTATTAATACTTTGATTTTGTTAAAAATAGTTTAGGTTTTGGAATTATTTTGGAATTTGTTCAGTGTATGATTAAAAAGAATATAGTGTAAATTTTTTTTAGTAATTTAAATTTAGTAAATTACTTCATAAAAATATATTATCAGATTCAATGTGTTCTGGTATCTGAATACATTAATTATAAATTCAAAAAATGGCATACTGTCTCGAAATAGCAAAATTCATTTTTTATTCAAGGCCACAGAACTTGCATCTAATATAAAAACTACGAGGGTAGTTCAATAAGTCTTTAGAATGACCAACAGATGGCGCGCGAATCGCTCCAAATCATCTGTTTTCAGTCAGCACCACTCCCGACTAGATATATGGTGCAGTCACAGTCCACATCTTCTGAGTTTACGTGTTTTTATAACCAATTGAAAAAAAAAATTGCTTGTTAAGAAAAATGGAAAAAAACGAGTTCAGAGCGGTAATTAAACATTTTCATTTAAAGGGTTTAACTCCATATGAGATAAAAAATGAATTGGACTCAGTTCATGGCACATCTGCCCCTGCCTTAGTAACGGTTTATAACTGGGTAAATGAATTTAAGCGTGGTCGTACATCAATAAGTGACGAACCACGTTCAGGAAGGCCCGTAGAAGCAACTACTCCCGAAATCATCAATAAAATCCACGATATGGTGTTGAAGGATAGAAGATTAAAAGTGCGTGAGTTAGCTGAGGCCACAAGGATATCTATAGGTGCAGTTGTTTCAATCCTACATGAAAAATTAGGCATGAAAAAGCTATCGGCAAGATGGGTGCCGCGTTTGCTCTCAGCTGAGAATAAACGCAATAGAGTGGTCGCCTCTGAGGCTCTTTTGGCGCGCATAAGTCGGAATCCTGAGGAATTTTTTCGTCGATTTGTGACTGTGGATGAAACATGGATACACCACTACACTCCTGAGACAAAGGAACAATCCAAACAGTGGATTTCCACAGGCGAACCAGCTCCAAAGAAGGCAAAGACCGTAAAGTCAGCTGGTAAGGTTATGGCTACAGTTTTTTGGGATGCACGTGGAATTATACTTATTGACTACTTGGAAAAGGGTAAAACAATTACTGGTGAGTATTATGCATCATTATTAGAGCAGCTGAAAGAAGAAATTAAAAAAAAACGACCACATTTGGCGAGAAAAAAATTCTCTTTCATCACGACAACGCCCGAGTTCACACATGCTTCGTTTCAATGGCTAAAATTGAAGAACTAAAATTCGAATTGGTCGAACACCCACCGTATTCACCAGATTTAGCCCCCAGTGACTTTTTCTTATTTCCAAACTTGAAAAAATGGCTCGGTGGACAGAGATTTACGGACAACGAAGACGCCATTGCCTCTGTAAGTGCTTATTTTGAGGAACTTCCGAAAACGCACTTTTCTGAAGGATTAAAAAAACTTAAAAAGCGATTGACCCAGTGTATAGAGCTCCAAGGAGATTATGTTGAAAAATAAAAAAAAATTTACCCAAAAAAAATTGTTTTTATACTTTATTCTAAAGACTTATTGAACTACCCTCGTACCAAACTAAACTTTACTCCAAAAATTTATTTTAACTTATAGAAAACCAATACTTAATTCCACAAATAAAAACGTAATGACCGAATGAGTTAATGGAAAATGCTACTTTCATTATTAGCAATAAATCCTTCCTGTATTTATTGTTCGTTCATACAAAATTATAGAAAATGGATAAAAGCTTTAATTTGAGAGGTATTGCGTGTCAAAAGCTTATTATGTTCTAAATCTATGACTTGTTAATACATCGCGATAAGAATTATAATTTAAACTTTTATGTATTTTTTATCGCAACTTTTAATCAGTCATAACTTTTTAAAAGAAAAACAAGCTTCGTAACGACATGTGAAATACTGAGCCGATTCCTATCTTACCAGCTCGTTATTTTTATAATTTTCTATCTATTATAATAAATAAATGTTTCAGAAAACACGTAATACTATTTGCTTTTCTTATTTATAACATAAATCTTCAGTTAAATTTTTAAAAAATCTTAAGAGATATTATTATTAACTGCAGGAGAAAAATGAGTTAAAAGACATACAGATTTAACTATAGTTGTATATTTTTGAAACAACTTTTTCTTGCAGTTAATAAATCTAAACTCTTAAACATTTAATTGGAGAATCCTAGTATACCTATATACAAAGGGTATAGAACCGCATTTATTTTAAAATATTTATCTATTGATTATAGAGAAAAGAATTATAATAGTAAAAAGTTGGTAAGGTAGGAATCTGATTGGCATTTCACATCCTCTAAATTAAAACATTCGTCATCTTATATTTTTTGTATTTTGATACGACACTAATAGGTACCAACGTATATATTTGGTACTACACGTACCATATAACCTTTATCTCAAAATCGGGGTAACGTTGATCGCTCATTTAACCAGGCAACATCCTTAGTTCTAGATATTACATTATAGATTTCCAATTTTACGATATGACTCCAATATACTCATCTTGTATAATCAATTCTTACAGACACATCGGAAATGTCATTGTACAGCAAATGCATGTTGAATCTGCAATTGATGGTGCATCGCTACTTACTACCCCCTACGTACTGGTGGTCCCGGTTCTTCCGAGGCTTCTTCAACATGGAGACGAGGTTGGCTATTTTCCTCACGGAGAAATTTCCCTTCTTGGCATACTGGCTCTTCGGCAGGAACAAGTCGCACGTCAACATTTACAAGTTCCACTACGACTGATTGTACATATAATAACACCTGCATAGCGTATCCAATAAGTAAAAGAGGAAGATGTATATTATATTCAAAGAAAGAAGGAAGAAAATACTCTTACATGAATCCAAAGGATAGCAAGAAGGACAACAACAAAAAGTATTGTATGTACAAAATGAGCAAAGGATTAGTTCGTAATATGTGTTATAGGTTAATCTGTAAATTACTTCTCGAAAAATGCGTACACCTTTTTATACCGCACTTTATTATTGTAATAATATTTGTATTTTATATTGTATATTTAGACAATGACCTTCGATTAATTGTTGAAACAATAAAAGCTTGTTACAAAAAAAAACACCATTGGGTAAGCGTGAAGTTTGTTTGCAATGCCATTGCCGGTGAATCGAGATCAAGCAAATATATCGATCCTCTCTCTCCGCGCGCATTATCATCGCTGCAGGTTTCCGGCTATATTGACGTGGCGTGCGCTGACGTCAACAAAGGTTCTTTACATTATTATTTATTTTTATCATTAATATTTCGAATTGCGAGCCGCGAACGAGTGCGAATGTCAAAGGCGAATTATTGCCCGCCGCTTAATTTTAGAAGCGGTTATTAGAGAACGGATTGATCGACGCCGCGCAGCGTGGATTTCGAGGTGGATAACCATGCTTTCCGGTGAGTGTTGATGATGTGGATGTTATCGTAACTTGAAAAATATTGTTTAGGGCTGATTATTTTGCCATGTTCATGCAGCGATCATTGTTTAGGCACTATTTTAAAGTTAATATACAGATAACTTGTAGACATTTCAGTCACAATTACCACCATAAAAGATATTAACTATTTGGCACAGCAATCAAATTTATATAAATTATATTTTCCTAGAATATGACATTAGTCTGTTGTAATAACTTTTTAGTAATTCTTTGATATGATATATGGCAGTTTTGATACAGAAAGTTGTAACAAGTGTCTCAATGTCTTTTTTCAAATCTGTTGTTTAGAGAAAATAAATTAAACGCTTTAATTAAATGCTTTTCTTCAAAACTAATTTTTGTTGGTTAATATCCACTATACATTAGAAATATCTTGTCGAGTGAATTGAAATGATTATTTCAATTTCTTTTAAATACTGGATGTCATAATTTTTAACTTTATTTGATCAAATATGCATTCCCGCTAACCACATCGGAGGATTTAAAAAAATTCAAACAAATTCGACCATGAGATATTTTTGCTACCGAGTTTTCGTCACGCCATTTCTACCTGCATAAAAAGACTATTAATTTAAAATCCGTTCTGAAATTCTAGTTGTTATACATCTACTTTTATTGTAGTAGTTAAATATAAACATTGCACTTATATAAAGAGATAAAGTTGTGAAGGAGAGGTTAACAGGTAATTACCGCTAAAAAATTTGTTATGTAAACATCTAAAGACAAAAATTATGGTTTTGGAATTTCTGCAAAATTGAAATAATAAAGAATTTGTGAGCGCTCGATTTATCTCTTTATTTGGCCAGCTCCATCCGAAATCAATAAAAAATGTTTAGTAGAACAGCTCGAATTCTTACTAAGAGAGACACTTTATCGATCAGTTTAATCACGGCTTTCAGACGAAAAATCTGCGATCACGGATTTACGATTGACGAGTTTATAATAGCACGAAACATTGCTTCTTCCGCCGACTGGTTTATTTTCTTATCTCGCCAATAAAGTGACGATTTTCTTACTCATGGTTATTCCCAAAAACTTGATACTCCCGACACTTTATTAATAGATAGTACAAGATCATACTCCAATTTATGTTTTTCAATCTTTATAATAAGATCTAACGTTTGATTCCAAACAATAAACACAGTAATTCATTATTTCGCTGCAAATGACACACTAAGAAAATGAAGACCCCAGCATCTGCAATGAAACCTTTTTGCCGCACACGCTATTACGTAGCTATACATAGACGTTTTCTCGCGCACAAGTGGAACGTCCTATATTCGCGCGGAGAGTCCACCTCAATTACGCGAACGACTAATTGCACGGTCATTATACGCGGCGGCGGCGGCGGCGCGCGGGGAGCATTTTTCAGTGCTCCGTACTAGCTTTTTCCGGCGCAAGAGCTGATGACTGTTGTTCTGCCATGTGTCCCCGCAGTGCTGCGCGCCGACAATGTCAGCGGAAAAATTTGCATGGCTCGTTGGACCGTTTGAGGCTTGATTGTCCAGCAGGCGAAGGTTGCAAATTCGAAACAATGGATGTAGTTTGTCTCTGCTTTTAGAACAAAAACCTCGCGAAAATGGATTTACCATGCGACGGGGGTTTTTTAACACCCGTGTGAGAATGAGTACGGACGTGTCGATTAATACAAGTGAATTATGAGTTCATTGTTTACTTTTAATTATTTTGTGTTGTAGGGAAAATTGTAGTAAAGTTGAGTTCGCAAGAACAATTATATAATAATGAATACATATGGCGAAAAGGGTACAATTTAATTAGTATTTAACATTTTATTATTAATCAGTCATTGACAAGTATCTAAAAAAAAACCTTACATCCTTAAAAAAACTACAATTCAAATAAAAAGACAGTTTCTTCTACGAAACCTTGTTTAGAGCGTGGTTTTACCTATAACGTATCTCTAATAAATACATCGCATGCAATGTGTGTATTGCAGGATCATAAATATTAACAAATCAGCCAGTTAAAGTTTACTTATTAGAAACTTTCAATTGTTAACAAGAACATTATTTCTTAATAAACTTACGATCGTTCATTATTATTTAATTTCAGCGGCCACTGGGTATACCAACGTAAGTCTACCTGTTCTGAAACTTGAGTTTTTGGGGATTTTGGTATTTATGCATAGTATATTTTCATGTCAAAAAAAATTGCAAAAGCTCTTTTATTATTTTCCTCTATTCATAATGTAAAGAATAATCAGATATTTAAATCACGCTATTGATATATCATTATTTAACTTGGCCATTTTTTAACTCCGTAACTCCTGCGACCTAAAATTTTTAACGGACTACTAAAATTGCATCTAAATTAATCACTCCGGTGAAAAAAACGTAAAAATGCGCGTAAATATTAAGAAAAATCATTGTTTAGGGAAAAACATTTCATTAAAATAACACTGCGTACTGTTTCCTAAAAATAAAAACTTTGATTTCATATAAGAATACAATTCGATTTTCTTATTTTTAAATAGGTATTACCTTATATGATTATACCTCGAATCTATAGATTTCTTAAACTTATTTATTCAATTATAAAGGATGTTCGTCGTAAATATTCTACTATTTTTCCTGCTATGGTCTAATTTTTAATCAAAATCGTTTTGTTTGAATCGTATTCTTTTTTTCTATTGTATTGGGTATTTAAACATTCCATGCGACCTCTCGTTTCCCATGCTCTTGGAAGCTATTTTTCATGTATACATGTATACATATATAGTTCCCTATGTTAAAATAAACAACATGGCTGCTATGATCATAGGTTTTCAGTATAGCGCCAGCGTTGGCGCGGTGGATGTTTTCCTTCCCAATAATTTTCTTGCAACTACAGCTTCTTGTATCGCTCGGCTTGTAGTTTATAATGTGTCGCTCGACTTATAGTTTATAATGTATCACTCGACTTGTAGTTTATAATGTGTCAGTCAGCTTATAGTTTATAATGTGTCGGACGGTTTGTAGTTTACAATGTATCGCACCACTTGTAGTTTATAATGTTATGATGTCCCTGGTGTCAACTGAAAACTATAAGTGTATTGCACTTCTAGCTTCAGAAGCTCGTCGAGGGGTGCTAGTATGTCCTTGGAGAAACTTTGATTTCATGTAAAAATAATCTGGCTGCACGTAGACTTCAGCGCCCCCAGGTAGCGGAAAACCAACTCATTTGTGTGAAAAGTAAACAATCCATTTTAACACAAACATTCTAATTGCAATTTGAAAAACGTTGAAAACTCCGAGAAATTGTTGCATAAGAAGCCAATTAGAAGCGATTTTATCCGTTTTATGTATAAAACCTCAGTTATCTATTTATTTTGTTTATCGAAAAGATTTGCTTTTCCACTACCGGGGGATGCTGAAGTCTACGTGCAGCCAGCCTATACAATTCGATTTTCTTCTTTTTCAATTGGTATTAACTTATATGATTATTGGCGATCGCAAGCAACTAGAGACGGCGCTGCTGCATAAAGTAAGTCTCCATATAAATGCATGTAAAAATGGGTACTTACTTTACGAGAGTTCTAAATTTCGCCACCCATAAGACCCCGTGTAAAATCACTGACGCTGCAGTCAACTTTGCGATCGCCAATATCTCGAATCTACAGACTTCTTAAAATTATTTATTCAATTGTAAAGGGTTGAAATGCAAACATTGCAATTATTTAATGATTCAGTTACATTTACCTCTGTACTTACGAATTGTACATCTAAATAAATATAAAATGTAACAAAACTGAAAATAATTTTTTAATATATTTTAAAAAATTGATTGGATCGCCGAAAAAAATTTTAAAAATTTTAACGGAAAAGTGCTCCGCTCTTTTTGTAATACATGTCAAAAGGAGTCGAATAACCGTCAAAAACGATTTTGTGTTCATCGTGTCACTCCGATTCGTGTGAGGATCAAAGTTCCTTTAATAAATATGGTATTGTAAATAGTGATTTATTGTGCCGTGTTAGGTCAAGATTTTGAGGTTTTACAAAGGTAACATTTAATATATTATTGTGTTTTGAGAGCATACAAATTTACAGAATGATTGCTTTTAAAAAATAAATGTTTTCTGGACACGTAAAAAAAGTCTTTTTTTGAGGTTAACCCAGGCCTGCCCCCTTAAAAGTTATTTACTGATCAAGTTTTAAAAACGAAGTAAAAGACAAAATGATATTTATAACGAAACAATTGATAATATTTCTTTTAACGTATAATACTTAGCTAGGACTTTTTTTAGTCTTATCTTCAATAACGCAAGAATATTAACGAGTATATATAATTATTTAACTTATAATATATATATGTATAAATTACACCATATATTTACAATTTAAGTTAAGTAGTAACGTCTACGGCAAGCCAGACAGTAACAATCCTCCCAGTCCATTCCAACAAATTTTAACGACAATCACCTACCTTCCAGAGACCCCAGTTCTCTGTAAACCCCACCTTCTAAGAACCTTCCTATCCACATACACCAATTTCTCAAAATATCCTACCACCCTTCCAATACCGTGAGATCTCAAGCCCACCCCCAACCCAATCAACCATACAAAACTAACCAATTCCACTCTCACCACTGGGCCCTCTTTAGCTCGCAGTCGAGCATGAATCCCGTGGGCCTCAGTGGCCAGCCGAATGGCGATCTCGAGCGCGCGTCGTAGACCTGGTCCGGACTGCAGGGGCACGATCGCGGACGCGCCGAGACTGCGCCGTCGCGCCTGGGAGACGAGGTTCGGCTGCTGGGCGGCCGTCAGTCTGACGGTCCTCGAGGTCAAGAGGCTCCTGCTGCTCGCCCTGGAGATGCTCGTGGACTCGCGGGCGATACGGTTCGCGGGCGCCCTGCTGCCCGTCGCCTTCACCTTCGTCGACGCGGGCCTCGGCTTTCCGGTCGCCGTGGCCGCCGTCTACGCCATTCGCAAGTACAGGGATTGTGTCGAGGGGACGTGGAATAAATATATAAATATGTATACACTGAGAGAAAAAAATAGTAAACATTGCTGGACCCTCTAGTAAGTCCAATATGATGTAGGAAAATTTTACTCGTTACTATGAAATTTAGGACTGGGTACTATAGACGTCTTGTTTTGGGTGCCAATTGTATCTTATTTTGGTTGTGCGAGACTCAGTACTAGACATTCTTGTAATATTTACTATCCTGCTAAGGAATAGATACTATATTATAACTTATATATAAAGGTACACTGATAAAAAGAATTGGGTATCACACCAGTACTTTTATATATAACTATACCGGTATTGTTCGAGTAATCATACATATTGCTGCCGTAGCTACATTAGGGTTGTCGGTAATATTGTATCGTTGTCACAGCAAACTAATATATAATATGTTACTGTAGCAATACGTAGTTTGGTTTGATCAACCAGATTAATTTAATTAATTAAAATAATTGAACTCAGTCCTAGGTTGGCTGTGAATCATTACTAACCGTACCACATTATATTTTTTCCTAGATAGTCTAGTAATCATTCCTACTATCTGGTAGTAGCCGTTACTACTTTTTTCTCAGTGTATACCGATCTGATTTCGACTTATACACCTGTCTGTTTAGTTCGATTATTTCGGAAAGAAGGCTGATTGGTGTGTAACTCTGCATTCGCATTAAAAATCTTCTTTCTGTAGCTTAGTTTTCAAATTTGTTTATTCTTGACTGAAGAACAAAAGTGGGTGGAACTATTTAACTATAGTTATATATTTTTTAAATTTAACTTTACAAATTACCTGGTATGAATTCGAAGATTACAAAATAACGATTTTTCCATAATATTTATTTATTTATTTATATATTATAGTGTAAAAATTACGAAATTGACAAACTGGTGAGGTAGAAATCGAATCGGTATTGAATTGAACCTTTGTAATTGACCATGCGTTTTCGCTGCATCTGATTTTTTCAAATAATTAAGAAATTGAATTTAATATAATAGTTGAAATCATAGCTGAATAAGTGTTCTAACGCTTATTTTGTGTTTTATATGTGTAGTCGTACATGTTTCTTGTAAGCGATTTTGAGATATTTCAATTAAAGTGCTAGAATTTATAAAAAACGTTTTTTAATTTTGCTTTTATCTACATGTTGCGTTCAATATAGTATTCAATGTCTTTTTCTACTGCTATCATGATCATTTTACGAGGAAATGCATAAAATATATATTATAGCCCTTGCCTCGGCCTGCAACATGCCCTCGCGGTAATCGCCTACTTTCCGCCCTTGATACATAATACACTAATTCTTAACGTCGTAACTATCATCAAACAGGCACAAGGTACGGCCGTGTCATCCAAAGATCAAAAGACACCTCCGTCGAGTTGTACTGACTCTGACGGTCTGCGCGATTCTGAACATCGTAACTGTAGTCCTGATCGGCTTTTACGTGAACAGCAACGCGAACTCGCTACGGAACGTATTTAGAGCCTCGATGAGGTTCTACGCGAAGAACGTCTCCTACAAGATCACCATCGACGAGCTGCAGCTCAATCTACAGTGCTGCGGATTTTCTTCTTACATGGATTGGTTTGCCTTCGATTGGCAGGTATGAAAACAGCAGACCCGTGTGCATATTATACTCTGAGAAATGCTTTCTTGACCAGGGAGAGTGATCGCGAATAAGTTAATAATAGTTACAAGAGAGAAGTGTACACAACAGTTGACTTCTCTTCTTCTTATAGTTCTACGTTTATACATATCGATGTCCCTTACGAAGACTAGCACATTTTTCAATTTTCCCACTAAGACTAGCACTTTTCAGGATTTTCTGCTGCCTGATTTTTTCTGGATACTTTTATTTTTTCGAATAGCGTGATTTTTTCGGGTAAACCGATAATTTTTTGAGTACCAAAAGGGTCTTGTACTCGGATCCGAACCCGATAAAAAAACATTCGGCCCGATTCGCCGAGAGTTTATCAGTACTACTTTAATTTACATATTCTAGACGAAAAGTACTAGTCTTCGTGTCAGAATCGCGAAATGTGCTAGTCTTCGTGGAGGAATTGCATAATGTGCTAGTCTTCGTCGAAGATGTCCAAATGTACTACTCTTCGTGGCAAGTGCTAAAATGTGTTACTCTTCGCAGCAGTTTGAAATGTGCTAGTCTTTGTAAGGGCTTTCGATATATTATACGTCTATATTTTTTATATTGGTTTAAGAACAATCTTTATTGTTTACGTAGAATCTGCTCAAATAAAATTGACCTTTTTGAGTATTACAAGAAGAAGTACTAACATTCTGCTTTTTTAAGAGACCATTATTTCACTGAAAATAAGGAGAGTGTCTTAACTACAGGAACCCATTTTGATAAGGCATTGAGAAGTGTTTCTTTGGTACATAAAAATGAATGCTATAGAATTCGTATAAGTTAGTTCCAAAATCATATCCTTGTTCTCGATCGCACATTTTTTATTAGTAAAAAATTGTTCATTTTCTTTTGATCATAACTGATCGATTGACCCATTTCTTCCCAAGCGGCCATTTTATAGTCGATTGGTTTTTTGCCTAAAACCGCCATTTTTAAATTTTCCAACGGAAATTTAAAAATTCTGACTTCAGAATCGGAAAGAGCGGATAATTTTACTTCAGAAAAGTGCTATTGGTTATTATTATTTTTTTTAGGCAAAAAACCAATCGACTATAAAATGGCCGCTTGAGAAGAAATGGGTTAATTAGAAAAGTAAACTAAATAAAAGTAATTGAAAATAATTTAAATTTGAGCTTTGTTTTGTATAAAAATGTCTAAAGTAATTAACGAATTAATATTTCCAATACGAAACAAAGCTAAAATTGAAACTTTCTCCGTCTACTTTATTTCCTTTTCGGGTCATTCTACTAGCGTAAAAACTTACTTTGTTATTATCAAAAGAAGCGATACTATTTTTCACCGAAACAACGCCAATCCGGAGTAAAATATGTTACATCTCGAACACAGGTGCCTATAAAATCAGACAACCGAGTACTACCTACTCTTCGCTCTTAAGTACCAGAAAACACCTCTCACCAGAAACACACCCTCATCAAAATCCGTTTCCCAGTGTCCAGAAACACTCACCCTGAAACTCATTACGCGGTATTTTCTATAACCACACTGCATCTATTTCTCCGTCCAACCAAAACCCCCACCGAGAAGGTAAGCGAGTACGCCGAGTCCGTGGACAGCGAGGAGTACGGCGATCGCAGCGTGCCGTTCAGCTGCTGCAGCAGGCGCACCCTGTTGCCGTGCGCCCACGCGGAGATGCAAAAGTCGGACGCGCGAACCGTGAACGCCAGAGGATGCGCCGCCATCATCAGCGGCATTCTCTTCAAGGTGGCAGTCGTCGGCTACACGATGACGAGCCTCATCGTCTGCACTCAGCTTATCATGATGATTTTCCTGATCAGGGTAGGCAGCGATGTTAACGGTTTTTCTGAATATAGGCTGTGTGCATATACGTACTTTCGATTATACGTATGACTTTTTTTGATGGAGGTATGGATGAGGTTGACGAGCGATACTGGTATGGGTAGTAATTTTGAATATTGATAAGATATTGTGCATGAAAAGTAGATTTTGTTCAGATGTGTCGCTCAGGTTTCTTAATTATAATGAGAAAATTGTTATTGTATTTTCGACAGAGGTGTGGTATGTGTAGTAATGTGGCGGTATCATTTACAGATAATACGAAGAGTGTTACCTGAAATTTGTCCAGGCGATTGTTCTTGCTGGGAGTCAACGTGTCCATTAAATGCAACTGTCATGAGATATAGGTAATTCTTGATGATAATACTCGTCGGTACAAATAATATAATTGATAAATGGATCCGAGAAAACTCTCCGTTCCGATCGTTAAAAGATCGAAATTCATTTCAATTTGTCAATTCTAACGAAAATGCGTGTTTTTGTTGTAGCCTCATAAATCAATTTATCCGCTTAATTCTTAATATACCATATAGTATCCCCAGATCAAGACTCAACTATAGCAAATAAAACTTTTAGATTTTTCATAAGAATTATTATTAAGAAACCAATTTTTTTCATAATAATATAATTATACCCTTTCAGTCACAATGTGAACATTTCACACTTTTTTACTTCTTATTTTGACTATATTAATATTACGCCATATAAATCGATTTCAATTGAATTGTCTTGTATTATTCGATGTTTGGGGATTCAATTATACCCTAAATACATACTAATTATCAAGAAAAATCGATGGCTAGAAAAATTTTAATCAGAGAGGTTTAAAAATTTTTTTTTAAGTTTCTGGTGTCACTGATTTCAAATCTATGGTCAGATTTTCAAAATTCAAAATGGCGGATCCAATAAGCGATCAAAAGTGCCATTTCTTAAAAACGGCCCTACCAAATATTTCTATTTTGATTGATAAATAACCTAGAAACAACGTAGATTCAAAATCAATAATAACATTTATCACATAAGACCCATCGCCTATTTCGATGTAAAATTTCATTCGCGACCAAAAGATTCCTCATTCAGCAACGGTATCATTCTCCAAGTTACCCAACCAAAAGAATACACTAATTTACAATCATAACCATGCTCTAAAACTCGCGATCCACGCCTAACCAATCAACCTTACAACAATCAGTTCCGACGACTGCCCGTCCCACTGTCCGGAGAACCACAAGCGCAGCCGCGCCACCAAGCAGCCCTCGAGAACCGAAATCCTCGTGCGGCCGCGCAAGGTCTGCCGGCGTCCGCGCGCCGTCGGCAGATTCTGCGGCGGAGGCGCGTCCTCGAGGTGCACGAGCTCCTGCAACAGCAACAGCAGCGGCAGCTGCAGCTCGGACAGCGGTAACTCGGCCGCGTCCTCGTCGTCCTGCGCGCGGCTCACCTCGAGTCCGAGTCTCTGCGGGGGACCGGCCGCAGTCGCGGGGTCGAGACGAGCCGAGACGGCGAGCATCGATCCGAGCGCTCAGCAACAGCATCAGCTGCCGCAGAGGAGGAAGTAGGGAATGCAGAGGTGAGGTTTGAGGATGGATATTTGTAGGTGGTTTGAATGGTGTTGTTTGATTATGATAGGGGAGTAGTTGGAGAATTGAAAAATTGTATTGCTTGCGTGTAGCCTGCAGACTAACGTGGTTGATTAATTTAGGTTTTATAGGGATTCAATTGTTCGTTGTAGATCATACTTTTGATCCTATATGATTTAGATTACTTGATAGATTTTGAATTTTCTTAAGGGGCTTATGTGACATACGCATTGAAATGTATACATTTATTTATTTATGCAATACTAATTACATGGGAATATTAATTACAACTAATGTAAATAGCATAAGGTTGAAATAAGATCCACAACAAATAATTTAATCCTTTAAGGTGATGCTAAACCCCCTGTCACCGTCAGATACGAGAAACCACTTATTTCATTCAATTTTCAATTTTGAGAAAGTATCTCTCTGGAAAGTTATTGGTTTTGATTAGGACAATAACGTTTCATAAAGATATTTGCTAAAAAATGAAAATTTAATGAGAAAAGTGGTTCCTCGTACTTGTCGGTAACCGGTGGCTTTAGCATCACCTTAAGGGGGAACTCCACTAACTTTTTAACAAATATCCGAAATATACATGCTCAGACACAGTTTGGCACAGTTTGGCACAGTTTGGCACAGTTTGGCACAGTTTGGCATATTTTTACACACTTTGGCACATAAATTATTTCGGCTAGGGAAGGGTTAGCTTAATTGACTAATATTTAAACTAATACTTAATAATTTGAAATTTTGATAATGCAATTCAAATTCATACCTGATATCTGTAATAAATAATCTCTAAAAGTAGCAAATCAATTCTTCAAAAATCGGCTCCGATAACACGTGAACGGTAAACGTTGATGCTAAATAAAACTTTCACCGAGACTTTCACTCTTCTAATGAGCTTAGCTAAATTACCTTACAAAATGTAATAATATTATAAGATGTTATACTTTGCATAATAAAAATTTCAAAATGATTACTTTTAACGGAAAATTATATTGACCTTCGATTTCAAGATTAATTAATCCATGCAGACTGAGTACCTTAAATGTTATACTTTTGTAAATGTTTCAATTCAGTAATTTTTTACATTAGGAAACATAGCATTCTCATCTATACTCAAAGCATCGAAAATAGAAAATGGAACTAGTCATTTTCCAATAATCGACACTGTATAAGCTTTATGTGTCACGGTCCGAAATAATACTCACGCCTGAAAAAAAAACAAGCGCCAGACGACTACTTCGCTCTTATCGAATCGGGTGATTCAACACCGATGGACCGTTAAATTTGCCTCACATCGTCTCGTAACGAGGCGCCACAGATAGCGATAATAAGGTCTTCCCAGAGCAAGCTCTGACGTTTTCGCCAAGACCGAGTTTTGAAGGAGAAGAGACGCCGACGTCGTGCTGTGCGCCTTACAATGATAAGGTAGGAAGTAACCTTGTCGACCGCGTTCCCGTGAATCCCCGACGCGTCGATAATAAACGTTCCTCCGCGAGCGATAAGAAAACACACATTCGTCCGACTTTCAAAACAAACTTTTCCTTCACCTTCGTGCGCTGATTATCTTATTTTATGGATTTCCAGTGAAAAGAGTCTATTTCCTTTTCGCTGAACGCGTATATTTTTACCTTATCCTCAAGAATATATTTATATTTAGATAAAGAGAAATGCGTACAAATGACTTCGTTAAAATAACTTTTTTCGTGGTGTTACAATGTAGGCAAACGCATCACGCAGCATTGGAGTGGAATGGATACGTATAGGTATACATAGGCGATGTCAGTCGAAATGAGTCTTCCGTCGGAAGCTTCAAAAGAAGCCCCCGGGGCTTAATAGACGATTGCAAAATAGCAATTGCCCCGCGAGGACAGATATAAAGATGCGCGACGCAACGGCGGCGCTTTTACAGGTCATCGCGCGAGGAGGAAAATTAGAGACGGAAACGATTTTCGTTGTGCTGCCGTTGCTCTGGAAAATTCGACTTTGTATAATTGTTGAATTGGAATGAAGAGAAAGTCAGAAAGATATGAGGCCTGGATATATAATAAATGAATAACTTTAATTTTTTATGAATATTTTTATAGTATATTTTATGGAGCAAGTACGTGCACAGCGATTGTAATCTTTATAGTATTTATTGCGCAAAGACATGAAAATATTAATATTTAATGGAAATTTTTGTGTTTTTATTTTTATATTACAATACGCGAGGTTTGAATAATGCAAAATGCCATTAAAGAGAACTAACAGGACGATTAAAGCACACTCTCATTGCATACTTTATGAATACGTTAGAATATTCATTATAGGAAAGTTTATTAAATTTTGACCTGAAAAATAAGTTTTTATAAATATGACGTTAATATAGCTATTGAGGTTTATCACGAGGTAAAAAGAATAAAATAATTATCTTTATATTAGTTTATAGGAATTTATACGAAATCTCGCAATCAATTATTACTTGTTTATCGCGTTAGAATCAATTAAAATTTAATCAACAGCATTTCTTCGACGACAGAAATAATATAATAAACACACATTGTCTCGCTCTGACACATTGCTATATTTACAATCTAATTGCACATAACGCGCACAACAGGCCTCGGTAATTATTTTTTCTCTTTACGTGCAGAAAAACAACGAAAAGCCATAACGACCAATTTCGCTCTCACCGCTTCATTTGCAAAAACCGCAAGTGCACAAACTACAAAGCTTAAAACTCACCTCCAAAGAAAAAGGCAATCAGTCGCGCGAATCGCGAGTGTCCGCGCAGCCGCAAGACTACTCGCAAAAAGCGATAAAAGATCCGCATCTCTCCTCCTCTTCCTCGGTAAAAGTCGCATCAAATTAAGACGTCGCTCGCTCCTCAAACCAAAACGCCCGAGACCACTGCCGCAAACAAAGAGAAAAATCCAACGGAAAATCGAGACTAGTCGAGCGCGTCCGCGATTCTCTCCAAAACGCGTTGCCGCATCTCCGCGGCCTACGTCCGTTATGATACTCTGATAATCGGCCGGCGCCTTATAATAGAAACGCGGGGCGTCTTTTGCATCAATTCTGCGCGGCCTGCGCGAGAAGTGCCGTCTAGCCTCGTTTCTTTTGCGCAATCGAGAGAGTGGTTCTCGTGCTTTTTAGATGGGCATCGACGCGTCTTTGATGCGGGCTCGGGAAATGCGCTTTTTTTTGCAATCGGAGGCGCCAGTGTTTTGCACGAACTGTGGGAAATTATGGCGGTTCTTACGAGAGCGAAATGTGCGCGTTTAGGTATTTTTATGGATTGCTAATTGGATTCGCTTAGAGCGGCGTTTGCGCGTGCTCGGGTATACGTATAAGCGCACAATTAGGTGAATACCATTTAAATGCTTGGAATAATGTTGAGAAGCAGGCTTGCGAAGTGATAAATTGAAATTACCTAGCAACAATTATTAATTTAATTGCAAAAAATGTAGCTTATGCATTTTTAACTGTTGCTGTTAGGAGCGTTCTATTATACTCATTGTAAGAAAAAAGTATTTGTGTGGGGGTATTTTTATGTTTCATAGGAAAGATATATAAGCATACGGATCGATTAAGATGTACACTGTTTTTAATTATTTTTAGTATCTGAAAATTGTGCCCCATATTCAATTCTTTGATAAAGGTACTTTAGCTGCGAAAGAGATTCTTTCTCGTAAACTTATTTAAAAAATTCAAATTAAACAAAATAGCGGATACTCAGATTTTTTGTTATCGACATATGTATTTTAAGCTTTACGTCAGAAAAAAGTGTAAAATATTCATTCAAAAATTGTGTTAGCGACCATAGCCAATCGTTTGTATACATGACCTCTAAAAAATTCGATTGATTGATCAGTTTTTGATTAGCTGCCTCACTGTAAAGTAAGTGGTTATGAAAATAAACCGTTTAAATGGTTCATGTAACATCGTGAAGTACTTACTTCATAGGTCTATATAAATCAGGAAACTATTTGAATATTGTTTTCAAATTTTTACAGTATACTCAAAAAATACAAAAATCATAAACTTTTTTGGGACCAGATTACCAGAATCTATATATTTAAAAGAATAAGGGCAAATTTTGTCACAGTTCTCCAGCTCCGACCACGCACCGAAAGAAGATATATTATATATGATTAGTGAGGGCTCGGCTTGAAGATATGTCTTATCAAGGTTTCAAGTTTCCTCCGTTTTTGGTTCTGTTGTTAAAATTTGCTAAAGAAAACACGTGTATCTTCTATATCTATATATACATACATGTATCTAAATATTCTTTCTTAATTTTTTCCCCATTTTATTTTCTTCAGTCACGTAGTGACTGGTAGTTGCTAGTACCTTATTAAATGAATTATACGGTAAATAACTGTCAACATTTTTAAAATATCGCTATCAAACTTTTATAGTATGTATTCTATTAACCAAATACTTTCGAGAATTGCAATAAAGAAAATTTAGATTTTTTAAATTATGGAATGTAAGAATACTCCCATAAACTATAACTGTGCTAGGGACGGGAAATTATATTAAAAATACATACATAATAAGTAAATTGTAGTAAAAAAAGATGAAATTCTCTATTATTTACCAAGTAAAATTCAATTGCACCTGTTAATTTTCAGTATTGAAAGCAGTATTTTTGTTGTAATGTTGGGGATAGTATTACAGTCTGCAGCATAGGTCTCGGGTATTAATATTTTTTATGCTGATGAGTACAGTAATATACAAATTTTTTTACGTGGAGTACACGAAAGACATTTTGACCATACAAGACATCTAAAAAAATATTTAGATCTAATCATAAGTACCTATATATATAAATATATTGGTACTGTTAAACGGGGTAACTTAAATTCAGTACCCCTACTGAAAATGAAAAAATGAATAAAACGTAAGAAATTAACGTAAGAAAATGTAAGTAAACATAAATAAACGTAACAAATCGTAAGAAATTGTTGGATTTCGGACTTTTTTACATTTTCTTACGTTTTTATTCGTATTTTTATGCTTTATTATGTTTCGTTACGTTTTATTACGTTTCGTAATTTGGTGAAAAAAAAATACAGATTGAATTTTTCACCGATATGTGGCGAGGTATATACAAACCAATTCACGTATACAAAATAGAAACTTTAAGTTACTTAAGAAGCATGGACACTTAGAAAATATATTTTTTTTTATATTTGACATTATTGAAGTCTCTTTAGTGAGCGGAATTTTTAGTTTGAAAATGTAATGTAAAGTAATAAAGAAAACGTAAGAAAGCGCAAGAAAACGTAAGAATATGTAAGAAAACGTAAGAAAACGTAAGAAAGCGTAAGAAAAAGTAAGAAAGCGTAAGAAAAAGTAAGAAAACGTAAGAAAACGTAAAGAAACGTAAGAAAATATATGACAATATAATATAAAACGTCAGAAATCGAACATTTTCTTATGTTTTGTTACGTTTTATTACAATGTTATATGTTTTCTTACGATTTCTTTCACCTTTTTTCGTATATCTTTACTTATTATTACATTTTATAATTTCCACAGGGGGTTTTAAAGATTTATTGGATGAGATATCGGTTGTCAAATTTTCAATAAAGCACGTGCAACGGCATTTTATACCTACCAGTTGAAAGGTATTCTATTAGAAGCGTCCTTAAAATTGTTTGTATTAATACGTCTAATTCATAATAAATTAATAACTATTTATGAATGTGACCAAAGTCACCTCGTTTTCAGTAAAAATAAATTAATAATTGTTTAAAAATATATGTTTTGTTCTATAGAGGTAAAAAATGATTTAATAATAGTAAATATTTTTCTAACATTCGAATGTCAAAAGCCCGTTAGATGGCGCTGAAGCCAGCTTTTTTAACTTATATACCAGTCACGTGATACACGGAGGCAAGTGTAAATATTTAAGAATGACTGCCTATATAAATTCAACATATTTTCGAGTGATTTAAACTTCTGATTTATAAGATATAAATCTAAGTTATAAATATGAATTTTTTATTACATATTTCCAGTCCATTGTGCATTTTAAAGGGATATTTGTTTACGGTACAACATAAGAACCACCGATACATGGGACACTTTAGCATGGCTTTGATACGGCTTATTCTGAACAAGATAGAGTATGTTTACAAAAGATTTCATCCAAAATAGTTAAAAAATTGTTTCTATATAGATGGCGCAGGCGTACCACGCCAGAGATACTTACGTTGACGTAGCCTATACCCTTATTAGTCACGCGCCTAGGTACCCATCTTTACCGACGTACCCCAGCGCGCGCGCCAAACACAAATTCAAAAGCTCCCAGTACCCATAAATCCCATAATACACATACACACCACCGACATACATCCACAAATGTCCAACGCTCGAGTGCAGTCATCCACGCGCACGCACGCACGCACGCAGAGAGAAAGAGAGCGCCGAGCCGTTGCACACACACTCAACGCACACTCTCGCAATCATCGCTACGTTTAACGTTACAAAGCTACATACACCTATACACACACACACCCATACAGAGACTCCGTCTCTCCCTATATCCTCGCAAACGTTACACATTGCCCCCTCCCCGCGACTCGGCTTTGAGGAGCGGGAAGGGGAAGTATACACACACAACTCTCTTCGGCGCGGCAATGCCGGCGCTGCTCGATGCTGGCGGCAGCGGCTACGGCAGTTCGGCTTCGTCAGTTCTTGGTCAGTCGCCAGAGCAGCAGCGCTCGTCGAGGATAGTCGCGTCGTATCGTAGCATGTGCCCACCAGTCCCCAGCAACTCGAGCCGCCACCACCACCACCGCCGCACGCTTACAGTAGCCGTAGCCGTGGAGGAGCAGCAGCAGCAGCAGCAGCAGTACGCCTACAAGCTCGCCACTTACGGCTATCGTTAGCTAAAATATACATATCTGTGTGTATACATATATATAGCGAGCCCTTTTTTGGATTTTAAGCGGGTTTAGCCTAGGATCCGCACACCCGGCTGTAGTTTCAGTCGGAGCTCGAGTTGCACCGAGAGTTCGTCGCCCCCCTTCCCCCTCTGGTTTTAGGTAGAAGTATATATACACATATATATATAAAATTGTGCGTGCAGTGGTGTTCGTCGTGAAGAAACAAGTATGAGCAGTCCCAGTGAATTTTCTCCGATTTAGCTGGCCCTGGATCGCATCGGAACAGCTGACGGCTGAGGAAATCCATCCTCGTCTCGCTCCGATCTCCGATTCTCGAGTCTCGCACGCACGTCGGCCCGCGCTCCGAAACCGAAACAGCTGACACTTTCGTTTGCGGAGCGAGCGTCCGCGTACAATACCTGCAACACAAGAGAGTCACCGCAGGCGCGCGGCTTCGCAGGAAAAATTTCGCCGCGCTGCGTGTCTCGGGATCCTCGCTTCTCTCCACTCTCTGCATTGTAAATTGTAGTTGCTGCGCGTGTGCAGGCCTCCGGAGCGAAGAGAAGGGGAGCAGCGGCAGGCCCAAAAAAGAGGGAAAGAAAGGTGCAGGCAGGCAGTGGGAGCGAGAGATAGAAACAAAAAAGCGATAAAAGAGAGATAAAAAGGAGAGGAGGAAGATATACCGTGGAGGAGAAAAGGGAAGAAAAATGAGCTGCACGAGTAAACCGGTGCCGCTCGCCAAGAGCTGCGAGACGCTTCTGAGCAAGTGCGAAATTCCGATCATCGACCTCGCGCACGTGGGTAAGTCGAGAACCACTAACGCTTATAGGCTGTGTATGTATGTATCTGTACTTTGCTCGCGTGTGTGTGTGTGTGTCTGCATGTGCAAGAGACTGGCGTCCGTTATTTGTTTATACTCTCCTTTAGCCGCGGCTCGCGAGATCCTACAGACTCTAAGAGTGTACATGTATATATGGAGCGCGCGGCGACGTCTCTATTTTAACGTCCGCAAGAGCGCGGGATATAATCGTCCGCGCGAGGGCAATTATTTTATACGCGCGATCTAAATCGAGCGCGCGCGCGGATAAATTCGATTTTCCTAGCCGCGAGCGCTGCAATTTGCCACGGGCGATATCGATATCGACGACGACGAGGCGATGCTTCGGTTTTCTGCGCGAACGCGCACGCACGCGAGTGAAATCGCTCGCTTGTACGGGGGCCTTTGCGTGCGTGTGTGTGTATGTTTGGAACGAGAGAGAGAGAGAGAGAGAAAAAATACGGAGTCGGTTGGGAGCAAGAGCTCGTGTAGAAAAGTGGACACGCGAGAATCGGTCTGGGTGGGATGTATATATGGATTGTTACGTGAAAAAGCGTGTGGCGTGTGGTAATTTTGACATTTTGGGGATCTAACTAGTTTTGTGGGATGATTTGTGTTCTGATTCAGTATTTATAAGTGTTAAAATACGTGTATTTGGATAAAACCCAAACTCGATTGCTTTTCTTGAAGTTGTAATACACCTCTGTACAAAATCTTAGACGTCTAAATCAACGGAACCCTAAATATGTTGTCAACATTTCATTCCAATAATTTGTTAGGATACCGTTCATTTTAACTTTTGAAACTTTGTAGATGTATTACAACTCAATGAGGGCAAGCGAGTTAAATAATTAATCAATTCATGGTCGGTAAAAATCAAGATGGGAAATTGAAATTTTTAATTAAGTAAAATGAAATAATATGTGAATATAGAACAGTGTAGGGAAACTAATTTACTTTATTAGCTGCTTTCAATTGAAAAATACCAACGTTTATAAACTTAAAATATAAAAACAAAAGTAGTCAACTATTAACACTAGGTGATGGACTACTGGGATCATTACCCAATCAATTATATTAGAATACAATATACTTTTGAATTCTCTTGCAAAAGATTGCCAGATGTAGACTAATAAACAAATATTTATTGGCACGAAGTTTATAATAAAAAGAAGAGAGACGTACTTTAAAATTCAGCAAATTACCTTTTCAAATTTCTCGTTTCGTCAAGTTTGGAATTGTTTGATACCGGCAAAGTAAGTTATTTTACTTTGCAATGTATGCCTTAAAAAAGGTAGAAAGTACATATATTTGGGGACATTCACAGAGTTTACAATTCATGTAAATATTAGGAATGAGTCACTCGCCGTTATGAGTTTTTTTATAGGATTTTACTTTTTGCCTAATGTGAAAAAAGCTGTTTGCAACCGAATAAACCTCAGTCTGATCATCGAAATAAAATGATTATAAATAAGTTATTGAAGAGAGGCGCGCATTAACATTTTCGTGGAGAATCATCCATATATGCACATAGGAAATGCCAAGAGGGTGAGTCGCATAGGACCTCGAATATACTCGAGCTTCTTTTTGTTCGATTTTCTGCAGCCGTGGGATTTCGTTCTATATGGAGATGAGCCCGGAGAAATCCCCAGCATCCGGCCTAGTTCGAGTAAAAGATTAGGCGTTGAAGTGTTGTCTCAGTCCTTGTGCGTCAGTTTTGGAAACCTGAAAAATACTTTAAAACACTTAAAAATTACAAAACGAACGTTTGCGCTCCGAGAATTTCAAATTTGCGGTGTTGGGTTTCGTTCTCATTCTGGCCCATGATAATAGAAACGCGCGGCACGATTTCGTTAGCAAACTGTTATTTGCGGTGCGCCTAATAATAATACAAATAGGAAGCAAAACCGCCTTGTCGCGACGAATCCGTAAGGTTGTCATTAAAACAGACACTTAACATTACCAAACCAAACCACGTGCTCCGCGATCCTTCGAATTGTTATTTTCATTCGAAATAAAAGCAAATATACAACCACGTCGCTCTGACTCGAGCAGCTTTTCGCATCCCATCGTCGACTTCCGTGTCTCGCGAGAAAAACAGTCTCGCCGCGACTACTCGTAAACTTTCAGCGGGAAGAGGTGTATATATACGTATACGTACAAACTCCTGGATTACCTAATCGCGCGAATGCATCGTTAAGTCATCTGCGTCGCTTTTTTTCTTTTCTTTCGAAAAATCGTGACGGCCGCTCGCAGCGTATATACGAGAGACGCACGCTATGTAATACTGCAAGCGCGTGGCGCGCGTGTAAGTATAGCTCTCGCGAAATCGGGCCATAGGTCGAGACGACAGTCGCTACTGCGGTGACGAAAAACGCGAGCGCTCGTTGTACGATGTATGCACGCAGGTAGCTTCGAGGAAAGTGGTACGCTCGAACAATCTGAAAAAAAAAATGAAAGTCTCTGTCGCGTTGTTTTATCGATGAAAGTGTAATTCTCTACGTGGGAATCAATCACGTGAATAATTGGAAAGATGAGAATAAAAATTAAAAGGAAACAGTGAAGAAAAACTATTTGTTTTGTTTTGTTTTAGATGTATGGAGCAGCTATTTTATTAATGTTCTGCGTTACTAAGCGATAATCTCTTTAAAATACAATAACAAACACTAAGAATAAATCGGTTGACGATACTTACTAAGTATACTTTATTAAAACACAATTTTTTTAGATATTTTCAAGATTTTTTTTTTTTTTTTTATGTAATGTCCAATAAATGCTTTTAGTAACAAAAAACAACTATGTATTTATTGAAGTAACTTCATAGTTTTAAAGATGAATGAAATTAATTGAATTTCATAATTGTCATCTTTAAATTTTTAACTCTTAACTTTCTAAGGTTAATGATTTTAGTTAATTTTTTTTATTTTAATAAACATTACGAAAATGTTCTCAGTAACATCTACTGAAAACATTTAGTTGTATATCAATTTTTTATTTGAAGATCTACTTAAGAAACTTAATTAAATTTCAAATTTCCCGCCTGGCTTTTTACCGACCGAGTACTGATTCATTATTTATATTTATTAAAATATATGTACAATCTACTTATATTTAGACAAAACCCAAACTCGCTTGCCTTTCATTGTATTGTAAATACACCTCTTGATTATATTATAAGATTATTGTATAATGAACTGTTGACAAAATTCCATTCGTATAATTTTTTAAATGCTGTTCATTCTAAAGTCCGAAACTTTATACAAAGGTCTATTACTACTCAATGAAAGACAAGTAAGTTTGCAGAGTTTCGTCTTAACGTACGTATTTTTATAATTGTAAGAAGTTACTCATTTCTCGATCGGTAAAAGTCAAGGCGGAAAATTTGTATTTTTAATTGACTTTTGGATCCCCCTTAACGTAGACAAAATATAGAAATTTTATTTAATAATATGAAATGAAATAAAGCATTTTCATTTATAATAAAAATTACCATCCTATACTAATATGTATATTAATGTCAACAATTATAGATTGCTACTTTCACAATTTCGATGTTCATCATAAATCTTATTTTTTTCATTAACTATCAATCATTACCTATAACACAGACGATTATAATATTACAAAGTCTTCGTATCCGATCAGTCCCCTTATCCGAGTGACACGGCGATGCGATCGCTTTCAAGGCAATATGCCTCGAGCATGGCGAAATCCGTCTCTAACGCTGCGCACGCTCGGGAGAAAAGCTATACGCGCATCGATGGCATGTAAAAATCGCGCGTGCAAGCGCGAGAAGATATAGCGTTTCGCGCAATGCCGGTGAAAATTTTTTTTCTTTACCGATTTTCTCGCCGCCGTATATACGACCAGTCCTTGGCCTATCCTTGGACGATGGTTTCCCGCAGAAAATTATATACAGCACTGTGTAAGTGATGAAAGTTATACTCTTACAAAAGCGGGATGTAGTTCGTTGCCATGCTGCAGTTTTACGTAACTTTTTGTGGTCACGAGTTTTTTTTCAATTTTGAAAGTGCGACAGTAGAAACATTTTTAGTTTCTTTGGAAATTTGAATCGGGGAAAATCGCTGAAGAATAGGGCACTATGCATTATTATCACTGAGAACGGTGCACACTGTATAATATGCACTAATTCACGGTGAATTTGGAAGAAGTCGCTGATTTACATTTAGAAATTGTATGGTACTACATTATATATACGTGAAAAATCAATGCATTTAATTATTCTGTAGGTTATGCGTTGCATCATGCATTTATGTAGAAAGAAGAAAGTATTATACACAAAATACATTAAATAACGGTTCCACAATAGAATCTTCTCTCTCCGAATGATCGAGCAAAAAGCAGAAACTTCATGAATGAAAACCGTAAAATAAATGGTCCACACGTCGATCAGCATCTCAATAAAAGAAAGTCGCCGCTTAAAAAGTCTTTTTTATCAATCGCTGCCTTATATATATTAATAGACACTTTCACCCGCCCAAAGAGATTAAGAGCGCGGCCAGCGCGAAGAGCTATACGAGCTCTTAGAGATGAAACTGCTATACGATGAGTAAAAAAGAGCGAGAGAGAGAGAGAAAGAAATAGAGACAGCTTGTAAGATATAAAAAGATAAAAGGAGCGAGATGCTTCGTCGCCTCTCTCGCTGCTGTCCACGCGTTTCGTATGCGTTCTATTCGTTCGTCCGAGTTTGCATTATGTAAAAAAGGCTAACGCTCCATTTAGCGCGTACGTGCAGCCTTCTTTATTTTTTTCCTTTTTCGACGCTGACTCGTCTCCTCCTTCAACCATGCATCGATTTCAATCGATTCGCGCGAAGCGTACGTACGTACGATGATTATTACCGAGCGATGAAATGGGAACGCTAAATTTATATCGAGTATATGTATGCGTAATGTGTGTGTATGTGCAGTTGCGAGGGCTCGCTGGTTATAAACATTTTTCTTTTATTTTTAACGCGGTGACGAATGCGCGAGACGTTGCGATCGCTTTCATAATGCACGTGGGCGAGAGTAGATTTATATAGGTGTAAGAGTAAACGGCTTGGAGTTAGCTGTATAAGTGGCATCTGTGTATATAAAGAAGGAGAATGATAATTAGCTTGGGTGCAGATGGGTTTCTTGAAACATTGTAAAACCTGTCTTCATTGTTCGATACTTCACGAAGCCGGAAGCTTGTCTATTAATATTTTAATATCTTTTTTAAACGTCTCCGATCCTCATAAAGACAAGTGGTAGATTAAAAAATGTTCTACAAACTCGTGCCCAAATCAAGTTCACATGCACTGAGAGAATTTTCTGGTTAATATTAGTAAACGTGGAAAACTTAAGACGTTCATATTACACGGTAAAAATTGCTTAAATCATTGTAAAATTTACCTAACCGTTCGGTATAATAAAAAATGTAAATATTTGCCGTGTAATGGGGGTAATTTTTATCATGAAATCAGAATAATGTCATGTCCCATACTGAGAGAAAGGATTATTAACGTTAAATACAAGTTCATACAATTAAGACACAGCTCTTTATTCTTCAAGCATTCATTCATTTGGAGCAACTAATTATTTGCACCAAATGTTTGGCGCCTCAAACTTTCTGATTTACCATAATAAATAAAATACTATGTCACAAATCATTAATCTATGACAAGTAATTCTTTTTCTCAATGTACGTCTACGCCACGCCATTCACACTCACTTTCATCAGAAAATTCTCTCCTCTCATAGCTGCTCCAAAATGTTTCCAAACCGTCCCACGCACGACCGACTCAATTCCCAACATCACCCCCCCTTAACCCACAGCCTAATCACTACATCAGTCGGTCAACCACCCCACCGAAGCTCACTCCCATCATCTCCCCCATAAAATCCAATCCCAACTCACACCTACACCCACGCACACTCACTCACCTCGTCATCCCCCCCTCTCTCTCTCTCCCACACACTAACTCTCTCTCTCTAGCACCTCGAGTCCCGCTCTATCCCGTAATAGCACCGCGGATCCAAAAATACTCCAAACCCATCCGAAAATACCCGCACAACCGAAGCTGCTGCTGCTGCTGCAGCTCGGCGTCTCGGAGCGCGAGAAATTCAAGATACACGCCTGCAGCAGCAGCCGCAGCACAGCGAGACAGACAGAGAGAAGAAGAAGAAGAGGCACCGGCGACGGCGGCAACTTCGGTTGCCAGGCAACGGGCCGATACGAGGTCAGGCGCCTAGAGGCGCAGTCCCGGGGCCCGATACTTACGCATATGTGTGTGTGTGTGCATGTGCGTGAGGTAGCTATATAGCTGTGTCTCGCTCTGTCTGAGGTCAGAGCCCCGCTCCTGTCTCTCACAAAAGGGCCCCTCCCTTCTCGCCGGCGGTGGCTTTCACCCCGACTCTCTCTCTCTCTCTCTCTCTCTCTCTGTCTTTCTTTCTTTCTCCCTTTTTTCGGAGTGTGCGTGTGCGTGCGTGTTACTATGTTGTATGGGGAAGGCGCGTCGCCCTTGTCGATTGTAGGTGTGTGAGTGTGCCTGAGAACCGTACCATGTGATGTCTCTTCGACTGTGTATATAGGTATATATTGGGCGTATTGTGTTGGATGTGCGGCTGCTACGGTTGGTGCGGACGTCCGTGCGCGTGTGTGTGTGTGAAATGTCATTCTATCGGTTAATTCGTTGGATTATTTAGACGTATGGCTGCTCGATGATGTTCGATAGTATATTGGAAACTGTACAAAGGTTAGAGATCGTTAAGGGGGTCCAAGAGTCGTAAAAATTCAAATTTCCCGCCTATATTTTTACCGACAGAGAAGCGAATAATTATTTGTAATAGCAAGCATACTTATATTTAGACAACACCCAAACTCGCTTGTCCTTCATTGAGTAGTAATGGACCTCTGTACAAAGGTTCGGACGTTAGAATCTATAAAAGGCAAGCGATTTTGGGTTTTGTCTAAATATAAGTATTTTTATAATTATAAATAATTATTCACTTATCGGATGGCGAGCAATAAGACGACAAATTTGAATTTTTAATTGACTTTCGGACCCCTTTAATTTTTGAAAAATCTAATTTGTATGGTCCTTTTTCCAGCAAAGTGCATTTTAATAAATTTGAGTTACCATAATCAATAAAAGTCATTTTTGCAGTAAAAGTATTACAAGATACTTTTGTATTAACATACACCCAACGGTTAAAATAACTTTTCTATAATTACCAGTAAACCGTTGAGTATACTTTGGAAATCTTTACCATGAACGACTTGAATTTATATATATATATATATATTTTCTTGTATTCACCCCAGGTTTTTAAACCCAGCATGATCGTATTTAACTTTAGCTTCACTCAATTTATTCTGAAAATATATGTAATTTTCAAATAAATATTCATAATTAAAAAGAATATTTGTAAATGCTATGCTAGATAATCATACAAATTATACAAATGATGGAAAAATAGTAGAATAACCTAAAAAATTACAAATTCCCACTTTATCAGTAAAAAGATACTCGCTAAAGTCAAATACATCGAACTTGTCTCCCAAAATCCCTCAGTGATTACAAAAAAAAAGAATAATAATTTTTCACAAGTCATTCATGCTTTAAATTTTCAATGTATTTGAATGTAAAAACTATCTTGTCACTTTAACCATGTAAACGATATACATTGATCCCAATGAGTAATTGAGTATTAAGTTCGCTTAAAATTCTTCAAAACTCAACCTCATTCAGCAACCTCAATAATAAAACAAAAATACTTACAATTCTCTCCCAACAGTCGCGAGCATTTAAATCCAGCGCTTCACTCCCCACCCTGCTGCCCCTCAACTTTAAAAGGGCCCCGCGTGCACGAAATCCTACAGCCTTCGCGTACATATACAATCACCGTACGCTCTGCAGACACAAAGTATCTACACACACATACACATACACCGGGCTCGTTCGCAGCGAGAGATGACACCTGCCGACTCGCGTCTGGCCCTTTGTTCTCCGGCTCTCCTTCGCTGGCGCGCCGCCTGCGGAGAACCCTCAACTCGCTCGGCTCCTTTTTCATCCTCTCTCTCTCTCTCGTCGCGTGTACGCGTAGGTATACTCTTTCCCGGCCTCACGCACGTACGTATAATGTAATTGCAGAGAACCGAAAATCGACCGGCGAAGGCGACGAACGGGAAAGAGAGAGAAGGGAGCGCAGAGCAACAGCGTCCTCGTTGTCCGAGGTCTAGGTTCGCTCGCCGGCAGTTCGTTAGCTTCTTTTCCGTTGAGGAGCCTGGCTCAAAAAGCGCGTTGTTATGTATCGTTCTTAAAATTTGACAACGTTGTTATAACCGTGTAAAATTTGAAGTGATTCTCACGAACTGAAATAGAGATATTAACCTCCAAAGTTGTAACTTTGGACGTATACAGTATATAAGAAGCTACTATACTATTGAGGTTTTAATTTGTAGCAGCGAGAATATTTATTTATTTATTTATTTAAACCAGAAAAAAATTTACAGAGTTATTGTATGCCCTGTAAAATCCTGCAGAGATAAACACGTTATCTGTGCACAGGTCTGGCATTACAAAAAAGAACAATAAAGAAAATGTAAAAAAATTACATAATATAACTTAAATCTAAACTTAAAATCTACTTAAACTGACAACTACATAAAAATTTGGTTTTAACATAATAGCATTATTTCTATTATAATGATTTGTGTTAAAACTATAAAATAATATAACGAGATAGTAACATTAACAGTTTAATTTAATCCACTTTTTCATGATGTTCTTATATGACACATTATCCATATTCAGATTTTTTAATTCGTTAGGAAAACTGTTAAAAGTTACTACTTTCTTTTTATTATTTGGTAAAATTAAATTTTTTCCTTGTTACACTAGTTGAGTTGGTATATTGTATTTTGAGATCTGAATAAGGATACTTTATAGTAATAAAGAATAATTTATATATTTTTTTAAACGACTAACGTGTGACGCAGAGTATGTATAGTAACAATATTAAGAAATGAGTACCTTTTCACGAACAGTTTTGAAGTAATATAACAATGTAAAGTGCACTACATTTGACGGTATTTCGGGTAGAAATAGAAACGTGAAATGGAGAGGGAACACGATCCAGTCCAATGTGCGTGATGTGCACAGATGAGCCGCAGTCCGCGTAGCTATTGTGAAAGTGTGCGTAAGGGGCGGGCTTATGCAGTACAAACGCTCGGAAAATTTCTGCACGCATTGTGCTGTAATGCGTACGCTGAGCCGTAGAAACCGTCGCGGATGTTATACTATTACGGAAGAAATACATGGATACGCGGTGAATTTTTGAGGGCTAGTGTACCGAGCGAACTTCCTTATAAGCGAAACTTTGCGGGCTCACCCTTACGAGGAGTGTAGTCGAATTCGCGCGGTCGAAAGGGTTGCGCGTGCAGCCCGAGTGACGTTCGCGTGGTATGGCGGGATATTTATGCGTCTGGATTGGTGGGTTGTTAACGTAGTTGTATCGCGGGGAATATATTAGGTATCGGTGAAATAAGTAAATGTGTATTTAGTCTGCAAGAGTCATGTCAATGTCAATGTCGGTGAAAGTACGTGTAGTGAGAATTTACTATATAACAATAATATTAATATAACGATAATATAACGATAATATTAATTTATGTTTGGCGAGGATATGGTATTTAAAAATACCATATCCTAAAAATCTTATTGTTTATGAGAAAATAATAATTCGTGCAGTTGGTTAAGCATGTTTTGTAGGAGTATAAATGTCATTAAAAATATCATTTTCACGGTTGATTTAGCTTACAATTAACTACAAAATTACTAACAGCTTTAAAAGTCTTTGAATTGTTCGTAAATCTTCATTTTTTGACATTATCTGTATGAGAGTTTACAAATATAATGTTCATTTAACAACATTAGGAATCTACATTTGAAAATTTTGTTTTTTTCAAAAAAATACGCACCTAATTCAATTTGCTTTTCATAATCGATTTATTTACGGAAAATGCATAGCGGAACACTCGACTTATTATCAGGAACGAAAATTAGCAACTACGCGATTGTGCTAATTTTCAATTCTCGTAACAATTCGAATGTTACGCTACGTATTTTCCGTAAATAAAGCGACTCTGAAAAGAAAATCTTATTCTGATGCGTAGTTTTTTAGATAAACGAAATTTTGTAATATATTTATGGACGGATAAAGTAGATCTGACGTATCCCTATTAGGCGGTAGATAGTTGCGAATGTTGATCGTTTCGTTGATGTTTAGAATCACAAATTTTCTCATCAAAAATGAAATATTATATTATAATTAATTATACTGTTAATATACCTAATTAAATGAAAGTATTAGCTGTTCTAAGCACATCAAGGATAAGTTCAGAAAAACTTCAATATCAGATGGTCATAATTATTTACGATCCCGAGGCAAAAAGTTTCATCTACATTTGGTATCGGTCCATATTCAAGCTTCGCGAATGTATATACTCATTACTCGCGCATACGCTTCTGCTAAAGCATACTTGCGCGAGTAATTTATACCGTCAGCTTAAAATATCGCACGCTAGTGTTCGGAAACGCGCTATTATTTGCGAATCATTTACCGTGACGTCATTGCTGACGATACCACTCGTGACATTTTAACAGGTAAATAATTCGTACACACAGTGTTAAAGTATCAGAGTCGTTTTGACTTTTTCAAGGAAAAAAGTTTGTTGCTTTTGTCGCCGTCGACAGATAAAGGGAGCACGTGATGAGCACAACGAGGAAATTCGCAATTTTCGATACATTTTTACAGACGATTTGTCGGGGTTCAATCGATCATCCTTCATCGAAATTCAATTAATAATCTCCGAAATGCACGAATTTGTTAGCCATTGAAAAGGGTGCAGCTCGCGTGCGTTCCCCACTCAATCGTATTCGCTCGCAGAAGAGCATCGTCGAGTCATTGACACCGGGCGTACAGATCGCCCGTCAGTCCGAAAACTTCGCGAAGCCTCGGAATAATAATATCTCATTTTTGTTTGGATTTTTTTTCCCAACCTCGCGCGTACGCTCGAGGCTGCGCGAATACAAAGCGAAGGTTGCCTTCTTCTTCTCTCCGTATACCTCGCTATACTTCGAGCGGTCGTCACGCATCTCTCTCTCTCTCTCTCTCTCTCTCTCTCTCTCTCTCTCTCTCTCTCTCTCTCTCTCTCTCGCCGAGAAGAAAATATTCCATAGCGCAATACCATACGCTATTCCCCCGCGTGCACACGAACACTCGCGAATTATTCGCGTAAAAGGAAAAAATGCTGCTCCGTTTTTTGTAATTCCTGGCCCGTGCGTTGCGTGCGTCTCTTCGCGATGGAAGAAAAAACTGATTTGCAAAAGAAGTGCAGCCTGGAGTCTCCTTTTTTTTCTCCTCCGGCGAGTGTTATACGCGCAGGATTCTATGGCTGCCGTGCAGAACGGCAGCGGCATTCCAGCGTGGAAAAAAAGGCCCAAGGTGAGAGTTATAATTCGCCGTAAAATTGTTTGTAAAAATCGCGAAAGTGTCTCTCGTAAAAACTGCGAGAAACAATGCGGCTGCCGCTGCCTCTGTCGGCTAACTAATGCGTGAAAATGTCGCTCCCGCGCGCGCGAGTTTGCGCATGCCTTTTCTTCCTTTTTTTCACTTTGCGAGTTTCGTAATAATAACATAACGCAAACCCAGGTATTATTTAAGAATGTAATATAGGTATAAATGCAGCGTTGAGATGTAAGTTTTTCTTTCTCGGAGGCAATAATTTGCTGTATTAATATACCGTCATCGCAGATGTAATTTGCCGTAGTAAATTCAAATGCATATATATAGTTGTGTATGAAATGTATAAAAAGAGTGTAAGCATATCTTCTATTACAGGCGGTTGTAGTTAGCTTATTCTCGAATTATTTACGAAAACTCAAAACATTTATTAGCATCCATTTTTCGCCTGCATATTCGTTATTCAATAACTCAAGAATAAATATAATTTTGTGGCGGTGCACTTCATTTTATGGCATCCATGGTGTAGCCTGTTCTACTCATCCACCAGGAACAATTGAAATGATTTTTAATTACTATGAGTTTCACTATAGCTACAGGCATCAGAATAAAAGAAAAGTATCGAAAATTCAAAAAGTGGCGGAACTTGGAAAAATACATTTCAATATTTCAATTCCTTTTTTTCTTATTTAAAAAACTATAAAAATTGATTGAAAAAAATATACTGCCTGCTACAGCCAAACTTATAGAAAATCATTTCTATTTTCTTTTAAATAAGTAGTACAAGTCAAGTCATGGATACCATGTTTTTTTTGATAATACTACAGTTAATAATAATAAATAAATAAATGAATGAATAGTTATAAGAAAAAGTCTGATCCCAATGACTTTTATTGCTTCTTTGTTTGTAAAAAAATCCACAAAAATCAGCAAAAAAACTCTTGTTACACTAGAATACCCCCTCCACTCTATTTACAATTTCTCTCACAAAACCCCAATAATAAGAAGATTCCCTCTAAACACTCTACGCATACCCATCTAATAATACCCCATTAAAACACGCCTCGGTGCAAGTGCAATTCCAAATAAAAGACACGCATCGTTCCCCCCGCGGGAATTATTATAGGTCTTGATCGGCGTAACGAGCAGTATTAACTGCGGTAGCCGCGCTTCGGCGTCGCGATCCGATAGACTCCATTCTCTCTCTCATATACACACATATAGGAGGCACGCATTTAACTGAAAGTGTGACGGATGTGTATTGGCTTCTTTTCTCGCCTTGTTGCATACCTCCGTCTCTCTCTCTTTCCACTTGCGGGCAGCAGGCCAACGACCAAACCGATTCCGAGCGATGGATTCGCGAGTCGGTTAGCGCTCTTGTACAGAGAATTTATATAGCCCGGAAGGAGCTCGTGCAGTGGTCGCGTATCCTATATAGGATGAGCAGCGTCGTATCGATGACGCGAGTTTTGAGTGGGAGGTGACGACGCGACGCGACGCGTAAGATATGTTGCGTGTATAGAGATGCTCGGGAATTTGTTTGCGCGAGGTTGAAGCGGCTCTGGTTTTGGAGTTTCGAGGTTACTTTTGTCACTTTTTTTTTGGCATGATGTTTTTGTTTAAATAGTTTCTTTTTAACGCGGATTTTATTTCTAACGGGGTATATATGTATGTGTTAAGAGATAAATTGTATTGTAAAGTAAAAATTTCACAGATATCTAGTATTCAAATTTCTTAGTGGGCATTATAGTAATTTGTGTTACAGATGACCAAAATCCAAAAAATGAATACTAGCAAGTTTTACTATACGCAAAGAAAATTGTACAGTCTAATAAAAATTCGAAAACGATATATTTGTAATATTTACTATACAATTTGCCTCCGCATAGGCGACTGTCGCACAATTACTACCAATAATAAAAGCACAAAGCGATAAAATTCTCTTTCATAATGTAAATTTCCTGGTTTCCCGATAATTAAATTTCTTTATAACCGCGTTACGTTTTGTGCCAGTAAATTGTACAGTGAATAATGACTTTACCAGAACGCCCGCGAATGCGCCTCCTGTCAACACGCGTTATTCACGTGTCGACCGATATCTATTATTATTTTCTACGTAGTACCCATACCACAAATACAATATAAAACGACTACGGTTCTTCCTGAAATCACTTTCAGTTTTAGTCCTGATTATTTTAAGCCTCTCCCTCCGATAACTCGCTTATATCTCCCAACTGTCTACGAAGCGTCGCGTCGGCGCTTAGCGTATACACTCAACAGGAGAAACATCGTGTTGACGTGTTCTATTTGATTTTGTATTTACACAGTTTGCCGAATTCGGGACTCAAAATCGAACCTGACTATCGGATATTGTTAAATTAATTCTATGCAAATAATATAACGCTCCGTGTTCTGTATAAAAAAAAACACAACTTCGAAACTAAAATTATAAAAATTATATTGATATAAGCAGTCAATGACAGTTATTTAAATTGAGGAATTTCATTAGTAGAATTTCATATGTTTGAAAAGAAATAATATTATTTTTATATCCATTCGGTGCACTGGTTTTTCGAAAATTATTCTCTCATATAACAAATATATTTATAAACTCATCAAAAATATAATTCTTCTAACGATACAACGAAATCAAAATGACCACGTTGAAATATCCAAAATCGGTATCACGAAATTCATAGCTTTTTTCTACGAATGTAAACTTAACCATCACAATCTCGCTCCCCAACCCCGTATACACAATATTTGTCCGTCTAATGTATTCAATACAAACGTCTGCGCCAGTACTCGCGTCACCCACGCGCCACCGCACTTATAGTCAGAACATCACTCGTATTTTGACGAGCGCGAGTCGTTCCAAAATGATGCCAACGCAACTCGCTCGCATCCGGAAGTATCTCGGAAAGTATACGAGCGACTTCCAGCATATATACGTTACACACACACGCGCGCGCATTTACGTATACGTATTATAGACAAGGCATCGAGGAAGGACCAGAAATAGACTCGCGATTTCATTGAGAGCGCATGCACGTCGCGTTTGAAACGTGTCGCGCGCGGGTGTTCGTATGTGTGTGTGTATGTATGTGTAGTCGCGACGTTTTGACCTCGGTCTGCGAAAACTTTCGAATTAATTTTTATGGTGACTACGCGTGGCTGTGTTGTGCAGCGCTAATGCAGCTAAGTAGGTAGTGCCGCGCTGCACGCAAGCCGATTTAATTGGCCGAGGGAGTGATTAAGTTGCGGCATTTGCGTACGTGGAAATTGTGGTTGTAAGTACGTTTTTTGAGGTAGGGGTTTTAGAGGTGGGTTTTGAGGAGATGTGTTGGCTAGATACGGGTTTGATAGATTTATAATTTGGTTGATTTTGTTGAGTCGCCTCAGTTGTTGGCTCATTTGAAATTGATCGATAAGGAAATCAAACAAAAATTATGTAATGCGATTGATTCGTAAGCGAAGAAATCATGATTTAGGCGATGGATTTCGTTAGATTACTTGTTTAAATCATTTTTCTATGTTTAAACTACAATATAAAACTTGGTTGAAAAGTCTAACATTTGAATCAATATTCGTTTTGTATATACAAAAGACATAAAAAATGTATATCAGTTCTCGAAATTAGACGTTTACCGCATAAGAAAAAGAAATACGATACAGCTGATCCCGATATGGTACTAATTTATTGCCGCGCTATTACGACTATGCAACACTTCGATAAAACGTTCGATTTTTCAGCGAAGCGAGTACAAGAGATATCGGTTCACTATAACCAAGTATAGACTTGGTTTCCTCAGAGCTGAAAAAATCGAGTCACGTTTTCAGAGTCTTTGTTGCTGTCATACATATATATACATAGCGTAATATCTATCGGGACACACATAACGTAATGGTGCATTAAAGTCAATTTGAATCTGATAGAATCGTGCGCATGATTCACTATAGTCGTTTATCGTTATTTCCGCGAAATTACTTAGCTTAATTGCGAATCCAATTATCGACGGCCGACGGTTCGAATGTTAATTGAATCTTCAATCTGCAAAATGCGCACCGCTCGAAAGCAACGGTAAAATGAAACGTTTTGTCGAGCCTATTTTAATAGGTAAAAGAAGCAATTGTTTTTTAATTAGTCTCATTAATTGTTATATTTTTTGTCTTCCAGCGTTACATTAACCAATTTTTCAAGTGTAAAATATGTACAAAACAAACTCATGCTAAAAAAAACATACTTTTGTTTAGTAACCGACGTGCTATTCATATATGTGAGCAAGTATCCATTTCAAAAGCATAACTATGTTGCCAAAATCTCTGACCGCACAATACCCATTGTAAGTACCCATATACCCAGTTAGAATCCAAAACAGTTTCCGCTTGGGACGCTCCGCAGAAAAATGGACAAAGTTCGTTATCCGTTAAAACGAGGCGCGACAAAAGAAAAGAAAAAAAGAGAAGGCTTTTTATCGCAGTCTTGCGCAGCTGGCAGCGTTTTAAACCCGCGGAACGACAGTCCGAGTAGAGTGTAGACACAGGAAGCGCTCGTCTTTTTTCTTCTCTCGCTCGCTCTTCGACTTTTCTCTCTCTCTCTCTCTCGCTGTCTCTCTTGTTGAACAGGCGCTTCTCTTTATCTGTTTCGGCAATGGTTGTGTCGTGTACATGTGTATTGCTCGCGTCCGGTTCTTCGCTCTTCCTCTGTGTCGGTCTGATTAATGTGGAGGAACACGTCTTTTTTGGCAAAGTGTTTAGAGGATAGTTTCTTTTTGGTAAGATTGATACTTGTGTGTAAAAAGATTGTTATTTTTCGTGCGAAAGTGTGAAACGACTTGTGTAATACTTGTATCTTCGGGATTCCCTGAATGAGCAGGTAAAAAGTGGAGAACGAGTTTTTCGCTGCTTCTGCAGTTTGGTATCAAAGAAATTTGCATCAGGAAAATTTTGTTCGATCGTTTAATTTTAGATTGTTTATTTAGTTGCATTCAAATATAATACTGCTTGAATGTATTTACAAACTCGAACACTGGCAAAATCAATCAAAATCGTTTATATATATATTTTCCTGCTGCTTGTAATTTTCAAACAAAACTTACTAGAAGAGTGTCAGGTGACAGGTGTGAGAAACGGATTTTAATGAGGTATGATGTGTTTTCTGGCACCTTAAAATGAAGTGCAGTAAGCGGTCTTATTTTACTCCAATGGGCCCTTGTTTTCGTGATACATACATATAAACCAAATGACCTGAATTCTGCGGTTATTTAAGTGCAAAATGGCACCTCTGCTTCTCATCACAGCTCTGCAAGTTTTTACGTTAGAAAGATGATCTAAAAGTAAATAAAAGTACATGAAAAGAGCTTTAATTTCAGCTTTGTTTCGTACAAAAATATTAATCTGTTATTAAATCTCTCTCCAAAGCTATTAAATCTTTAAATTTTGATGAATTTTTAAGTCGAAACAACCATCTTGTCCCGAATAGTGACTATTTCGCCCCGCTCTTCCTTACACACTCGTTCCGCAATCCACTGAACCATAAAACCCAACAGAAATCATCCTAAAGCTGTCAGGCTCCTCGCTGTTTATTACTCTTCCTCGTTCCATCATCGCCACCATCATTCTCAAAGCACTCCATATCCACCTAGCCTCTTCAAAGGCGTCCATGTCGATCAGCATTCGGTATAGATCCTGCGCATGCGAAATTCAAATATCCCATGCACCTCTTAGCGAAGCAAATACAAATGCAAATGCAAATTCCGCATCGCCAAATCGCAATCCGGAAGCGTCATGCGCACTTGTAGGCGCGGATGGAAGGCCTATTATTCTTCCGTCGTATATTCTTGCAAATGCGTGCTTCTACCGCCAGGGGCTTTATTTTCTAAGCGAAGCACGCATTTCAGTAATACAAGTGATGCGTGTTTCCTAAATCTAAATCTATTTACATAGTCCTTTATCAATATTTTTGAACGTACATTTACAATATTTAAATTTATCTAAATGTGTATTAGCTACGTTAACATTCAGGTTAACATTTTGTAAAGTATAGTAATTATTTAATTTGATAAAAAGTTTAAATCAAATAAATTTACATATATATGCCCAGTGCAATAATATAATCGTTGAAAAACTTTGTAAATATGGATTATGGAAACCTATCGATTAGATACATCACGGAACCAAGTGACAAACAAGTCTCACACCCATCACCATTTGTATCTCAACATTCCTGATCTACCTACGTTCAGGCTAACATTTTCTAATACACAGTAAATTATTTAATAATAAATTTTAAATTAGATGCATTCATTATACCACGTATAAAACTTATATTCAATGCAAAATCATCAAACAACTATGTATAAATTTGAATTTCGGCAACCTGCGTCCCATGCATCACTGAACCGCCTAGCAACGTGGAGAACAAGGTCCCGATAAGATATATAATATAATATAATGTACCGCCCGAGCTTTTAGCGCAAAATGTGCAACGTGCGCGGCACGTTGTCAGCAGCGCCTCGTCGTGCACGTGAATCGAGCGAGACAGAACGAACGTGCATACGAGGATATTTCGCGCTGCGCACAGCCCGTGTGCACCATGACATGTGTCGGGCGCGTGCTGCAGGCGCTGCAGTCGCGGGCACATTAGCAGCTCTCTTGGATATAAGCGATGCACGTGCGACGTCAAGAGAGCTGTGTGTGCGTGTAGTTTGACCTGCGACAGAATTTCCGGTTGGAAGTCCGGTTGACAATTCGACGTCATCGGGACGGTCGGCTTTTTAGCGGGGTTGGTTGGGTAGTTTTAACAGGTCATCATGCGTCCTTTTACACTTCTTTAAGAAGCAAAATGTGTGATACAAATAAGAAATGAATAATAATCAAGGTTTTAACCTAACACTGTAATTATTTAAGCTTTTCTAAAGTCGTAACCATTCAAAATTGCTTCTACAATACATTAAGCACTGCCGGAGAATGTATGATGTTAAAAAAGAATCCTATTTCATTAGAAAGAAATGTTAACGTAAGAGGAGAAAAACTAGTTACACTTCAAATATTTATACTGTTTTTAGTGGTTTAATTATACTGTGTCGTTTAATGAATTCTCATTTAATGTCGTTTGGACGTTTGAAAGGTCTTTCAACGTTATTGAGACAGCATAGTGAAAATATTCTAATAATCAGTAAGTCTAAACTACACAAATCACGGGATACAACTTCTTCTAACTGAATTCACGCGTAGATCGTTCCTGTATTTCGTAACGCCGACCTTGAAAATTATAATAAATACCATAAAAACTCCGGGAAACCCCCACTTAGCCGACTAATTATTCACAATAAAGTATGAAAATCTAACCCATCGACTACATTATTTAGACGAATAAGCGCGTGTACATAATAACGACCAATTCGAAGCGAATCGAGCCTCATATGATCCGTGGTGTACAATACGCGAGCGTGTTTCCGTTCTCGCGCTCGCGCGCATACGCGGTGTGTGTCTCTTATCACAGTCCGAGATCGATTTCAAGGTCCGCGTGTATAATAATGCGACAAATGAATTAAAAAGAAAACCGGTGAACGAAGCAGTCGATTAATATAGGAAGGCATATACGCGGGTGTTTACAATAATCGGTTTCCCATCTGGGTTCGAGCTCAAGTATCGCCTGTCGTACTGCTTCTTTTTTATACGGTATAATCGTAAGCACACGTGTTGTTCCAGTGTTTACGAACAAAACGCGAGATTTTCAGTGCACTGATGCTATTGCGCGTCGATGATTAACGCTTATAAATAAAAGGTTTTTGTCGTACTTTGAGAAGCGCTTCTGGCTTTGTGCAACATCGGGTGAGAGTGATACAATTCGATTGTTCTTCGTTTTCGCTTTCTTATCAATTGCGTTGAGAGTAGCGAAGAAAATGGCATTGCAGCAAAAAAAGACAGCAGCGCTCCGCGGTTTGACGTCAAAATGTCAAAAGTGTTACGGGAGTGACGTCAGTGCAGGCTCATTACGGAAGATATGCGTGACTTCTTTATTATATGTCTCTGCTTTTTAAATAATTAAATTGTCGTTTAAAGTATAATATTCAAAAATTATCCTCTGTAGTCATAGAATGAGATTTTATATTAATAGAGATTTTAAATTAGAATACAATAAAAAAGTACGTTTAATAAGTCTGTATTATTAAATGGACCGTAGCCACAGGCATATGTCTCATCACACCGGAGACGGAAGTTCGATCAGCTGTTTTCCACGTGATATCGTCTCCGACTATTATGAGTTTTCTTCTTTGATTTGCGTCGCAACGGAACGAAAAGTTATAAGAATTTTTACAACGTGCTTAATCTTCCTCGTGCTGATTTGACTTTTTTACGACCTCTTTTTGCCATTTCGTAATGTCTAATTATGCGCAATAATGAGGTACATTCGTTTTTTTCTCCTTTGAACGCGCAAACGCAAAGTGAATTCGCATTTTCATTTGTCTGTGTGTATACACGCTGATTATGTCAATGAAAACGAGTATTGCAACATAATAATTAAATAATCATATGCACGTTGTGATGTGACGGTTTGCTGTCGGTTTTGACAAACCTAAGACACATCTTATCAAAAGTTTATCATGTAGGTTAGTAGTTTCCAACCTACATGATAAAATGAGCATAATATGGTCAGTTCTTTTTAAAAAGAGCTTACAAAAGTCACATCTTTTTCTTAAAAGCCCAATGAGATATCATTCCACATTTTTTAGAACATAATATTGACTGCCGTATTACATGCACGTAATCTGCACAAAATTAATAAATAATTAATCTCTAATCTCTTTCAACGCAAATTACAGTTACCCACTTCCAGTGGTTTAGCATTTTCTCTCCAAACAAAATAAAAGCCATCCTCGAGCGTATCGATTGCAAAATGAAATGCGCAAAAATGCGCTAATAGACTACAGTTATATCAGGTAGCTCTCCTAGCGGTTTTACTTCCTGATGAATTCGATACCGAAGCTAACCGTTTATAATTCGACCCTGCGCAGACTCGCCGCGTATATCGGGACACCAGCAAAAAATCGTGTAAACAAATACGCTTCGCGCGCTCGAGGACTACAAAAAAGCAAAGACGACGTCCACGTACGTACGGATGTATTAATCGTTTCCGCGGACGATCCTATACGCGGATTTCCCGGTTGTTTTCTTTTCATTCATTTTTTAATGAGCGTCCCTCGCCTCATTATCGAATATCCTCCGGAGATTTCTATCGAATTACAATTTCTAATGCGCTTCTTCGCGACGAGTTTAGCCGCAAACTCTGCCAATATGTATAAAAAGGAAATCAACGGTTCGCGCGCGCCAGGCGTTTAGTTTCCCGCTTATGTGTGTATAGACTGAGCACGCGTATGCTAATGCTCATTGCAAATTGCAAATGTTAGTGCACTGGTCTTCCCGCTTTCTATCGCCCTTCCTCGAAACGGCGTATTTTTCGTATGTGAATGGTAATTGAGTTTGTACGCAGAAAATCTTCTGATGTAAAGTATCGTGAAGTAAAACGTGGTAAACGTGAGACTTTCTGACTTCACGATAAAAATGACCCTGATATCTACACGTCAAACATGTCTCCGATACTGGGTGGAAATTGCTGTGATTTGCGGTATAATTTACAATACAATAATAAGTACTACATAGAAAAAATTATAATGAATAATGTTAATTTTGTCTGTGTATCAGGGTAATTTTTGCATGTTTCATATGGTATTATTTATTAGACATTTATCTATGTGTGTATTATTTTTGTTTATTTGCGAGATTTGCGAAATATATAAATATATATTATCAAGAGTAAATTACAAATATTTAGTGGCAGTAGGTATTTAACCAAAGTAATTTCAAATGTTTATAATAAATCGAATAATAAAATCTGCATGAAGCTGTATGTATATATTAAGTACAATGTTAATGCTCAATGCAAACTACAGTGGCATGTAGATTTTATTCTGCATACATTTACGGTAAACAATGATTTATGCACCTTGAGTCTGCTAACATTATTTTTAAAACTCATTTGAATTTCAAAAATGCATTGATCCAAAATGACCAAAATTCAGGCAACTGTTAGTAAGCTTTATTTTTAAATCACTATATTTTTAATTCTCTCACTCTGAACCACATAAATTAAAAAAAAAAAGATAAAATGCATAAAATAAATCAACTCTTCGAATACTCATTTGCACATTCCTCAGCTATTCAAGCCAGACAATTTTTCGTCGTCGAAAAAATTCGAAAAATGCAAGCGCTGCTAATGAGCGTAACGAGGGATTCGTATAATAATACGTTTGGCAGCAGCTCGCGCGACAACGAGAGTGTATACGTGTATATAGCATAGCCCCAGTGACTCTTCACGTGAATGACGCGTGTTTCCACAATATACAATGCAGCAGGAATGCGCGAGCGCGCCACGCGTGACGTAACCTATACAGCATGGGTACCTCTGTATCGCGCGTAATTAGTGCCGATGCGATATTTTCAGGTGTCGGGGAAAGAAAAGGAGTTAATATACCTCGTGGTCATGCGTTTACGTTTATTGGCACGAAGCGTTGCCGCGATGCACCGTAATCTGTGATTAGAAGAGTATAGGTGTTGAGTGAATCCGAGGATTCGACGGTTTCTTTCGTTTGCAAATTAATTTACGCATCACGTGCGAGCATGCGATTCACGTTTGCTGCGCGGAATGCCGTTAAAGAGAAATGAAAACGAAATTTCTTTCGCAAGTGAGTTTAAATTCGAAGTATAAACGTGTTGCCGGGGGCTAATCATTTGTCGTTGATATTTAGTCAAACTTATTTAACTTACCTCGCTATTTATTAATGAAGAAAGGCTAAATACTCGTACCATGATTTTAAAATACTACAATCTTCAAGATACAATGAACGTCATAAATTCAACCATAGACGCTTTCGAGTTCTAGTCGTATAACTCCACAGTATACTTTCGCGCCGCAGTCGATAAATTCATGGACAAATCCCAGCAGACTTCAGCAATTACCGCACCAAGCCATAAAACCAGCAGAAACCTCAAATCGATAAACAAACCATCGGTACGTGCACCCAAAGATTCATCGCCAGATGAACTTTCTAACCACCTTAGAAACTCGACGCATATATAAATACTGCACGCCCGAGCCGTGCGCAGAAATTTCATAAATACACGCGCGCGTGCAGGTCGTATAACGTTGCACGCGCGCGGAGTTTACATGTGACTGACTGCTGCACAACGGGGAAAAGCTACTTTTACTCGGCCCGAATTATATCCGCGAAAATGCCGGCGCGAGTGTGTCCTTTTGTTCTTTTCTGGCATGTCAGTGTGGGCTCGCGAAAGAGAGCGACTCGAGTTTGCCGCGGTCGTGCAAAATATTTGGAGGAATGTATATGTGGTAAATGTTTGTGTTATAAAGATCTCGAGACGAAACAACTTTGATAACGATTATGTAAGTTGGGTGTACGTTGACGGTGGGGGAGCGTTGTTTTAAAGAATTTGTTTGGAGAAACCGAGAATATAAACGTCAGAGTGAATTCCCTGGAGTCAGTCTGGGATTTTTGGAGATAATCTAGCAAAACTGTAATAAGCTTAATAAAGATAATTTAAGTTAATTTGGACGTGGGTATATTGAGTTACGTTTGTGGGTTTCACATAATAAAATAAAACTTTTTATAATCACAAAGAATTGGTTTTTATCTTTCGCATTATCTCAATTGTAAAAAAGATTGTTGATGCTTCTTCAATAAATATTTTATTGCATGAAATTCAATAATCGTATCTTTAAATTTGATAATAAAATGGCCGTAATAATCCACGTGTTTAAACTCATTTAATCCCAATCTCGTGACCAAAACTGATTACGCATCTTTTGAAGTATGTATAAAGATCGCAATGATACACATTGTACAATTGTTTTCATGCCAATAAATATTTATCATTTACACTTTTATTCTTTAAATTTTTGACTATATATACTCATTTTAGCGTTATAGCACTTACAACGTTTAACATCCAATAATCTAAGCCATTTTGAAGAAGAATCACGTAATTTGCACTCAAGTTTTTATACAAAAAAGTATTTTAAAAATTTATTAAGAAGGCAAGCCTGGATTAAACCCAAAAAGACTTTTTTTACCAGTCCAGAAAACTTTTTATGTTAAAAGCAATCATTCTGAAAATTTTTATGCATCAATACACAATAATATCTTAAATTTTACCGTTGTAAAATCTCAAAATCTTGATCCTACGCGTCACAATAAATCACTGTTTTCAATACCATATTTATTAAAGGAACTTTGATCCTCACACGATTCGAGGTGCCATGATGAACGAAATTTTTTTTTACGGTTATTCGACTTCTTTTTACATGTATTACAAAAAGAGCGGAGCACTTTTTCGTTAAAATTCTTTTTATTATTTTTTTTTTGGAGATCCAATAGATTTTTTGACAAAAAATTTATAATATTTTAAAAAAATTTAAGTTGCCTTTTTCATTATTCTACAGACTTAATTAAAATTGTTGTATATGTTAAATCGTTAATACTATTGTAGATATAACTTTTAATATATAAATAAATAATTCATTCAAATTTTTAGAACACTATTTGAATAGGTATACGTATAACGATATTTTCTTTCTTCTTTTTTATCTTCTTATTTCTTCTCTCGTCTCCCTTACCGTTATACCTATATCTTCATTTTGAGTTTGATTTTTATCAAGCAAGTATTATATTCGTCTGCGTTTGGTCTGCATCTTTCGCAACTTCAGTTTGATACATAGCCTGGGTTCTCAGGTTATAGAGGCTGCTTATTCGATACTGCAATAACGGCTCATGTTTGAAATGAAAATTCACTTTCAGCATAGTGACTCGTTCAATCCCAAAAGAACGTAAACACTAACAATCATCTACAATTTGACTCATGTCGCGTGAAAAACACCGTCTATCTCATCCCCTAATCGATGATTCAAGAGGGTCTGCACTGTATATATCTCAAGAACCAGTATGACAATCGGGTTTTTTTTTCTTCCATCGACGTCATTAATTGTACATTCATCAGGCGCGCATCTGTCTTAGTAGGAGGTGCGCGCTCCGGTCCTAATAACTCCGACCGATTCGATTGACCTCGACCTTGGCTCGTCCCCGGAGTCATCACGCCTGACAAACGAACGCGGAACGACAATTCGAGACAATTAGAATACATGAGGTTACGCTCTCTCGCTCTCCGCGGTCACGCAAGCGTACGCAAAAGTGCCACTTATCGCACGGAGTGTCAAAAAATAACGTTCAATGCACGTGATTACAAATGATTCTTACAAGAATGTGACTGTGTTTTGATGATTTTAGAGTGGAATTTCACTACAAAATCAAGAAAACACAGTCACTTATTGCAATTCCACTCCAAACATTTTAGAGTGCAGTATCGAAAAGTACTATATTTTGTTTTCGTAATCTTCACGTGCGGAGATCTCGTGCGGCGTGATAAAAGCGAGGAGGAAAGTGGACGGGCTAACAGCAGCTGCGTGCGGGAAATCCGAAGGCGATAATGATTTACGACTACATGGCTGGTAGGTTTTTGAGCGCGGGGAGGAAGCGTTATTGATGCGACCGAGAAATAAAAGAAACGTGAGGTTTGTTTTGTCGTGGTGCGATGATGACGAAGGCGAGGAATCGATTCTTTATCGGAGTGACTGAACTCGTTCCTTCTGTGGTCATTCATTAATTTTCTTCGATACTGTTGATTGAATGGAGTTCATCGTAAAATAGTAACAAAAAAAATAGTTATGTAGTTTCGAAGATTGCTGGAGTGAAAAGCTCACTTCAGTGACTTAATTCGAACTCTGTTGTCATATTCTTAGAGTGGCATGAGATTTTCAATCCAAACAGGAACATGCTTACGGTATGCATAGTCAATAGGAGAACGTACAAAACTAACTTTATTGTTAAGAGCTTGTTAAAATATATAAGTTAATAAAAATTGCTCCGGTGAAGAGGAGAGAAACTTTAAGAAACAAGGGTTAAATGCAATAAAATAAGTGGAAAAATCAAGATCTTATCAGACATTCAGTAGTAAAATTTAAAAAATCTCACTTTTTGATATTTTCTACCTTATGCAGAAGGAAATTCATGCTCATATCAGTTTTATAAGATCCCTATTATCGATTTGCCTGGGGCCACAACGGCATCCATGTGCATCCTCTTTTTAGAGTATAAAATAATTTGTAAATAACAGTGTGGACTAATAATCTCTTGAGTACTTATAAAGTCCATCTAAATTTTAAGTTTCTGAAAGCTGTCATTCGATTTCCTGGCGAAGCACACACTTATACCAGAAAAAGTTAGGGTCTTTTTGTTTATCTTAGTTTCATATTCTGAGGAATATAGTATAGCAATCTATCACACTAATTTCTATTATTACAAACAAATTATATAAAAAAACTACAATCCAAGCCGTTACTCAATGATGTGTCACTTTAATTCGTCAAGCAATAGAAAATTAAAGTCTTAGTGATTGCCTCGTTCCTCTAATAAATCTTCTAACGCAATTAAATTACAAAATTCCATTATCATAGTTCTCAAGTGACACAACACCACTGAATTAAAGGATTTACATCGATTTTCTTTTATATAAAAAATGTCCTGCATTTTTTTCGTAATGATAAATTACTTATTCCGTGGTTCAAATATATTATATGCTTCGTCAGGAAGCCGGATAACCCTTAGAAATTAACTGCTAATTGCCCGCCTCCAAATGTTCAAGTATCTATCCAGACAATTCGAGGTTCTCGATATCAATAATGCACACTATCAGCGTGCATTCATGATTCAACCGAAATTATGCGACTGCAGCGTCGTATACCACACATCGCAACGCGCGAGATAAAAAAATTCCTCCCGCGTGATTGTCATAAAAGTCATCGACGTATACGCCGCACTCGCAAAAACGGATTTCCGCTTTACTTTACGGCATCGCGCGCGTGGAACTACCAGCCGCAACCAGTATTCAAACGTACATACACACTATACACAGTGCACATAAACTTCAAGGACTCCGCACGCGCGCACAGTCCATTGAATAACAATGCGGTCAATGAAACGACGCAAAAAAGCCAAAGAAATTAAAAATATATATATATATATATACCTCCCTGCCCACGCGAATATACTCACTGCAACGTGCAGATGGGGATGTATACGAGACGCGATTTTTCTCTTCCATCGCGTAGCACGAGTGCCTATAAGTGCCGAGAGGGAAAACGGGACACGCGAGCCTTAAATCAAACCTACGCGCGGCTTGCACTCGGCTCTCGACGTGCGTAATAAACCTTGCCTTTTCTCGCGCGAATGGGTCGCACTTCCCGTCTGAGGCGCCTTTTCGTTTCTTTCCCCTTATCTGTCGAAGACGGGCCGCGTCGATGTCGGACGTGTAACGTAAAGAGGAACGAGAGCGATTAGATTCTTAATTCCGAAATTATGATGAATTGCCGAGCGGCGAGTTGCGTGTGATGTATACGGTGAGTCAGATAGAAGAAGGCGTGAGTCCGAGAAATTATCGTGTGTTACACTTCTCTGTGCGCTTTTTCGATTAGTCATGTGCTCGAGTTGCTGTGAAATATCATTGAACGATATCAATTTGAAAGAATTGTATTAAGACCAGTGGAATAAATGTGCGATGGCTTATAAATTTGTTTTATGCGATTTACAAAACACAGTTCTTTATGCTTACGCATTCAGGCATTTGAAGCAATGAAACATTTATACAAAATGTCTGCGTTCTTTACGGTCAACTTTCCTCATTATAACTATATATAAATATTCGATTTTAAATACATGAAAACTATAAGCAAATTCTCAGCATAAAAGATTCTTCAAAGAATTAAAGCTACAATCAAATAACGGAAATATCCAATTAAAATCAATAAAACGCAGTTTACCCACCGAAACAAGAAATCTGCCAGCGTAAGGTCAAGATCACGCGGAGAATCTTCAAAAAGAGATTCACGCAAGATCAGAGTTTACACGCACCGATGATCGTTCTATCTGCTATAAACGCTGTACGAGTAAAGCAGATGTGCCGCGGCGAAACGACGAACTCTCGTTCTCGTCATTGTCGATTCACTATCTCTATTTCTCTCTCTTTCTCACGCACAGTATTTCGCCTTATCTACGGAGGAGCCTCTCTCTTTATCGGGAAGTTTTGCGGGCATCTTCACGCCGATCGTCCAGATACGAGAGAGTCGATGTGTGTAAGTTGCCGTTGTCGTCGGGCCACGTAATGACTCAATACTCGTATTCGATGATAATACTCAATAATGGTTTGCACGTAAATTCGCTCATGCGATAGCGAGTTTAGCCGACAGCTGCACAGCAAGTCCGGAAATCATAATTTAATTTATAACGCGGTATGATGGTTGTTGGGGATTTTAAGTACATATATATGTACGTTTTTACGTAACGATGATTAATATGTCGGTTGAACGGGTGATTGATGTAGGAGGAAATTAGATATTAATCGCGGTTTTGAACTTTGATATGGAATAATCGCTGATTAAATGTTTTTGCTTTATTCCAGTGGATCGAGCGTCTTTTAACATAAAAATGTAATTGATGAGCTTAGGAGAATACTTTGAAATGCATTGTCTCGGTATATTTTCAACAAGTCGAAATTTCTCATGCAATAACTTTTGCGATTTGCGCTTATTGTCCGAAATTTTTATAATTTTAATTAAACTTTAATTAATCAGTATTATCAGTTAATTTTTTCACATTTGAATCAACGAAATTATTACATTTAATTAATTTTTAATTAAGGAAACTTCGGTAAACTGTTTAAAACAGCTAATTATAGTTTTTTTGTTTGCAATAAACTGCTATAAAATTCATTATATTGAAATTTTATAGTTTAAACAGTTTCAATACAATTTAAAGTAGTAAAATCAGTACTTTAGCTCCTTCATGAAAAATTCTTGCAATATCACGTCTTTTGCGCGTTTTGTTTGCTTATCTACATTTTTTATCCGTTGATATAGAATTATTACATTTTTATAATATTTTCAATGTTTTTAATTAATCGAACTGCTCTATCTATACACCGTACTTAAATAGACGTAGTGGCATTCACTCCCACTCAATGATCGATCAACCAATTTCAGTAAATTTTAAGTGAACGTTTCACTCCAGATATAAAGAATGAAATTCAACCCTTTATCTTAATCTTACAGTCATGTTAGCTGAATAGTGCATCGATTGTTCACTCGCAAAAGGCTGCTATATAATTTTAACTCAATAACGGAAACTGTCACTCCGAGCTACACATGAAACATCGAATCAATCTCCACCAAACCAAACAACACCGCTGAAAAGGAAAATACACTCCCAAAAAGCCTTGTCAATCCATCCAACAATCGCTCCACACGCGAAACGACGTTACATACAAATTCCTCTATGTCTCATGACACTCCATACCAACTCGTCCCGTCCGCTCGCGCGCCGCGCGTAATTTAGTTGTATCGCTCGCACTCTAGTTTGCCCAATCAAAGCAGCGACAGCGGTAGCTCCTCGTTTTCGCCTCGTTAAACCGCGGCGCGGCGCCGCGGCTGTGCACATATTTGCCGGAGGAACAAACGCCGACGAGGAGAAAAGAGATCTCGCGACGAGATCGATTTATTACACGAGGAAAGTGTGGCGCGTGACGAGCGCGCGCAAATACGTTTCACGCGACACCCTACGGCGATTAATCTCTGTTTAAAAGCGATCGTCGCGTTGTTTTGCGCTACGCTTAATTTTGCCGAATGAAGATCTCGGTTTTAAAAGGGGTACTTATTGGCTTGAATTTTTGTGGTTTGCTAGAAAAAGAGTGAGGTTTTTAATATGGGATGTATTTACTTGGTATCGAGATAGGAGATAATTCTTGACAATTTGAAAGTTCATTGTTCAAATTTGTCGATAAATTCAAATTTGTAGTTTTTTGGAGGTCCCTGGTCATTCATATCTTGTAACAAATGTTATAGAAACTTGAGATTTCGAAGTTTTTTCTAGTTTAGATTTTGCTCGTTCCAAAGTTGAACGATGTAAACAATTTCTCGTTAATTCGAAGTTAGCTTCTAAAATTTAATATCATTCTTCTGATAATGAAAATTTTATTGATGATTCGAATTTTTTACGATCCTGACTCAATAACTTGAAATTCGATAGTTTGAATTTTTCTTTAATTCCAACTTTTGTTCCCAGTCCCTTCGATTTCGAATTATTGAGATTCGACTGTAAGTAATATCATTATGTAAATAAATTACGCTCTTTCAGCCGTGGGTGAATTTTCACTAAAGAAAGATTGGTTCAGAAAGTTTTCTCTTGTCAAAATAATGAATAAATGGCCTGAAAGCCTAGAAATAAGTAAATTCAGAAGCTTTCACACTCCATAGGGTGATTCCTTCTCAACAGAACAATTTAGACTCTAAAAAAAATTATCTAAGAGTCATAAAAGAACATTTACTTTATTTAACCCGAAACTCACTCGATGAATTATAATACATTAGAACTTGAAAAATAGTTGGCTGTATTCTTTTTTAATATTGAGCAAGTGAAAAAGATTGCACTCGCTAAAGGTGATGCTAAACCCTCGTATAATCGGAAAATACGAGGAATCACTTATTTAATTTAATATTCAAGTTTGAAAAAACATCTCTCTGAAAAATTGTTACTTCTGATTGGGCCAACAACGTTCCAGACAGATATTTGCTCAAAATTGAAAATTAAATGAAAAAAACAGTTCCTCGAAATTGTCGGTGACGCGTGAGTTTAGCATCACCTTAACATAACATCCACAGAGCAGCCAAGGCGACGCGCGGAGGAGGTGGAAAAAACTGCAAAGCGTTTCCCACGTGCCGATAATTAGCGCGAGCGCGCGGGCTCCATCAGCGTTGTCATCGCGCTGGATCGTATCTATATCTCCACGCGTCTATATATTAATTGTCGTGGAGTTGATGTACATTTGTGTCGGTCGAGCGGAATATTATCCGCGCGCTCGCGAGGCGGCGCTGAGGCGAATTAATTTGCGGCGCGGCGAGCGAGTTAATTAAAAGCGTCGCGACGATTGCCGTAATTCTCTCGCTCCGCGTCGAAGTACAATTCTTGTTGTTGTATTTTTTCCCTGTGTTGGTACACGTGAGTCTTCTTCGAGTGGGGGTAGAATGCATTAGTAGTGTGTGGCAGTGGTTTCGCGAAACGTTCCGCGTTATCTCGGCCCGAGCCATTACGTTTATCACGGCTTGTTGCGTTTATGTTCTCGAAGGTTTTGTGAGCGTACGCGAAGTTGCCCGCGCATGCGTCACGAGAAAACGTCTGGTCGCTTTGTAATTGGATGGAAAAGTTTTGTGCCGGGAGTGATTCAATTTAGTATTATTCCACTCGTGAAATATATTTATTTTGTAGAATGTATATGTCAGCGAGCATCGGGAACAGGAGAGGAGATAAAGTATACTATAACGAATTTTTTCGGCCAATGTTTTTCCTTGATTACGGCGAGGCTCAAAGTTGAGACGTGGGTAAAGTGGCAGCGACGTGATGCAAACGGCCGAAACGTTTCAAGTTCGATGCGCCGTTTGATTACTTCTAGAAGCGCGACTCAATCGCGCCGAATACGAAAAGCTCATTCACACAGGCGCGAATGCGCGTGTATGTGTAGTGAAAAGCGCGATCCAAGAATACATCGCGATTCGCGGACGATGAGTAATACACTTATAGTTTCCCGGCGAAATAGACGCGCGATTTGGGGATTAAGTGGACGATAAGCGGTGGCGAAACGTCGAAATACACTCAGCGTATTCCTGAATTAAATCGTGATCGTCGTGTATACAATATATATGTGTAGAAAATCTTCAGGATGTTTTTTATTCCTTCCGGGTAAGACAAGACTATAATCTTTAAGCTTGATAAACAATAATTTTCTCGAGGAAGTATTTAAAAACTTCTATGTAATAATTAAACTGCGAACACGATGCAATAATTGTCTGGCAATCAAAACATAAATAAAGTAAGAAACACGGAAGACGCGGAATAAAGGAACAATAAATTCGTAACTTTTCATGGATAAGCGTGTTTTTAGTCAAATCTTCAAAAATATTTTCTCCACGCTCTAAAATTACAAACAAAGAAAGCTTAATATTAATAATAACACCCTGGTAGAACTCTAAGCTGGTTTATAGCCAGAGATTAACTAGATTTTCTAAATCTGCTTTAATTCTGGTTAGGAAATTAGCTAGAAATCATTTAAAAACGACATGCTTTTTAGCTGATTTCTAGCTAGATTCTGCTTAATATTCTAGTTAATATAACATTGATAAACTAAGTAATTTATGTATTAATTAATAATGGAAATAATAACAGTTTTATAATAATCAAAGTAGTACGCAATTCTATTCATACTACATTAAGTACTTTACTAAATTAAAGTTAAAAATGTACCTTAAATGTCTAGTAGTGGAGGTTAGGTTATTTATTTACATAACGACGCGTGCATTTAAAAAGTATTATTTACACAAAAAGTACCAAAGCCCCGAGTAAAATTTAAGTGCCTTTATTAAAGAAATTTATGTTATAAATAATAGAATGCATGTAGTCATATAATTATTGTTATTTTACAAATAACAATAAAAACAGAATAATGTAAGTAAATACTTCTCCACTCCGCCCTCGCCGAGGCGGTCGACGGGCCGGCCTGTGTTTTTTTTCCCCTGGAACCATAAACCGCTAGCGTGCAGCACTGCGTTTCCGCTGACCCTATACCGTAATATAAGGGATGTCGCGATGTCCCTGCGTATCAGCTCCTACTTGGTCGAGAATTTACCGACGTGCATAGGCGCGTCAGGAACGACACCCTTTTATGACTCGACGTAGCTTAATACTAAGTCACAAAATATGCATAACTAAATGGTAATCCTCGATGCCCCCATATTTGGCACGTATAAATAATAAAATAAAATTAAAAGAATATGCTGCCAAACACACTCAATTTTGCTCATGTACACGTATACATTATTCTTGATGTAGTTTGTGTACCTTAAAAGGTAGACTAAATTTAATATCATTTTCCAATAAACTTGCTTAATTCTCTCTCTCTATATATATGTAAATAATTAAACAAGTTTATTGGAAAATGTCATATATATATATATATATATATATATATATATATATATATATATATATATATATATATATATATATATATATATATATATATATATATATATATATATATATATATATATATATATATATATATATATATATATATATATATATATATATATATATATATATATATATATATATATATATATATATATATATATATGTATATATATAATTATTAATTAATAACAATCTTCACATGCATATTTTATGACAAGTGAAAGTCAAAGCAAACCCACGTAAAAAAACCAATCGATTGTAAAAAGAAACATTCTCTGCTCAAACTCATACCCAAAACAAACGCTCAAAAAATCGCGCGACCGATCAAGTGAAAGCGATCACGATCCCTTCATCGACGAGCAAAAAATTTTCACAAAGGAAGCGATGCAGACATCTATAGATATCAATGTACAGACAGCTGTTAGGTACGCTTTGAAAAAGCCCGCGACATTTGGCGTTGTCACGGCGCGCTTCGTCTGATGCGTTTCGATCTCGATTTGGCGCGCTGCCCTGATCCACATTCGAGGTCGCGCGCGAGAGAGAGAGAGAGAGAGAAAGAGAGACCCAAATTCGCAAGCGAGAGAGAAAGAGAGAGAGAGAACATTCGAGTGATGTACTTTGCGTATGAGGGATCGACAGATGAAATTTAACGCGTGGTAGATATAATTGTATTTATAAGTGCAGAAGTAGGTGCAGCACGTTTTCTGGCGCTTTTAGATTGGTTGAACTAAGTGTTAAATGGGCTGAAGAATGAAGTAGTATCGGCCTATATTTTATAGTCAATTGAATATTATTTTTAAAGATTGTTCGAAAGTTTTATGCTTGTATAAAGTTTGTTTAAGAGCAAAAGTGAGCTTATATAATTTTTTTGGAGTTCTTACCGTTATTTAATAGTACGTAAAGGCTCAATTTAATAACACAGTCACAATAGCATACAAATAAATGTAGAAAACAGTGAATTATTATAGTTTCATAAATGTGTGTCTAATACCGTGAACACTTTGGTTTTGTTGGAATATCGCTATGCTTTATGTATATATTCATGCATATGTATGTGTGTAACTATAGTTATACACTACTACATGCTTGTACAAAAATGAATCGACTTACTAAGAAATGTTCCAGACATAAATTGAAATACGAGATATAGAAATGAGTGGGGGAACTATATGCGTCAGCCCCGATATTCTCTTATGCCCTTTTGTCAAGTGTTTTTAGTCGTACAGTCGCACATTACTGACGTTATTCCTTCCTTGTGCGAGTTTGAATAAACGAAAGTTATTTTATTTGTATTGGAAATCGTTGTTAAATAAATGATAATACACAATGTATATTTCAAATAAAATAACTTTCGTTTATTCAAACTCGCACAAGGAAGGAATAACGTCAGTCATGTGCGACTGCTCTAGCTAGATGATTTAGTACGACTAAAAACACTTGACAAAAGGACATAAGAGAATATTGGGGCTGACGCATATAGTTCCCCACTCTTTTCTATATCTCGCATTTCAGTTTATGTCTTTGGGACATTTCTTAGTAAGTCGATTAATTTTTGTACAAGCATGTAGTAGTGTATAACTACAGTTACACACACACGTATGCTAAAGCATAGCGATATTCCAACAATTTGAAATATACATTGTGTATTATCATTTATTTAACACTCATTTCCAATAGGTTTTAACATTTTTGAACTTTCTGAAATAGCTTTTATACCAATTTGATTTACGCACATCTCCCCTACATATAAACAAATTCTAGTTGCCAACAGGATGATACTCTACTCCTTATCAAAGTATCTTCGCCCACGTCGCATCTCCCATTTCCTATATTCCCCGAAATTCGGTAAAAGGAAACACTTGAATAGGGTCAATTAATTCGGCGTCTGAGCTTTCGGTACACAATACATGCATAATACCAAGAAAGAGGAAGACGCAGACGTTCACCGTTAGTATTTCCCGCCTCCGCGATCCCGTAAAACAATCCGGACACACATATACTTAAATCTCTTTCTTCCGGCACCAAGTCGGACTATATCGAATTACGAGTAAGCGCGTTATGCGGTCGCACGACCGTCTGCTACGCCTCTCGATCGCTTGTCTTGTTTCTTTTATTTTTAGGATGTGCAGATACGAATCCGATAAGAGAAGTGAATCCCCGGAACTTTTGTTTTTATTTCGCGCGAGTCGATCGCGATAAGCAACCTCGTGAGGTGGCAAGGAAGCTTGTTTTGGTGTCGCGAAGTTTGTTGGTCGCGGCGCAAGACGGTGAACAATATTGTTGAGAAAGTGGAACGAATTTTGTTGAGAGTGTTTTTATCGCTTATATTGTGACACTATATATATTTCATTGTGGGTGAAGAAAGAATAAATACTGCGAATCAGCAAATTAAATTGGGTCTAATATTGTATTTCAGATCAGAGATATACGCAATCTTATTGTGTTCTTGTTAACGATTACATTAAATTTAATGTATCTTCGTGTAATTTCATCATATGCGTTAAATTTAATGTGTCTAATATGTGTAATGTTATCTTATACATTAAATTTCATTTAATTACTTAAATCGGTGCATATTAAATTTAATTCGCGCGTTGATGCGCGTATATTAAATTTAAGTTACTATCTTTAGCAATATTATACTTCACCTACGCTTCACGTCGTTGCTTCCATTATTAAACTAAATTTCGAGCGCATCTCTTTACAATAATAAAATAATCACATGCTGATCTTCATATTTACATCGAATCACAATATTTATATCTTCATGCTTTACATCGCCGTACCTAATATTGCTTATAATGCTAATAAACTACACCTTATACATGTGTGAGTTATAAATGCATGCGCCTCGTCGATCCATGATTCTATAACCAAGAATACACCCTATCGACCATACCTCCCAAAACCAGCAACAAAGACCGATCTTCGAAATGTTATGCCAAAGCTCGCAAGCTCTTCGTACGATGCACTCGAGTTGACTCGCGCGCGCGCGCGCAAAGCGAAACGCGCCGCTCTATATACTCGCTCCTTCCGTTCCACCGTCTATTATTACCGTCGAGAGTCGCCGCGAACCGCGCTGTATAGCGCCTATTTAATAAACGCTCGCCTGGATCGCGTCCCACGCGTTCTCGTCTGCGCGCCGTCTAAGTTCTATTACACACTCGGATCGTCGAGCTTTATAGTATGATTTAGAAGCACTCGTGTGTACCTATATATACGTGCAAAAGAAACGCCGGCGTGTATCGGTGCGTCGGTGCGACATGAGGTATGCACGTTTGCGAGGGGATTTAAATCTTGGCGAATGCGCGCGGGTGACTTGTTTATGGCGCCCGTCGCAAAGCGTATTGAGTAATGAGGAGGAGCTTGTGAATAATTTATTGTGTGGATGGTTCTTAAAAATAATGAAAATTTGTGGATTTGAGCAGTAATTTTATTTATAATCTGAGCTTCGATGATCAGATTGATTTTCGAATATGTATTTTTCTTTTAGGAAACTTTTACTGCGAGTGACTCATTCACGATTTTGTATCGTTTATCGTAATCTAGTAAGATTTACCAAAATAATGTTTATTCCATAAAAAGTTTTTTTTTTAAGATCTTTTTACCTGCATCGCGGCATAAATTGCAGTGTAAATTAACTTAATGACAGACGCCACTTTGCCAAAATAGATGATAAATTCTATGTATGTAATTTTTCTATCAAAAAAATATATCTCGAACGCTTTAGGAAGACAATTTAAAAGTTTATTTTGTTAAATAATAATTGGTTCAGTTCCTACGAAGAGAGAAAAATCATTCTATGAAAAGTATCTATGACATTTACTCATATAAAATTATTGTATATATTACCAGTTACGAAACATATTCTATAGTTTCGAATAGAATAACGACATAACTAAATGTTTTTTAGTATCTGCCCATAAGATAATTTACTTAAAAACATATTTAATTTTACCATGAAAGAATTGCTATAATAAATGTTAATGAATCGTCTTTACTAAATGCATTATTATTAATCGGTATAACAACAAAATAGTACAATTCAGTAAAAAATTGACAACCCCAAATACAGCCTCAACAGTTTAGCAACTATTTGTCAATCGATCGCTCCTCGGTGCATTTGTTTCAAATTGAATACAAAACTCGTCCAAAGCGTTCTCACCGCACGCGTATAATACGCACATCCTCTTCGAAAGTCACCGTTACATTCAAAACGAGAACGAAAGACGCCTCGAAGAAAAAAAAAAGAAGGCGGACGCGCGATTTTTCGGCCTTCGCAGCGTCCCGATAATGCCCGCGCTTTTGTATCTCGACGTCACATCGCTGCGAAAAGAGAAAAGAGCGTGAGAGCGACTTGCGAGCAAGAGAGTGAATGAAAGAAGTAAGAGTTGAAAAGAATCGCATTAACGGAGGCATTTTTCTGGTTTGGCCGTGTTGCAGGTACGGAGAGATGCCCGCAGAAGGGAGTGGTGAAGCAGGTCGCAACCAAGCTGGTTCAGGCGCTCTCCGAAAAGGGACTCGCCCTCCTGGTGAACCATGGCATACCCGACTGCAAGGTAGATATATATGTATATGTATAGGTATATATATATGTATATAAGCAGATCGCGCACGGTTTTGCGTTCTAAACGTTGTATGCTTCTCGATGTTACGGCTTGCTTGTGATGGTGCAGGTAGCTGCCGATTCCGAGGATAAGAGAGAGTGTATGCGCTGTTCGGGGAACGTTAAGTCTTTTCATTTTTATGTTTTAGGAGTTTAAGGCGTTAAGAAGATAAGCCTGTGTGTTACAGCACAAGAAATAATATGAGCTTTTAAGACTTCACTCTTTTTTCCCCCGGTTTAAGATGCACTGTCAATAATTTTTAATATGAAATTTCATTGGTTCAGAACTTTTGGAAACGTTTAAATTTTCAGTTATGAGTTGTAAATTTTAAATTATGATAGCAATAAGTAATATTTCATTATATTTCTTTTTTGTTTTTATATTAATAATGCAGATAACAATTTATTTTATTGGAGATAAGAATCGATTGCACAATTTATTGATTTGAAAACACATTTTTATTGCAACTTGAATTAAGAATACTATTTTTCCTCATCGATCAATCTTGAGTTAAAACATAAGCGCTAATGATGTTGTTTGAATGTTCACTGTACTCTTCTCTGACACATGTTAAACATACTTTCCAATGAGATAGCCATTTAGTTCTTTAACGATTACCAAATAGAATCGTAAGACAAGAAGTACTCAAGTGTGTATAATACAAGCAATTAATTTATAAGTCACGTTCAAAAATGTTACTTCTTAATAGTTAATAATTTTGTAACATGCCAGTCGCAGTGGAATCAACGACATAAACAATTAAACTGCACGTTGCACGCAATGAATTGAAGATAATTAGAAGAAAGTCGCGCTGTTTGGTCAGCCATCGCTATTTTGGCTCTAACCTTTCGCTGCCTCGATGATAATCAAAAATAAATTTGTTGCATTAAATAATTATTAATAAAAATCAAAAAATTAATTTTTTATAAAAGAACCATTTACTATTTAAAAGTTATAAACTTGTATTTCTATTAAAAATATTTATTTTAACTCGTATAACACACTGAAAAAAGGAGATTCTTAATTATATCTACAATGGTTGAAACGTTAACATTGCGAGTATATATGTATGAATACGATTTTTTTTAACAATATGTATATGGGAAATTCTAATGTTTGCAGTTTTATCTCATGATTGGGGCAGGGTTAGATGATTTCACCATTCAAAGTATTCATTTTGAGGTACAAGAAAAAAAACAAACCCCTGACATTCTCCTTGGTTGTCGATTCTATAACTATTATTCAGAATACTTTCGAAGTTATTAAATCATGACCTTGAACATTTTTAACCTAACCTCACTTTTTCAAAGTTAAATGCAGATTTCTTAATAGCTAAGAAATCTGCTGTTCAATGAATGCAGTAAAAAATATTCTCTCAAGGCAAAGCCAACCATAAGTATCTAATTAGCTTATGCACTAAACATGTGGTTAACCTTCGAAAAATAGCTTTTGATCCAAAGAATAACGACTTAGAAACTTTTGAAACGCTGAATAATAAATGAACATGATCGCGGATCAAGTTAATCGATAGAAATACAAACATCGTGCATCTAAACCAGCATGCAAAGTACTACTGCACAACGGCGGGAGTGTAAAACTCCTAGCTGTCCACACTGCAAAAGTGTCCATATTGCACTACTGTCCCTTATGTAACGCACAACATTTCGTAACACCGCTGACCTTGCAGCTTGTCGCTTACCGGCTATACTGCTCATCACCATCACCACCGGGCCGGGCTTATCGCGGCTCTCGCGATCTCAACTTACGCGGCGTTCCACGTACACGCACACGTACACACATATCTATACTTATATAGAACCGATAGGAGATAATCAAAGCTGCTTCGCGCGAACTCGGACTGATGATTTATTTTTGATGCGTTTATAATGGTGGGTGTGTATATATATAGCCGAGCGTTGCGACGATATCTGCGAGCTATTTTATTTTTTCACTCGGGGAAGTTGTTTTTTTTTTCCATTTTTATTCACGGTCTTATTGCACATTGGCGCGCGTTATCGCGAGCAATGACGAGATCTTTTCGTTCCGGGTGGCGTTACGCGATACGCGAGTTACAGCACACGGATTTTTATTCTCAGCGTGCACTAACTATGTGCGGATGGTGCACGCGCGTGTGCGAGTGTTTTTAGTGAATTAATCGATTACGCGAGCGGAAAATATGCGGTTCGTAAGATTTGCAGTAATCTGTTGTTTCTAATTGATTCGAGATCTTCGTTAAATTATACTGCTAGAACTACTGCGATAATTTTAGTAAGCTTTGAGCAGTTTTCTTTGTGTTGATCACAAAGAAATATAAGCCTTTTATTTATTGAAAGAATTGCCGTATTTTAATTTAATGATTGACCTGAATATAATTCACGCGATGAAATATGTAGGTTACGGTTAATACTGTATACAAAAGGACAATGAAAATTATTATTAATAGCAGGTGTTTTTCGCATTTATGATAACAGATCGACGAGAGAAGCGTATTTTTTAAAACAAATATAAGTCAAGCGAACAATTATTTATTGCAACGTTGTAAAAAAATGCAAATGGCTTATGAAAAGTGATGATAAAATAGATTAATCAAGTGGCGGCCGCGTCACCGATGACTCTTTATCGAGACTGAAATAACGTTCAAGATAGAACGAGATTGCATAAACCGGACTCACGATGAAAGCTTGAAAGCTTTTTGAACAATGTATAGACACCTTCTAAACGCATTTTATGAATAAAAACGTATTTTTTCTAAATACCTCGTGAAGAAAACTAAGAATTAATCACAAAAGAAGACAATGAACTTCCAAGCCAGCACCACCCTAAAATAGATCATCCGTTATACGTCCCGAAGAATCCGCACCATCCATCCTACGAGGAATTTTTCAACAAAAAGTCCAAAACGCAGCTGCAGCCAAGTGTCGAAAAGCAGCCGACGCACCGCGAACAAGAGCAAAAGACCCTATATACACAATATAATGACGAGGCGCGCGCGCGCGGGGGTTTCCGTGCACGCCGGAGCGTTTTGCTCCTTTTCACGCAGCTGCAGCAGCCTTTAATACACCTCGCGCTCAGCAGAAATAGAGGAGAGCACGCGGCGCGGATGGGCCAAAATAAATCGGCCGATCGGGCGCCTGCTTTGGGAGAGAAGAGTAAAGAAAAAAGGAAAAGGGCCGGAAGAATTTGCGAGCGTAGGAGCAGAGGCTTGGGCTCGTCCTGTCCGCGTAAATCTTCCATGGGGTTTTCGTCTTTTTCTACGAGGGCGGCGTTTGGACTTATTTATGGGGTAGGACTGGAGTGCGATGGCGGGCTGTGGTAGTAGACGGGTAGCAGGAAATGATTTGAATTTTCGCGCGATGAGGCACGCTTTTTGGAAATAGGTTTTGCAGTTTTAATCTTTGTGCACTTTCTCACGATTTATGTAGTCTATAATTGTATTGATATGGAATGCTTCGCACGTAGTTTATCGTTGTAAGTTGTAGTTGTGTAGATTTTTTCATACATTATTTTAGAGTTGTCCATAAAATATAATTCATGACGAATGTTTTTGAAATTCTCCAATATCAGTGGTTAAAAGGTAGACTTTATCAAATGAGAGACAGTACATTACTGTGACGTTTTTTAATATTTTATTAAGTATTAAGGTAAAGTACTCAGTACCGGGACAAAGTGAAAATTGGGAGCAGTACTGGGACAGTATCAAAACATTTCTATTACTATTAAATCTGATAAAAGTATCGATGCATTAGCGTTGTATATGATGTTATCTTTGTAGTCAAGACAATGTTTTGTTAATTTAGAGCTTAAAATTATTATAAAACAAAATACAAATCTTTTGAGGTTACGTTTCAGAAGCGTGTATAGGCGAATTTTAGTCCCACTTCACATGCCTCTCAATTTTCATAACCTAGTAGTGGGACACATTTAATAATATATGTCCCAGTACTGCATCCAGGTCGATATAGCCCGTCCCACTTCTGTATCCTTGTGTACATTTTTTCAAACATACTCTTTTAATATAAAAAAGCATTTTAATGTCATTGTATGTGCATAAATAAGTAAAATTGATTGCAAATTCATGGTTAGATTTAAATGTTTTGAGCCATTTTGCTTGTTGGTTCTAAAAACGTTGTCCGTTTGTGAATCACATTAATAACTGTCCCAGTACTGGGTACTTTACCTTACATTACTTTTTATAATTTCTAACGTAGAAAAAATAATTTTCAAAAAATAAAGACTTGGAGAGCAACAAGAATAGTTAGATTAAATAACTTGATTATATTTTTGAAATAACAATAACATTTGAAAAAAATCAAATAATGCCCTTTAAATATAGCATAGTCAACCCTACTGCTTAAAATTTTGCAAAGCTTGACTATGACTATACCTTCAACATACCTATATACTATCAACAAGCCTAACTAAGCATTTGAACTTAAAATATTCGCACTTCACAAGCTAAATAATGCTTTCAATCAATCAATAAATAAATAATCATCTGTAATGTAGCTCATCTGTTAACCACAGCTTTACTCAAGAAGCTCGCCACGCGTTGTGCAAAACCCGTGACTATCTACATCGAGTGCAATGTCTCAGCTGCATATAATGCAAAATACCGCAAATAGGCCTCATTTGCAACGCTGCTACCTGCGAGAGCTCCGAACGAGCTCGCTCGAGCGTGTCTATAGGTATTTATTATAATACGCGTGGCGGCGATGTGCAGCCCGTGCGCAACAGATGGAATATACATTATAGAGTCTGAAAGATGCTCGACTAGTTTCCCAGGAACCGCAGAATTTATCGGTTGTTTGGCTGTGGGAAGGTCTAAAATTGTGTTATAGATCGGAAATTGGAATTTTGGAAACTTGTGTTATAGGGTATTTTTAGGGTTAATTAGATTTTGAAGAATGGTAATTAATATGCTTGATGCTTTATAGTCGTGATCTAAATTGTTGGCATTAACGTTTAGCTTTAAATGAATAAAATGACTATTTTCATTGGTTGTAACCAAATATATAAATATAAGGCAATTAGAGACAACAAGAAACCGACTTGAAGATAACTTTGAAACTATTTAACAAATTTTAAAAGCTCTTGGCTCGTAACTTAAGTTGAATGATATCAAACAAAAAACAAGAAATTGTATGAAAATTGGCCTAGTAGTTTTTGAGAAATTCGTAATAAACAAACGTACGTACATTTAACATCTTATTTATCATACGTGTCGAATTGAGATCCTCTTTTTTTTAAGTCGGTTGAAACAATTCTCCGTAGAAACTTTTATTTTCGTAATAGCTATAAATAAGAATTATCTTCGAATGAAGAACTCGACATAACGAATATCGTCGCCCGCATGCGCTGACGAACGTTGACAAGAGAAATTCGGTAAATGTATACACAGGCGATTAATATAAATTTACAAAAGGACTCGAGCAAACGCATTTTGTTGCGTACGTACGTATTATATATACGCGATGGAAGTTCTCTCGGATGTTAATCTTAATAAAGGTTCCTGTTCGTCGCCATCGTTCCACGGCTGCAGCTGACGGTAAAAATTAAGCCGAAGTCGAATTGCCCGGCGCTAAAGATGATACACGCACTATTAATAAGTGAGAATTGAGGCAACCGAACTTATTTACCATTTAGGTAATAAATCTTGCATAAACAATTGTTTCATTTTGAAGAAAGTTTTCAAATTTATGAAAGTATAAATTTGCTCTATTTTGATTCAAAACAAACAAACGCATAGCGCTCTTTTCATTTATATTTTTAACTGACAAAGTTAATATTTATTCTTTATGAGCGTAATTAATAAAGTGACACTCTGACATAGAAAGCTGGCTCGCTCGCAAGTATATGCAGTAATAAAGGAGTTTAATGTTCTCACTTATGCGGGCGAATGAAAATTGAAGCATCATATATGTAATAATAAAGTTATTAAGAAAACGAAGTTAATTGGCATTAAAAATTCTATTTATAATTATATTTTTTTTAATTAATTTTACCATTAATTCACCATAATCATGAAAGTCTCATTAAATTAAAGAATCTCCTCAAATAATAAACGGTAGATCATTCATTTAAAACGTGGATCTTTCAATCAAAGACATGATTTCTTTAACCAAGTTACTAAGAGGAAATTCATTGCAAATCGAAAAAAATGTTCTATTAGCACAGACTGTAAAAATGTTTATAACGCACTTCAGGTTTCTTCCTCATAATTTCAAAAGTTTTATATTACTTCATTAGTTCGGACGAACAAGCGGCTATCTGCTGTGTATAAATAGCCACTTGTTACTCCAAACCGACGATTCTTAACATTTTAACATTCAACTTTGTCAATTCAAGACTCATGTAATCATCCATTAACGACATTTGACGACGATTCGAAACCTCAATTAATTTCTGAATCTCTCTGTCGGCGCCGAACCGAACTTTCCAACCGCCCGAACAATCCCATCGCGGTCTGACGAAATCTCGCTGAAAATCAGCACGCGGCAATCTCGCGCCAAGGTAAAGCCACAGCTCGGCTCGCAAATTGGCGCAGCAATAAGCGCGGCGTTGTGTATCATTTGGTTCACGCGCTATCTCCTTGGCCTGCAAAGCGCCTTAATTCCCGTCGGGCCCGCGGTAATGCGTACACACGAGATTGTTCACGGCGACGTGCGTCGCGTCGCGAAAGAAATGCGAAGCGGAGAGGGCCCCACGCGAAAAAGAAAGGTTGGCGGCAAACCGGTTGGCTCGTATATAGGAGTGTGAAAAACGCGGAGCGCGGCAGGCGTCTTCGAGAGGAAAAGAGTTGACTTTTTGTGGCTATTGTCGGCTGGCGAAATGGGGAGGGGAGTTGGGGAGGAAGGAGGTGTGCGATAGTTGTCATCGGTGGGTGGTAGTTTGACGCATGGGGGAAAGGAGGCTTGGTAGGTCGTTTGATATATGAGGATTTGTGCAAGAAACCGACCGGTAAGTGGTTTGAAAAGTGGCGAAAAATAAATGACGAGGCACGCCTCTGCAACTTGATTCGTTTTTGTTTTCTATAGGTCCTTAAATGTGCGAGAAAAATTTCTAGCATGCGAGAAAGACCTTGTGACACAGTTTTTTTATCTATAATTAATGGCCCTGTTAAATTACCATAAGGAAAATTAATATACATAAACAACTGTGTCACAAGGTCTTTTTCGCACGGGGGAAATTTGTCTCGTACAGTTTAGGACCTATACAATAGGTTAAATGAAGTTGCAGAGACGTGCCTCGTCATTTATTTTTCATCACATTTCGAACCACTTATCGGCCGATTTTTTTTTGCAGAATTCCTCGTATAATCATAATTATGGTCATATGCGGGTCTCAATGTTAGATTAAAATGTAACTTTGTAGTGTCAGATATTTTTGAACGAAAAATAAACAATTGGTTGTAATTAGAACTGTAGATCAAATTATATACATTATTGTTATTTCTCTTATGGGTATACTGAATTCTCCACAAAAATGCAAATTTGTGTCCCTGTTCATTAAGTTTTTTATAATCTAAACTTTAATAGCCAATTTAGATTTATTAAATTGTTACTTCTGTCCTACTGTATGCAACGGTAAAAGCCAAAAGAAGCCTAAAAGAACGTATACTACATGTGGCCCATTCTTAATTTAGTTTCAAATAGTATTCTCTCTAAAGAATCAATGACTTTCACTGTGAAACAGTGAATATTCACAGTGAAAGTCTCTGACTTAAATTTAGAGAGAACTCTTATAAATATTTTAAGTACTTTGCACCCTTATAAAACATAAATTAAAAAGTAAAGTAACTTAATTATTTTCTGACAATAAAACATTCCAGACGTTACTACAAGACAAAATTTTTCTTTTCAAAAAAGTAATTTTCTTTATTAAAGTGTGTCCCATTTTTCGTTAACTTCATCGCAGTGAATATTTTACTATTAGAACGTCTAATGTAACATCAAATAAATTATATTATAATTAGGTACAACAGTTCAAAGCAAATATTTGAATTATTTACCATTCAAACAAACTCTTGAAAATTCAGCCTGGAAATTTTATTCATGGTATAATAAATCTTTGTATGATGACGCACCATTTCATAAGAAAAAGTAATGATATTTTATTTTTACAGAATTTCTAGTTTAAAAATGTAATTACAACTGATTATATTTTTTCATCAGTCGGGTCGGGTCGGGTGTTAAGATTTAAAGCGTGAAGTTTGATCTTTTACTTAATTGTATTTGATAATTCAGTAAAATAATAGTGTAAATGGAGAAACAGAGAGATATCTAGTATATAAAAATATATGTTTCTGAAATCTGCCAATCCAAAGGTTCGGCGCAATTCTGGAGCAATTAGCGATCGCTAATGCTTTCAAGGAAATTCTAAAATAAAATGTAAATCAAGGAAATGCGATGGAGTTCCTTGAAATAATAAAAATACTAATAATAATAGCTACATTGCCGAAGGAAAATGAAACTGCATTGGTCATAAAATTCTATATACAGCATTTCACAAGATTAAAAAGAAAACACTTGAATTTTTACGTTTATTTTTCGAAAACTCCATACACGAATTACACTCAGAACAAATATACACAATTCTTACAAAGATTATCACATTTCAAATTTCTCAAAAAAATACTAGCTCCTTTTAGGAACCTTTTACAAAAATAAGCACTTTTCAGATTCTACGACAAAAAAGTATTTTAAAAAAGTGTTAATCTTTATCGAAAAATCTAAAATGTGTTTGTTGTTATAAGAGGCCTCTAAAAACACCCAGTATTTTTCGAGAAATCAAAGAATCTGTTTGCGTATAAAGAGCGTCGAACTCCATCCTAAATCACTCAAACTTGACTGTCTATAAGACAATGACGAAAATTTAAGATGCGCCTCGCCACGCTGACAACGGGAAGTAAGGAACCAAACGAAAAGACTGAACAAATATAAACAATGCGGCGAGGTGATTGCCGGTTGTATTTGCGCAGATGCTGCGCTGCCATTTGGGTTCCCCGTGCGCGAGACAGATGGGTAAAATTTTCACGAGGCGAAATTAACATTCTGATTATTTAAGAAAATATGCTTTGTTGAAAATCCAAAATTATTTTGATAAGGCATGCACAGTTGTATAAAGTAAAACTTATTTGTCTTATTGTCTTATATATGTTTTACATTGAGGTAAATTTTTAAAATTAAATTATCATATAAAATTAATTACAACGTTTTATATAGGTACTCTTCTAATATTAAGTATTTTGAATATTTACACTTAACGTTATGCTTTTGTCTATTGATATTTATGAATTACGTTATTATAAAATGCTTCTAAAGTATTAATTATGTTCCAAATGGAATTTAATGACTTCATCTTTGGCGAGTTGCGCGTCTGCGTGCTGTTGCTCTTTGGGATAAAACGTCAGCCGCGCGGCCCTCCGAACCAACTTTGCGATCGCGATGAACTCGTTTCCGAATATTCTATTTTCGAGGGAGAGTGTCACGCTGCAGCCCAGCTGCGAATAAAACTCTATCGCGGAATCGCGAATCGTAATGATTCTTGATTAAATAAATAGGATTCCACAGCATTTTAATAAATATTTTGGTCAAATTTGGTTAATCTTGTTAACGAGAGAAACGGATTTCGTTAAGGCTTTCGGAGGTGTTTTCTGGTATCTAAAAATTAACTTTAGCATCCATAAGTTTGAACTTATTGGGCCCTTTTCCTTAGATATATCTGTTTTATTCCTGATAATTCTATTTTAGAGAGTAATAGTACGTCTTCTTCTGATCATAATTGTGCAAGTTTCTAAGATGGAAAAATGATCCAAAAGTTGATAACAGCTGATAGAGCTTACATTTTAACATTGTTTCGTATAAAAATATTATTCTGTTCCAATTAACTATTGAAGAAAGTAAAGGAAAATGTATTAAATTCAAGGATGTTAACTCATTAAAATTGAGGATTAGAAACGTTTTAACTTGAGAGGTCGACTGTATCAAAAGCTAATTTTTTTGTTATAAAATTATAACAGATTCAAAATTACACTAAAATTACAGAAAAATTCAGTTTATTTAATTAGCTTTTAAATATATAGTTTTTAATACATAATTTTTATAGAATATTCTTATCGTTGGCCACAACTTTTAATCAAACTGAAGCTTTTACCATTTGGATAGGTGACTATATTACAAAAATCCTTTAATTCTGCCAAAGATAAATTAAACCGAAGAAAGAATCAAGAAGTTAAATTCATTTAAATTTAAGGTAAAAAAGGCTTTTAAAACACATAACATAAGAGCCTCGAGAAAATATGATTTCGGTTATAACCATCAGTGGCGATCAATTTCATTTATATATTTCACATGATACTTTTTGTATTTCTCAGCGATAATACTTTGCGAGAATCGATGTTTAATTTATGAATTGTCTTTTTTACCTTACAGTTGAAAGCGGTGTACAGAGCGATGGACGCATTCTGCGAGCTGCCGGATGAAATCCGCAACAAGTACGAGCGCGTTTCACCCTCGAATCACGGCTACGTCAAGCCGGGAATGGAAAGGTAATTTTAATGCTCCAGAGTATTGCTCGCGCTCGTTTTACGTGCACTTCCTGGGTAATGAATTCGTCGACGCGATTTCTCTGCTCTGCCGAGGATATATTTCAGGGATAATTGTATAATAATGCAAAAAACTCGGTGAAAACTCAATTTTATGCGAGCCGAAATGCGAGTTCTTGCTACAGCAGAAATAAGTATGTATATTATTATACAATTATATATTTTTGCGTATAATCAATACAATTGACTGCATTACTCAATATGAACATTGGCAATACAAATTATGTAGTTTTTAAGTTACATGGTTTTTACATTTTTATTCAGATTATATTTCTTTTTTAATATAATATTTCTATCTGAAGGTAGTGTAAAATCAAATTAAAAGTTTCCCGACTCAAATGTATCTATCGAGCGATAATCGATTAATTGTAATGAAGCAAATATTGAAGCGGATATCATTCGAATAAAATATTAAGACTGGACTGTAACAGGTTTTGTTTGAACTGTCTTTGTCGAAATACTGACATATTGCATCCCCAGAACAAGATAACTCAAAATTGTATGCTTTTGTAATACCAAGCAAGTAACATATACATTTTTCATGAAATAACATTTATTACTTGAATTTTATTATTGAATTATAGTTTCTCAAGCTTTTTTAAACTAATTTTCAAAGCTACTTTGTGTACCAAAATCAAGTTGAAAAATGTTTGAGTTATCACAGTCTTGTTCAGGGGGTGCGATATTTGGTTGAAACGTTGTATAATGACAGATTAACTTTCCATTATTCAATTGATATATAAATATGCAGTCACTAGAGTGAGATTTATAGTTAAAAATTTAACCAAAAAACGAAATGTTCAAACTTACGCATCCCTTTAATGATAATTTTTCGGTCGGTCACATTCGAGGCGGGATGACTTTGTATTTCAACTTAACCGAACCCCACCTCAAAACAAAAGAAGCAGCCTCGAAACTCAAAACTCGTCCTACTTTGCAGAATGAGCCTGGAAGAGACGGAGGTGCGTCACTCGTTCAACGTACTGGGCAGCGGGTGCCCGATGCCCGACGAGGAGGTGTCGGGATTCAGCACCGCCGTGACGGACCTCTCGCGGGATCTCAGACAATTGACCACGATGCTTCTCACCGTACGTGTTGTTGTTTGCGTGATTTGACGAAAAAAAAAAATAAAAAAATTACAAAAATGAGAGAGTGAGATAGAGAGAAAGGCTTAAAAACAGAGCGGGTGCGTGTGTCGCTCCCGGTTGTTGTATCAATGTAGGCCCTGGCCGTGGGGTTGGAGCAGCCCCCGGACTTCCTGCTGTCGAAGCACGCCAAGCTGCTGGAGCCGGGCAACGAGTCGACCCTCAGACTGATCTACTATCCCTCCCTGGGCGCCCCCGAGCCCGGACTCGCGCGCTGCGGCTCCCACTGTGACTACGGCACCTTCACGCTCGTCGCCCAGGTACGCTTTTTGATCAACCTTTTTCTTCTTTGTTTTGTGAGATACGCAGAGGTGTGTTTGGTTCTCGTGAGCTTTCCTCGCTATGCCTGCTGTTTGATGCTTGGTTTGAGGCTTGGGGGGTTGTTACTGGTGTTTGCTTGTGTGGAGATCTTGGGAGGCATGGTGAGGTACTCTTGGTATATGGAAAATATTGTGGTATATACTGTATAGAACCTCGATAAGTCGAAGCGCAAGGGAATGGAAAAAGAAGTTTGATTTGTGGAGGATTTTGATGGAGCTTTTGGGGAGTTGTGGTATTGCAATATCTTCTTTTTCTTTCCGAATTATTTTTTGTATAGAACTGAACATGTAGGTGTACAGTCAATTTTACAATCAATTTGAGCAGTAGTCAATGTTATTAACTTTCTAAATGTATTTGTAAATGCACGACGAATTTGAGCAAGCGTGTAGTAATAAATGTACTAAATTTTGAATTATATAAAAATGTTGGTTATTGGAAATTCTAACTTTAGTTAATGAAATCATGAAAATCTTCGATTTATACGGGTATATACCTCGACTTTTCGAAGTTCTACTGTCATGTCAATTCGATTGGTTTCTATATGAGTATAATAGTCATTAATTTTCAATTTCAACAGTGTTTTACACCCTATGAGTGTTAAGAAAGTATGAGATAAAGCGACTGTTTGTGGTATGAAGTGCAATTTTTTTTGTTTGCTTATTTTTCAATAATAATTTGCTTTTGAAAATAATATCGAACCGAGGTAAAACAATAAAATAGTAATGATATTACAAAACAAGGTGTTTATAGTATATTGAGGCTATTTCATAAACGTATTTTTCTCATTTAACGTAAAAGCCAGCATTCTCAAGAAACAGCTATAACAATAAAAATAAGAGTTTGAATTTTTACATCATAAACATTTATTGTCGAATAAATCATTATATGAAAACTAGTACGTCGTATAACTTACATAAATATAAAAACACCATTTACTACATTTATCGCCGTCGGTTATTAACAAATAAATTTAAATCATATTATAAAAGACAACTCAAGCTTCCACGAAGCGAAAACGTTGCGAAAAAAAGCATAAAAATAAACCTTACCTTATAACACTACTATCTTTCACCGAGAAATAGACCGGAGTCCTTGTTCGAATTCCCTATACGCACAACGCGCGCATCGTGAATTTGAATATAATCGCCGTGCGCGCTCGCGAACAAACACGATAGAATATCCGACCGATCGCCGGGCTACATCCGAAGGATATTACATATCCGCTTCTTACATCTCCTCCACAATACTTACGAAGATTCTCCCGCAGATCCTTACGCACTTATCCGTTGTAAATGGTACTCACGGTACACTGGACCCGAATTAATTGAGCGTTCGCGACCTCGAACTAGCCGTCGTTGCGCTGAGTCATTGCGTGCTCGTCCTTGTACGCGTGTATAATATATACATTCGACGGGGAATCGCAGAAACTGATTTGTGTGTTCTCTTTTTTTTTGCGCTAGGCAAATGAGTTGTGAGAGGAGTTTTGTTGGATTTTCGAAGAGACGGGCGAGCTCGCGGTTCTTGAGACGACGGTTATAGAAGTTTCGGTTGGACGGAAGTTGGCTGGGACTGGCGGCGATAAGAGTTTTATGTAACGGACTGGGGTAATAAAATCGAGGAAAGGAATAACGGTTTTTATTGTACTGTGAAGTTTGATTGTTTTTATCGAGTGAGAGTATAGTGATATAATGACTGTTTCCATTGTTGTAGTGTCTATTGTCAAAAATACGAATTTGTTTTGTTTAAAATATAAAATCGTTATGTTAATGAGTGATAAGCAGCACCTTGGTAGATGATAGATGAATGTTGGAAATATGCATTTACATAAAATCGTTATCACTGCAAATTTAAGTAAAGTTACACGCGCTAAACATGTAAATTCATCTTAAACATGTTATTCTAACACACTTAGCTTATCACCAATTTTATAAACGTATACCTATGTGTGTTACTTTTATATCGTGGAAAACTATATTATCATAATATATAACAACTAAATTACACACAAAAAGTGTGCTTAATTGACGTAAGTCAAATTTACATACTTTGATTACAGATACATATAATTTGTACTTATTAAAAATCGCTTTCCATATCAAATTTAAAAAAGAATTGCTGAGTAGACACTTAAATCACGTGATTCACAAATGACAGAAAAAACAGAAGATAAGAAAAGGAATACTTCATAGTGAGAGACACCTTTGACTCAACTTAGAAGCACATCCTTTCTCATGGACCGTTGCACTCTTGTGTATACATCACATCATACACAACGTCATACCGTCGAGACGGCGATGAAATAATCGATTCTCTTCAGTCTTATGTAACGATTTATTACCGCGGAATACATTTCGTCGACGGGCCGAAGGACGACGCGATGCCTCGCTGCGAGTAACAGTGCCTATCCGTCGATAGCTGCGCTCGATTATTTCCTTTCACGCGAAAGATGCGATTGACTCTTACAAACGAATCATTTGAAATTCGTTAGATTTTATGCATTCTATATAGATATTAAAAATTATTTTTATTGATATGTTTATTAACGATACTTATTGTATTTTCCGAACGTAAACGTGTATTTAGAAATCTAGTCATTTATCTATACCTGTTTAAGAATGAGGAAAACTTAACATTTCTATGAACTACTGTCGAAGTGACTTTTTATCGTTACAGACGTTCATAGGTAATTCAAGCTGTTTTTTATATCGTGAAAGGATAAAATCTTATTGCGCAAATGAGAAAAATACGCAATTAGAAACCATTACAACTATAGTATGTTGGAAAATATTTATTCAAATTTATGTAGTATCTGCAAAGTCGATAACATTTTTAATCAAGCTCATACATAATTTGCTTGAATTGCATGCATTTCTTGCGTTGATACTTATCGGGTAACATGTATAGTATTGAATGAAATCGTTTCTAGAAGTTACACAAAAGATGTTGAAGGATTTTAAATATTTGCTTTGAAATCCAAGATAGGTAAAATCCTTTGGGAGGGTATACAAACAAGGCATGAGTGTGTTTAAAGTATAAACGTATTTTTACTTTTGCAGAACCTTACAAAAGCTTTTTAAAACTGTAAGTTGAAAATAAAAATATTTAAAATTTAAGAAAAGACAATTAGGAACATGTATAATAAATACCATTTTCTTTTAACAATTTTAAATGTCAAATAAGTAATTTTGCGGTAAAAGATAATCAACAAATTAATGATAGAATAAAATATTGATTAAAGAAAGCTAGTCAAAGTAGTTAGTAAAATATCAATGTGCAACTAAAAAATAAATTAAAATTACGTCAGATATTAGGAGGTCTGAAAGTTAATTGTCTAAATTACCGACTGAACATTATATCATTGATTTAATAAAAATAAGTACAATATACTTACTTATATTTAGACAAAATCCAAACTCACTTGTTCTTCATTAAGTAATCTTAATGATCTACATAGGTACATACGAAGTTTCAAACGTCAAAACCCACCTCACCCTAAAAATGTTGATAACATTGAATTCCAATTAGTTTTCATTGTGCTGTTGAGTTTGATGTTTGAAACACCGCTACATAGTACTCCTTAATGAAGTGTAACTACACTGAAAAAAAAATTTGTTAAATCTAAGTAAACGTTTCCTTGAATCGTTAATATTTATTTGATAATAGTAAATATTTAATTATGGTTAGACTGGTATTCATCAATTCAATAAATAATTACTAAATTTAAGAAATATTTACTTTATTTAACGAAATCTTTTCTTAGTACGATTCAAGAAAACTTTTACTTAGATTTAACAAATTTTTGTTTCAGTGTACATAAGTAAGTTTGAGTACTCTCTAACCATAGTTATATTTTCACACAATTCCAGTCGTTCACTATTACATTTCTCGGTCGGTAAAATTCAAGTCGGGAAATTTGAATTCTCAATGAACTTTCACACCCCTCCCTCCCTGCCACCACATCTGAATACACTCTTTACCATCCACACCACACACAAACAAATAAACATTTTCAAAAACCACACCACCAATACCTCTCTCTATATATCTATATACTAATCTCCGATATTTCTCTTCTTCTCCCAACCTCCCCCTCCGACCAGGACTGCGAGGGCGGCCTAGAGGTGCAGAGCCCCTACGGCGAGCGCTGGGGTCGCGTGGGCCACCTGCCCGGCGCCATCCTCGTCAACAGCGGGGACATCCTGAGCTGCTGGACCAACGGCGCCCTGCCCGCCCTCAAGCACCGGGTCGTCGTGCCGGAGCTGTGCGGTCGGGGCCGCCACTCGATCGCCTTCTTCGTCCATCCGGACGACGACGTCGAGGTCGAGCCCTTCGACGCGAAGGTGGCGAAGGCCAGCCAGGAGCCGGCCCCCTGCCGCCTCCAGAAGAAGAAGAAGGGCGTGCTCACGGCCTATCAGCATCTGCAGCGCAGGTTCCGGGAGACCTACGCCTCTTAACGCCGACTCTGGGCCTGCGGACGGACGGCCTCCGCCGCGTCGCGCTAGCCGATGCGAGTGACGGCTGGTGCAAAGGGGCTACGCGGGTCCATGGAGTGGGTGGAACGAGGCTTTCAGGAGCTTTGAGAGAGAAAGAGCGGAGAGAGCGATTCTTGGAGTATAGTCGTTTGTTTCCTTCTTCCTTTTTTTGTTTCTTTTTTAGGTTTAATGTGTGCGGTACAGTAGTTGCGGTCTTGGAGTTTTGAGAGGGACGACGGGAAAGAGGGAGAATTTAATGAATTCAAAGTTCCCGCGTTCTATTTTTTTTGTCGCCGACCGAGAGGTGGATAGTTAAATTGTAATTGTAAAAGATACTTGACAGAAATTGTTTGTATGGAGATGTGTTGCTATTCAATGAAGGGAAAGTTAGTTTCGGATTAGTTGAAATATAAGTATTTTTATAATTGGAACTAATTATTCACTTGTAGGTTGGTGAAACTCAATGTGGGAAATTCGAACTTTTAATTGGTTTTTGGATCCTATTAAAGAGATGTTCGTTGATTTAAGGTTGTAGAGAATGTACAATCAACACGAACGGTTGTTTACCACTTGAAAACCGCAATTCATTAATTGTAAGAAATGATCCTTCTAGTTTTTGTTTAGTAGAACTGGATAATTGCAATCCAAATTTTGTGCGATTTGGACGATTTTAACCAAAATCATGAAACTAGTTAATTTATACTTCGGTTTATAATTTTTAAGCTCGTATCGTTCGAATTGCAATTGAAGGGCTTTATCAGTATTCTTTATAAAAAAAAAACATTTTAATTGCATTAAACTCTGTATAATCATAAAAATAGACTTAAAGATCTTAGTGTTTTTTCGTAGCTAATTTATTCATGAGTAATGTTCAGTATGAATATCTATCAATTTAGTTTCCTACTTTTTTTCATTCCTGCGCAGACTCTTAATATTTACGCGGTTCTACTAAACAAAAACGAAATAAGTGTTAGCATAATTGATTGTTATAATTTTAAACTGAAAAACTAATTCGTGGTTTTGATTGTATTACTATTACAATCTTACGAGACGGAAAGTGACGGATAAAACGTTAATGGCTTACTCGATGATTTTTTTTAACGAATTTGAACCCATGATGGAAAATGACAGGGAGGATAGTTGCGAAATTACGAGAGAAGGATATTGATATTATGTATATGGATTCCGTTGGTGTGACGATAATTGGAGTATATATAATCATTGAATCTCTGAATTCCTTGATGCGAAAGTGAATAAGTGAAATTTTATTTCGAGTGTAGATTTTCACTAGAGTTTACAGAAAGTAGAAGATGCGATCACGAATTAATTTGTGTATTATGTACAAAATATTTTGCGATGTTTCAACGCATCCGATTCAAGGACTGAACATAGAGTGTATAATGATGTACAAAAATACTGTAACTATATAATATTTGAAATTAAAATTCATTTGCATGTGTAAATGTGAAATTCAAATATACAATCCGATAATAACGAGACTCTTAAAAGAGCAAACATTACGACCAGAGTCTTCAAAATAACAATGACGATGACGATGGGGAGCGAAAATGTAAGGGCCACGGCATCGATCGACGACCTCGTCGCATTATACAACTTACACGAGCTCGAGAGCCGGCGAATCATCACACGCACACGCGCATCGCGACGCATTTACAAAAGAAGTGGCTGTAACGCGCTCTCTCCTCGTCGTCAACCCTCCGCGTGCTCTGATCCCCTGCATTTCCTTTTATTTTTCCTCCGATTTTCCGAGCCCACGTGTATCGCGCGACGCTTGCTGTGACATATTGTATAAAGAGAACGCAGGCGGCGAGCCTTCGTCGCTCGCTCGCGTGCGCGTCGAGGGAAGACATTTTTCGAATCGAACGAAATCGTTGATGAAATGTATTTGAAAGTTTTATTTGTTCAACTGCCCATCTTGTGCGAACGACGAATCAAAAGATTTTGGAGGCTATTGCAAAATTATGCAACGCGAAGATTTTAATGTATAACTGAATTTGGTGATTTTTAAGTTTATCGTTTTAAGTAAGATGTCGATTTAGTTGGATTTGACAATGTTTTCTTTTTTTTCGATTTTACTTTGTGCTTAATATTAATCAGACTTTGTAAAGAATTTTAAATGGAAAAATTGTTGCATTGAGTTAATTAAGGAAATGTGAGAAACGAAATTTCTCTTAGTATACTTATTCTCGTTTGTTCTGCATAATTCAGAGGCATAATTGTGATTTTATTCTTACAATATAAACAAACAAAAGATATAGACAAACATAGTTCATCATTTCAAATTACAAAATATCAACAAATCTAAAACCATTGAGTTTTACGTTCTCTTAATTAATTCTTCGTGATTTCTCCATTTCTGTAATTAATTTATACAACGAAACTAAAATATTTTCAATGCAAATAGCAATATATTTTGGCATTTACTTCATTAAAAAAACTCAAACGACTCTACCGTACTGTATTAAAAGATTTGTGTGTTACATTTTTTCAACAAAGTATTAGAGAAATGCCATTCTTAGATTCCTCGTTACGTGTGGATATTTTTATATTAGAAATACCTAATTTAAATGAATTTTAAAGGTAGGTGCTCTCTTCGTCTCGAATGAGGAGTGCGAAATACCGACACGTTTTCTACATTACCAACACTGTGTATTTAATTATGATTATAAGTTCAAATACGTATAGAAAAGCGTTGGTATTTTGTATTCTTCGAAAGAAAAATGGACGGACGCATTCGCATCTTCGCGATCGCGAGTCAATTGGACGAGGCACGAAAGTTCGCGCTCGAGATACGAGCGACGGTAGGCCGATGATTAACATTTAAATGTGGAAAAAAAGAAAAATGTATAAAGATGAAAAACAAAACAATGAAATCCGTCAAAGGACTATCGACTGAATAGCATAATTTTACTCAATGAGGTTCTTCCGCTTGATAATTACGGCCGCTCACTGCATACACGGCACATTTATATATAGGTCTTCGTGAAAATCGTTTGTGTGTCAAATCGCAGAATCGATCATAGACGGATGTCCGATATTGAAGTCAATACCAAGGTGGACCGAATGTATGCGAAAAAGCAGTCGCGGAGTCTCAAGCAATAATAAATAAATTTGTACTTAATTATACTTCATGCAGCCTTTTTACTTTTCCCACTATCTACCTTAATAATTCTTAAATTCTAATTTTTTTCCCAATGTTGCCATACGCATTATTACTTTTCACGGAAAATATTTAAAACTGTTTTCTGGTTGCATATAATGAAATCTTTTAAAATTTTAACCAGATAATGCTTGTACAAAATCTGTAACGCATAATAAGCCGTTTTCTTTTTAAAAAATATATAGTTCAATCTCAAAAATATTGGTTTAAAATAGCGAAGCCGATAATGAAGATCCCTGTAAAAAGAATTTCGATGTTACATTCTGTTATTATTATGAGCTGTTCGCTCAAAGAACGATCTAAGTCGAATAGAACCTCTGCAAATCTCAACGAGATTGTCTTTATTTAATTAAATACTATATGTTATATTGAAAAGTTTCTTAAAGTTATTAAACATGAAAGTTAGTGCACGAAAGATTAGTCGATACAAAAATCGTTATCAATTATCCAAATTCGTATATTTTCGTACGTACAGTTTTCACTCTACAGTCGAAACTGTAAAATTTTTTCGAAATTTTCACTCGATTTGTAAAAAACCCATGCCATGCATCGAGAATTAATGCACCGGATTTCAAAAATAATGATGCTAAAGCAGAAATCCGAAATTTAAGTGCTAGTACAGATATAAGTAATATCATCACAAATTTTACGGTGATTGATTCACAGTTATTTTATGTGCTGTTTAGATCTGGTTTTTGCCATGAAAAGGTTTTTCCGTGTGGAGTGTCCAGACCACAATCTTAAAAACAGGTCTGGACACTCCAATGCGGCAACGCGTGACTCAAGTGAGGACCGAAATCCAACATGCAGTCCCTGCTGGGAAAGCGTTTGATCGTAGACGTTTTCAAACTATTTGAATTTGATTAACGTAAATTATTGAATAAATAAGAGACAGAACATTTTTTTATATTTTATTTATTCAAACAATTTCGACGAAATTTGTAGAATATTTCAAAAGTTCTATATAATATAGATCTCATCTATATATAAGAAATATAAGAAAATAACATAATAAATGTTTATATTAATAAAAATAATATATTGATTTAATATTTTGCAAAATTCATTTTCTCTTTTTTATGGTTTTGTTGTGTTTTATAAAATAAACCTGTTTGACCGTGGTTCGGGGTATCAACTGCTAATATTAATTTTAAAATATAAAAAATATATTAGCTTTAAAAATAGTTTACTGAACAGTTTATAATAAAAAAAGACAAATAATAACATGAAAAATATAAAATGTGATCGTAAATTGAATAAATCAAGTTATACACTTTCAATGTCGAATTTCTCATTCGAAGCTTGAGTCACTGTTTGCTACATTTTTACAGACTTCTTGCAGACAATAGTATGGTTGTGAAATTGTCGATTGGTAGATTGAAGAAAAAACATCAAAAATAAAAGATCCTTTTCTGAGCCACAGTGATAGTAACTGCAAACAGTTTTTGTAGACCAACTGATATTTTCTTGAAATAGTAGCGTTAGTTTTGAAATAAAAATTTACACCGCTGCCATTGCATTACTTGTAACCAAATATAGATTTTGTTGCTTTCAATGCCAATTTATCATACTTCTGAATAGCAAAAGTAGTACCTTTTTGTTTAGGAACCTTTTAATTTAACCTTCTAAACCTCTAATATACGCGAGAGAGTAACAACAACACGTTCTGTAATGCGTATCAACATCATTCATTGAACTGTCAAAACTGTTCAAAACCTTTTTATACTTTACAGATATACTTATAGGATCAATATCTATGCATTGGAACCAAATCTGGAAAAACGACCTAAGCAATCAGAAAATGGTTTGGCTATGTAATCGGTCACCTCCCCTTAATAATTTAAAATTTTGATAAAATTAAGCTTTTTAGATTCTAGTATATTCAGATATATTTTAAATAAATAAGAGACGAAGTACAAAAAGCATTTACAAATATGTATATATTTACAAATTTTACAGTACATACTTATAGTACCATTTTTTAAAAAATTCATAACTATTAAAGACGCATTATTTAAAATCCAGGATTCCAATCAGTCTCATCCAGTTTATCTACAATCCTGTAGCAAATAATTTCGTCTCCGGATTTAAAATCAACTTTGGCATCATCAAATTTCACTCCACAATCCATATTATTCTTAATGCTATCAACTTCGTCCTTCAAATGTCTTATCGAAGAAGTTGTACCTCTATAAATAACTTCACCGTCTCTAAGTACTTTAAACAAAGCGGATTTCTTGAAAGAACCTTTTGTACAACGGCATCCCGCAACTTTGATTTTCTTTCTTTTTTCGTTAATTTCAAATTCTTGCAAAACAGTTCCCACGCCTGCAAAGTACGTAATGAATTGGTTAACTCTATTATTACAAAAAATATATTACTTTGCATACCTATTTCTTCTTCTGTTGGTACTAATGGAAGTTTGTTATTAATTTCCAATTTCAAGTCATCTATGAGTTTGTATATAACATTGTGATGATGGACTGATACATTATTTTTCCTGATTTCTTCTGAAAGATTTCGCGGTATAGTAGTATTAAAACAATATACTACAGCTAAAAAATTAAATTTAATTATGGTATTTATATTTATTATCTTCGTCGATTATTAAACTAAATATATGCTATTAATACCATCGAACGTTTTGGCCAATTCAATATCTGTCTCTGTAACAGGACCAACTCCGTAATGAACGACCGATAGCCGGCATTTTCTGTCATCACCATAGGTATCGAGAACGTCCAGTATTGCTTCAACAGAGCCTACAACATCACCTTTAATAATTACATTAACTTTTGGAAACGTATCTTCTACGTTTTCTTTTTCTCTTGGACCATCCCTTCTAAGTCTTCTTACTCCCAAAATACGTTTCTTCCGCACTATCTTTTCATATTCCTAAAAATTTGAATTGATCGATGTTTTGAAAGCAAAATTACTGAATTGAAATACAATGTATTTTCTTACAACTAAATGCTCCTTATGCTTTTCATCAGCAACTATTTTTTGCTCGATGGATTTTGTTTCGCCAAGTTTTGCATGCCGATATTTCATCACCATGTTAGCTTTCCTTTCATTTTCTACTTCTAAAATTTCCTCTCCAGCAACTGGTAAGTCTCGCCAACCAATAATCTGTACAGCATCCGAGAGTCCAGCTTGAGCAACAACGGTACCAGCATGGTCAAACATTGATCTAACTTTAGCCCATGCCAAGCCACTAACTGGAAAATAATTTTTTTGATTTTCATAATGCTTAAAGAAACTATTGATAGTAAGGTGAAAATTGAAGAACAAATTCAGAGTTGTGCCTTTGTATGAATCGATTAGACGCGATGCATTTCCGATTCATCCTCTAAACATCATGATACCACATATTTAGGGGCTAAACACTATGATAGCCTGATTTGTGTGAAACAGACTCTTCATTTGAATCAAAAAATCAAATCCGATTCAAAATCTCACGCATGAATCAGAAAGTTAAATCGCGATTCAAATTTTTGATTTATTTGAATCGAGAGAAAGGAATCCGATTCAATATCTTGATTCATTCGAATCGGAAAAATTTGAATCTCAATTCACGCATTAATAAGGAAGTTGAATCGCGATTCATATTTTCGATTCTTTTAAATCGGGATAAATGAATCGCGTTTCATATTTTCGATTTATTTTAATCGGAAAAAATGATAAATCCATTTTTTTTTTCAATAGGATTCAATTTTTTTTTAATTGGATTCAATTTTTTTGCAATAGGATTTATTTTCTTTTCAATCGGATTTTTTTTAATCGGATTCAATTTTTTATTTAATTTTATTAATGTTCAATGTGATATTTTTGGTAAATTATTAGTAAAAGTAATTGTTTTAAAATCATAATTCATTCAATTTTGGAAGTAAATCGAAAACGTTTTGAGGCCGATTCAGCACAGCTCTGAATAAGTTTAATTTATAGTAAAATCGAAAAATGTATAATTTTTACAATAAATAATTGTTATATTTTACCTAAAACGTCTCCCTTTTTAAGAGTACCTCGCTGAATTAAAGCCGTTGCGAGCTTTCCTCTATGAACATCAGTACTTGCTTCAATAACAACTCCTTCTACAAGTCCCGTTGAATCACCCTTCAAATCCATAATTTCAGCTTGTGCTAATACTGCATCCATCAACTGATCCAAATTTGTTCCCTTCAAAGCAGATATATTTACACTTTGAACATCACCGCCTAGATCTTCGACATTAATTCCTTGCTCAGCTAACATCTGATGAGTTCTTTTCTATAAAAAAGATAAATAAATAATTAAAACATTATTTAAGAAAATTATGCTGAAAATAAACATGGCTTACAATATTGACGTTTGGTTTGTCGATTTTATTCACGGCAACTATTATTGGAACATTAGCATTTTTAGCCATATTTATGCTTTGAACAGTTTGTTCCATAACACCATCATCAGCAGCAACAACAAGAATAACTATATCAGTTGCATTGGCACCTCTAGCTCGCATTGCACTGAATGCAGCATGACCAGGGGTATCCAGAAAAGTCATTTTCTCACCATTGCTCAAAGTCACTAAAAGTATAAAAAAGTTTTAGTTCGTACATTTGAAATTAAATTACCAAAAAACACTAATGTAGCAAACAAACATAACAATTTTAATTTAATATCTTAGATTAATGACCCACATTTGGCCTAAACATAGAATAGAAATAACAATTAATATGATAATTATTTCCAAAATAATATTACATTTTTAATTACATTATTTGGCCATAGTGTCTATATTTAGTTCTCATTACCATTAAATGCTCCAATATGTTGAGTAATTCCACCAAATTCTGAATCTACCACTGATGAGTGCCTCAAAGAGTCTAACAATGTAGTTTTGCCATGATCAACATGTCCCATTATTGTAATAACAGGACGTCTCTTAACTAATACTGCAGGATCTGCTGGAGGGCTAAAAAGGATTGATTAAGTAATCAATATATAAATAAGAACATATTTCTAAAAATTATGCATCTATCAAATTATATTTTTACCGTTTTACAACATCATACTCATCATCATCATGTTTGGTCTCCTTTTCACTTGGTTGAGCAACGATTTTGAATTTTGCTCCAAGTTTCCTAACAGTTTCATACAAAATGGGTAAGTCTTCAAAGATAGAATTGGCTTCATAAACATTTTGATTATCAACAAAAAAGAGTGCATCTAAGATATCATCTACAGGTCGTCCTGCTGACGCTGCCAATTCTTTCACAGTCATACGTCTCCATATATTGATTACTTCGTGATTTTTTTTTGCTTTCGGATTGAGCACTTCAAGTTCTCTCAATTTTTGTAACTGTTAAACAAAAATAAAATTCAATTAAAACTTAATGTATTTTAATATAAAAATAACAAAAACACACAGTCTTACCTTTTTTCTCACTTCTATACTTTTTCTTTGCTTCCATAAAACAGGTGTACTGTGATAACAACTGCATTGTAAGCATGTCGCATCGAAAAGAGCAATCTTTAACTTAACGTTCCGATCGTTTCCAAATTTATCACATAAAAGACTTTTTGGAATACTGGAATATTATTTAATCATAATAATTATTACAAAAATATAACAATATACATGGTAATATACTACAACTACACATTTTAAGGTTATGATCCTTTTTGTCTATTCATAAATATGACATGTTTTGAATTAACGTTTAAATACTACCTTATATAAATTAGTATCAACTTACGTACAAATTTCTAAGTTATAGTTGACATATTATAAAATATTTACCTTCGTTTTAAACACGTTCTGATCAACAATGCTGCCATATTTGTGACTGACAAACACATGCGAAATGAACCGGCAGGCGGCAATTATTCATTTGTTGTATTTTCTACTTAGACAATAAATAAAAACTCACTGTTAGCTTGCGATTCTTTACAGATTTTAAAAAACTTAGAAAATTAAATAGTGTGAAAGAAAACTTAAATGTTTACATAGTATCTATTCATGGCACAAATAATAATACATTAAAAAACAGCTTTTACATATACAAAAAAATTCTTCGATAAAATTTAACAATTTAATTTTTGTATAACGAAATTGTAAATTATTCAATATCTGTACTATCTTATTTTAATATTTTTGAAATAAATGGATCTTGATCATATGGCCTGTGATGACCCAGCTGGGGTTAGGTTAGGTAGCGCGTGAACCGAGAGCGGTTTATTTAAATAAATTAGAAATAAATAAATGAAATAACAATATAATAAACGCGGATTGAAGTAAGGATGTTTTAATTAAGAACGACACTTTCGGACCCTCCAATATCGCGTAGACCAGAGGTTCTTTGTTTTTTAGTTAACGTGTTTTCTTTGCCTTTTAAACACAGTTTGTAAAGTTGAATATTTTGTGTCTGAGTCTGTCCAAGAATCGAATGCTTATATATTTTTGAATATTTTCTAAATAAATGCATATTATTTTATTTAAATATTTGCGCGTATAAATGGCGAATAATACGTGATGTACTATTGGATTACAACACAAAAGCTGAAGAGGACCAATCATAGACATTCCGATAAATCCGGTTCGGCGTTTACAAGCCGATAGCCACCGGTAACTCTGGTTCCGATTTTAAACCCCCACTGTTCCATGAAGCATCTTTTCCGGAAATAAGCGTCATTCTAACCTCACTTTCGATCACTAATAATCCAAATTTTATTAAGTCAAGGGAATTTAGCTTAAGATTGCACGAGAAAGTTACTATCAAATATATTTTTAGATATAAAAATGCTTTTTGCACAAAAGTTCTACAAAAAATTGCTTTAATGTAACATCAGTTACATAAAAATATGCTCCATGTGACATATGGGGGATAGAATCGGAACCGAAACGGTCGATTTCCGGAAAAGGCTGTGATTGTTATTCCGATTTTGTGTAGGCCATGGGACAGCAGCCTGACAGTGTTCATTGGTCGGTACTGCAGAAAAAAACAGGATCTTCGATGGTACCGAATTTCACCACTACGTGGCTGAAAGAAGCTACAGTGTCGTTGTGCGTGGATAAAAATGAAGTGAATCACTCGTCAAGCTTTACACCCAAATAACAATTCATTTTATAAAAAGAAACATATTTTTTTAGTGTTTATCTGGTTTCAACGATATCAAGAACAACGATGGCGAATTCCTAGCATATTTGCCGACAATTTAAGTGCTTTATCGTGCTTAGCTTGTAAGGTTAGTCAAAGATAGCTAAATAAGGAATAGAAACCTTTAAAGGATCATACTTATACAGAGAAACCATTTGCCACAAAAGGCAGTTTATTATTCCACTTGTTGAAAGACTTTTACAATTTAATGAATGTCTGAGAGTGATTACGACTGCGCTGACGAATATACCAGCTTGATGGACGGTCACGTTGCAGCTGAGCCTCGCACAGGAAGTGCATCTTTGGCTACCAAGCGCAAAAAAGTAGACTCCAAACTCGCCAGCAGTATTGAGGTATACTTGCATAATTAATTACAATTCAATTGGTCATTCTATTGCGAAAGAAAGTCTCATTTCTTGGGTTGAACATTTCAGATGGAAAATGGAGTTCCTGAGGTTCACATCGAAGACGGTAGCAGTAGGACAAGAAGGGAACAACCAGGACCAAATCCACCAGCGAACCTACCAGAACACAATGAGCAAGACGAGGTGGAAGAAGAGCTGAAATATGGGGCAGTGCATGTTATAAAACTATTTGTTCCTGTTTCCTTATGTATGCTGGTTGTTGTAGCTACGATTAGTTCTATAAATTTTTATACTACTAAAGGAGTTTATCTGTAAGTGCATTGTTTTCATGGGACGAGATCCAATCTACTCCTCTAATAATAATTAAAAAATGCTTTTAATCTATAGAGTATATACACCATTCCACGAAGAAACTACAGATTCAGGCACCAAAGCTTGGCAAGCTGCTGCCAACTCATTGATATTGATGGCTGTTGTAGTTTTTATGACTGTGATATTAATTGTTCTGTATAAATACAGATTCTACAAAACCATCCATGCCTGGTTAATCATTAGTTCTTTAATATTATTATTTTTGTTTACATCATTATATTGCGAGTAAGTGACCCTTATATTCAAGTAAACAAATAATCAATTATAATCAATATTTGTAATTTGACGAATTTCATTTAAATATTTTCCAGGGAAGTGTTAAAAGCCTACAACATACCGATGGACATAATAACATTAGCAATTGGTTTATGGAATTTCGGTGTTGTGGGCATGGTGTGCATCCATTGGCAGGGTCCCTTGTCTTTGCAACAGGCGTATCTAATATTCATAGCTGCCTTGATGGCTCTTGTTTTTATTAAATATTTACCCGAGTGGACAGCGTGGGCTGTCTTAGCAGTCATCAGTATCTGGGGTAAGTTACCAAAATTGTTTTCATCTATTCATCATAATTAATTCATATTTCCACAAGCATACCTGTAACTCGAGTGCAAAAAGTAACCGCTGTGCTTCCTTTTATCAGATTTAATAGCAGTATTGACGCCAAAGGGTCCATTGAGAATACTGGTCGAGACTGCCCAGGAACGTAACGAGTCAATTTTCCCTGCGCTGATCTACTCCTCGACTGTCATGTACGCGTTCACGATGACTTTCACGGGATACGAAGCGGCAGCCACGGTGGCGAGCGGCGACGCAGCTGCCGGCGACAGCATATCGTCGCCCGCCAGGGTCCAGCCCCAGAATCAGCGCAGTTCCGTATCCAGTGACACGGAAGAGGGTGGGTTTACGAGAGAATGGGTGGAAACCACTGGTAGATCATAAGTTTCCATTTTTTTCTGTGTTGCTTTCTTGCGCAGTGTTGTTCGAACACACGGTTTCTTTGAGCAGCATTGTACCTTTTTGGAATTCGGGGTGTGTACAATCGTTGTTCCCTTTTCAGCTGATCGGAGTGCTAGGAGGGCTCAAGAAGTCAGGGAGAACGCTCAGGCAAATCCACGAGGTACGGTGCAAGTGGACGGTGCTGCGCAGCAGGCACTATTCAACCAGCAGCAAATGATGATGCAGGAAGAGAGAGGAGTAAAGTTGGGATTAGGAGACTTTATCTTTTACGGTGTTCTTGTTGGAAAAGCATCGAGTTACGGTGATTGGAACACGACGCTGGCCTGCTTCGTGGCGATATTGATTGTAAGTTTTTGAATGAACTTAGTCAGTCGTCACTGACAGATTTTTATTGCTATAGGTAGAATTTGTATTAACGAACATAACATTTTTTACAGGGGTTGTGCTTAACGTTGTTATTGTTAGCCATTTTCAAGAAAGCTCTGCCAGCCTTACCCATCTCCATCGCATTCGGTTTAATATTCTACTTTGCGACGCGCGTGATCGTTGCTCCATTCGCGGATAGTTTAGCTAGTGAACAAATATTTATTTAACTTTTTTCTTTCACTAAAACAAAGCTCTTATTTATTAATACGACAATTAAAAAAATTATCATTGAAAAGACTTACAGTATCAATAATTAATTAGTATTTAAGGGCGATCTAAAATAAATGAACTTTTTTTATTCCACTAAAACGAAGATATTTTGAAGACTGTTTCTTCCATCGTGTAAAATGTATAACTTAAATTTTTAGCATTGTAAAATAATATGAAAAGAAATGAAAAATATTTCTTAATAGACCTTTGTAAAATACGAACTTAAAATAAAACTTGGTTATAGATGTTTTTACAAGAAAACAAAATAAAGTATTTGTATTTTCACTATAATTTTTGGATTGTATTTATGAGGAAAAAACATACAACGGTTTAATACAATAGGCTACAACAATTTATTGTATTTCACTGTGTGTACAGAAATCATTTGCTCCATTTCTTCTGTTTTGTTTGTTTATAAAAAAGCATTTTATGAAGCATCTCTCGCGAGAGACCATGCTAGATATGAGGTAAGACTTGTCGTGGGGCATTTATTCAGAGGAAGGTAATTTGTTAAATGGACACAATTTCTTATGCATACAACTTGAATAAATTTTTTATGTTTTAAATTCTGATATTCACAATAGTACAGGTCTTACTCGCACTTTGAATATTCTACTCTGAATGCTGTGAATAGCTCATCTGAAGTCTCGTCCATTTGCCAAATTACCTCCCTTCCCCCATTTATTCCGCTAAAATGTATGTATACATAAAACTGTCGACCGCGCAGGGTGCTTTAGAGTACGTTTACACAGCCATGGGAATATGTGATAATTGCAGCTTTTTAGTTCATGCCTTTGTATGTTATGTTTATATGCGTAGCACGCTGCCGCTTTGCAATTCACGCAAAGCGATAGCTGCTTGCGTTTTATTCTCCAATTTTTTTTAGAGAATAAGCTCTGATTATGCCTTTGAGATATGATGATTTTTGCCGTCGATACGTTTTTTTCTTTGCCTCGCCGTATAATAAATATATTTCATGTGTCATGAATGCGACGTAAAGTACAATTTATAGCTAATATCCGCTAAATAATCGATATGAACAGTCTCGATATTACACCATATTTTTTTTTCTTTTTTTTCGTAATTAAACACTCTCAAATTCTCATCATCGAAGCGCCTTCTTTGCAACGAATAAATTGACGCTATCTTTTAACTATTTAATGGTCTACTAGAAACCTTTCGCCGTGCAACGTAATAGTAACTTTAACAGCAATATGACATACTCTAACTTTAAAAGAGAACCTCGTATATAATAATACTAAATGAGATTATAACATAATAACAATTTCTTGTTTAACCTACCTACTGATATTTCTCGCTATCAGTCATTGTCACGTGTAAAAGATATACATATTTATACCTCGATGCCAGCTAAATCGTTCGGCGAAAAAGTAAACAATATTCCTTATTTTTTTTTCGTAAAAAAATTGGTAGGACGCATAATATACACAAGAATATTTTTTTCAAACCTATATAGCAAATTCGGGGCTTTTCGAGGTAATTCTATTTACTCTTCATCGCTCTTTAGCTTATTAAATTCGTTTACAACCCTAGTGGAAATATATCTTTTATCAGGAATTTATTAGTTTTTGTAAAACTTTGCAAAAACGTACTGTAATGAATTATTTATTGTTTTTTCTCATATTCTATCAATAGTATGAATAAACAAAATTATTAATAATACGTTATACAAGTAGATTTTTAAGTAAATTAACTATTATTAATAATTATTACTTATAATTACAAAGTTTACAAAAGTTCATAAAATCCAATACATTGTTTTTATAATTAAAAAAAGTCTTAGAATATCAAATTTCTTTTTAAAAAATAAACTTTAAACTTAAAAAAATAAATACAGTGCCATTGCGAAAAATTGAGAAAACTGAACGTAACTAATACCCACTCTTGAAACAAAAGTTGCAGGTAAAAAAAAATGCCTCCGAAAACGTACGAAAGAACGTGTTAAAATACCACATTTCCACCAGAGCAGACAAGTCAAGCACTTTTTGTTCTCGCCCGCACTCGCTCGTATCACCTTTGGTATACATTATTCGCACTTCAGCAATCTCCGCAAACACACTCTCTCTCTCTCTCTATCTATCTCTTTTTCTACTCGCTCTCAATACAACGGCGACCATCGTACGCCGTAAACAGGAAGACCGGTGCGGCTTCCGATTGACCTCTCTCGCTCAGGCGCCGTAAAAAATTCAAAAATAATATCGCACGCTAAACTCTATATATGTATGCTAACGATAATTGTTGCCGTCGTGTTTGTACGCGGCAATTCTAACTGGTGCCGTATTTGCTGCTCTCGAAGGTGCCCCGCCGGAAGAACGAGCTGAACTCGAGCAGCGACTGCTTGTCGATGCTGCTCAGGTTGCCCTTGAACTTGTAGAGCGGCTCGCAGCTGGGCAGCTCGGAGCAGACCTGGATCAGCCGGCGCAGGTACTCCTCGAGGCGCTTTCGACGCTGGCGCGCTATCATCTCGTACCTGGCGAACACCTGTCGTGGCGGGAAGCGGATTCCGGATACCTGAAACGATCATGAATTTCATTTTTTATTTCTTTTTAAGTGGTATGCGAAACTTGAAGAAGTTCGTAAGCTCGTCAATAAGGAAGATATTCTTTTCTATTTCGCGGTAATTTTACTTTAATTTTGTGGTAAGTTTGTTAATTGAGTTTAATATTACCTTCTTGCACCTTTCTTTTGGATACTCTTAAGGTCTTTTACTTTACAGTTTTCACTGGGCTTTCATTCTTTCATTTTCCATTCTACTTGTAGCATAATTTAATTACTCTGACCTTCTATTGGATGACATTCCCCATTTAGGATGTTTGCTCTATTTTTGTATCATGAAATTTTAATACTTTTTCGAATGCAAAAAAAAAATATCAGAGCTATAAAATAATGTGGTTTGCAGGTGAGCCGCATCATGTGTTTTCTCGACTAAGTAAAATCAATAGTCAACCACTTTTGTTTTTATATTTTATAGTTTCAACGTTTATATTTTTAATTAAAAGTTGACAAAATAGTAAACCAATTTTAATAAAGGACTCTTTATATTAGATTATTTCATTTTTCTTTAAACATTAGAAACAAAATAGTTGACTCAATGTCGTAAAATATTACGATATAGTTTTTACAGTGTACGAGAAGCTAATCGACTACCGGTGTCATTGATGCTATACCTTCACTTATAAGGGGAGACCATGGAGTCCGGGTCTTGGGTTTCGATAAAACTTTGGGGATCGACTTTTGGAATCTAAAAATAAAGCACAGTACCCGTAGTTTTATCCAATGGGTCTTTAAATCTGAGATAGCGTCATAAAACATTAGCATTGCTCACAAGGGCATCCAACGGTACTTAAATAAAGGCCCATTGGATAAAACCACGAGTATTGGGCTTCATTTTTAGGTATCAGAAAACGATCCTTAAAGTTTCAGTCTAGTCCCTGTTTTGCTACAAATATTTTTCTAAATACTTAATTTTTAAAAAATTTATTTTCTTCGCCTTAATTGAGAGTTTTAATAACTCTGGGTTTTTATTATTTTATAATTTAATGGATAACTTTAAAAAAAAAACTTAATGTGTTGCTTAAAGGGGTAGGCCTGGATTAAACCCAAAAAAAGAATTTACGAGTCCAGAAAACTTTTTATATTTAAAAGAAATCATTCTAAAAATTTGTATGTTATCCTAATTGAAAATTTGTATTTTATCATCATAATTGTAAAATCTTAATCCTACACGTCATAATAAATCATTATTTTCATTATTAACGGAACTGTGTTCCTCACACGCTTCTAGGTCAGATGATAAACAAAAAAAAAATTTCAACGGTTATTCGACTCCTGACATGTATTACAAAATAAGCGGAGCACTTTTTCGTTAATTTTTTTGTATTATTCTTTATCGTAAATCCAATCAATTCTTTTTTAAATATTAAAAATTCTTTTGCAAAAAATCGACTTGATCACTGAAAAAAATAATAAAAAAAAATTAAACGACAAAGTTCTCCGCTCTTATTGTAGGAATACATGTCAAAAGGAGTCGAATAATCGTCGAAAAGAAAATTTTCGTTTACCATGTCACCTAGAATCGTGTGAGGAACAAAGTTCCTTTAATAAATATGGTACTGAAAATAATGATTTATTGTGACGTGTAGGATCAAGATTTCGAGATTTTACGGTAAAATTTAAGATATTATTATATATTAATATCATACAAAATTTCAGAATTATTGCTTTTAAACATAAAAAGTTTTCTAGACTCGTAAAAGAAAACTAATTCTTTATGTTTAACCCGGGCCTGCCCCCTTGATGTTTCTAAAATAACAATCGCTCCTCTCACCTTGCTACCGTACTTCTGACGCATCGAGACGTAGAGTTCCCGGAATCTTCGGTATCTGCGCAGCAGGGTCCAGCTGTCGTCGACGGCGACGACGCGCACCTCGTACTCGTAGTGGCTGGAGGTGCCGGCGCCGCGTATCACGTACGACGGCACGCTGATGATCACGTTGATGACGCTGTCGCCGTCGCTCTCGTTCGCTATGAGAGACGGTAGGGAGCGCGTTATCGTCAGGGCGTAAGGACTCGTCAGTCGTTCGCCCCGATTTTGACTCTGAAAATTGAATTTCAATCAGTAAATCAATTTTTTGTTTTGAGGTTGCTTCTAACGCCGCGTTGTATTGTGTAGCTTTTGCTTCGTTAGTGTCTATGATGTACGGATAGCTTTTTAAATAACCCATGAGAAAATAAAAGTGATACCTATATGCATTGAAAGTACGTTGAAGATCTGTAATGTAATAATAAAATACAAGTTGCATTTTAACTCGTGAAAGAGATTGTTTTTGAAAAAACTCAGAATTTTGAGTGGTTGTTTTGTTTGTCGAAAAGCATACAGACTAATTCTTGTCTAAAAAGGAATAGAATTATTATACTTGGATATTTACTTATATTATCAATAAACCTAAACAATTTTTTTAAAAAGTGCAAATATGTAAAAATAGCGAGATTTCAATTTCGACTTCGATTCAAGACTTTTATAGAATCTTAGGTTCATCGACGATACATTAATTATAGGTGTATAAAATTCTTGTTTGTAGTTTTTCAGATAAAAATGAGCAATTCTGTTTCGAATTGTCAGCAAGGTCTTGATGCATATTAGTGCCTAAATCTCTACTTCTGAGACTTACTCTAGCGTCAATAATAATTCAATATATTCTTGCAATGTGTAATAAAATGTCCTAAATCAGATTTGGATTTCCCTCCTAAACTATTCGCAAAAAGCTAAATTACCTCTTAAAGCCTAGCGGAATCACTCGTCGTGCGAATCAACCCCCACATTAACGTGATGCTAAAGCCAATGTCACCGACAAAAACGAAGAACCACTTTTATCATTTAATTTTCAATGTTTAGCAAATATCTTTATGAAACGTTATTCTCCTAATCAAAAACAACAACTTACCATAGAGATATTTTCTCAAAATAGAAAATTGAATGAAATAAGTGGTTCCCCGTATTTGACGGTAACAGGAGGTTTAGCATCACCTAATAAACTAACGATAAAAAGCTCCCTCACCGTAAGATAGACGGACGAGTATCCCCTGGTCTGTGGCCCCCTGGTGGCGACGCGCCTGGACTTGTTGTCCTCCTCGTCGTGGGCCTGCCTGGACCTGAGATGCGACCTCGTCACGGAGTTCGACAGGCTGAGCGTGCTATTACAAATCGAGTCGCTCTGGCCCAGAGCCCCACCAGTCATGTTCCTCCTCCCCTCGGCATCCGTGCCGTGCGAATTCGAGGAGGTTTCCGAGTTCCTCGAGACCCGGTCGCCGCTGTCGTGGTTGCCCGTCGCTTGCGCCAGTGCACTGCAAACGACCACCACAGCCGGCACGTTTGTCGTCGTCGTCGTCGGTGGTGGTGGTGGTGGTGGAGGCTTGCAGTCGGCGGTCTGACCGCCGATGGACTTGCGCTCCTGCTCGAGCAGCGAGACCTCGAGCTCGATCTGCTGGCGCTGCAGGTCCTGCAGCGCGGCGATCTGCCGGTTGAGCTCGTCCTTGGACGGCGGACTCGCCTCATCCAGGCAGTTCATCACGAGGGCATGCTGCCGGGCGATCTTCTGGTTCAGTCGCTTCATCGTCTGGCTGCGCTCGAGCAGCGACTCCTCCAGTGCGGTGGACTCGAGCTGGCAAGCGCTGTTGGTGGTGGTGGCGGGGGTCGAGGTGTCCTGGTGGCTGGCGAGGGGGTCTCGCGAGGCTGAGGATAGCTGCGAGGAAGAGATGGTTTTGGATTTGGACGCTCTTTGGTGATCAGTGATAGTTGGTGCACGAGTAGTTTAAGTTATTGTTGGCTTTCGATAACAATACGTACAGGGGTCATAACGCAAAAGGTTACGGCGTTTTGAAAAATAACGTACAATTTTTTCATAAGATAGGGGATGGGCACAGAAAAGTGTAATATGTATCCTGCTATATACCAACCTAAGGGGGTGTCAAAGTCAATTTTTATCCTCCCTACCCTACTGTCCCGGGAATTCTAAAATATTGGCTATAATTAATAGAATAAATTGAATTATGAAAAACTAAGAGGTCATTGCCCTTCGTTTTGTAATTATCTACCACTGTGCAAACTTTCAAGTAAAATTTTTACAGCTTGCATCAATGGCATTGGAATAAAATTTCACGATGAAACAGAGATTTACAAAAGGTGATCCGAAATTTCGTTCCAATGCCATTTATATATGCAATGATATTATTACCTAACACTTAGCAGAGTGGTAGAATGTTACAAAAGGAAGAGCAATGATGTCTTGGTTTTTCATAATTCGGTTTATTTATTAATTGTAATCAATTGTTCATACCTCGGTCAAAGATTTGAGATTAGGAATTCCGGCGGAAAATTTAAACGGTTTGACACCCTCTAATAATATTACAAAGTCAGTAAATGGCTGACCAGTGACCACCAACTAGCAGGCCGTAAAATAGGCTAGGAGGAATAGCACAATGGACCGACACGTCTCCGAGCAAGGGCCGCCGTGGTCACCTCGTAGTATAAGATACAACTCAAAACATTTAATTGCTATGTTGTTAATTCCCCATATATATTTTAGCAAAATCTATTCGATAGAAAGACAACTTTTTCACAAATGTCAAATTTTTTTATAAAAAATGTGCTGTCTTACTAACAAGGAGAGTATCAGACCTGCGGAAAATGGATTCGTCGAAAATTTTGATGAAGCCTTGTATCCTCAGTTTAATCTCATAGGCTCTAGAACTTGACATATAACAAAAAACATTAACATTGTAAGTATATCTATATATCCAATTTTCTTAGCATTGGCTATATGGGCAATGTTAATGTTTTTATCTATATCTCAGGTTCTACGACATATGATATTAAACTATGGGTATTGGGCTATATTTTTAGGTATTAGAAAACAATTCCTAAAGTTTTAGACGAATCCGTCTCCCGTAGGTCTGACACTCTCCTTGTGAGTCTATGTAGAAACAAAAGATCAACCTGGAACAAAATCCATCACTCATTAAAAAAAATAGAATTTGTCTGTAATATAAATTCAATTCCCTGTCAATCGTGAACACAGTCTTTAAGAGCATGAAATAAGCTATCGATTGAAAAAAACTTTATTGAATTTTATTTATTTTTTACAAGAGATAAAACGCGAGAAGATGCAGTGCCCCGTTTTGACCCCCGGAGGGTCATGCCATAGGTCAAAATACGTGAGATAACTGAGCGTTTTACACTATTAAAAAGAAAAAACTCCTGAAACTCAACAATGAAGGGGTTTATGAGGTCACTGATTACGAATCTGCTATAGAATTTTGAAAATTAAAAATAGCAGATCTAATATGGCGGATAAAACTTCTTAGATCTCTTAGATCTTTTAAACTTTAGACGTATTATTTTTTAACTAATCGCTTTGAATCGTACATCCATCCAAAATCCATAAACGCCATGTTGCACCTATCATTTTTAATCTTAGAATCCGAAAGCAGATTCATTCTAATCTATCCCTTTTTAATTTTAAAGCCAACATTGCCATTCTTCACCGATCAATTAAAATCCATTAAATTCTCAATAAATTACCTCGGCAATGTTCGTCGAATGGCAATCGGTCCCATTCTCCCTCGGCTCATCGACGCCTCTCTGGAAGACACGAATCTCGTCTATCGACGTCTTGAAGTCCAAGTCGTTATCGCTCTTGCTGTCCTCGTTCTCCTCGTCCGCGGGCCTCTCCTTCTCCTTCTTCTCCTTCTTCTTCTTCTTCTTCTGCTTGGCCTCTTCGGCGAGCTGGGAAGCCACGAGCTCGGGGAACTGGGCGCGCTGCACGTCCGGCGAATCGGCGGCCGCCGTGTGGAAGGTCTCCGCCGTGTCCATGGAGCTCGTTATGAGCTCGGGGTACATGAGGCTCAGGGCCGCGGCGATCTTGCGCTTGCGATTGTTGTGGTTCTCGTCGTCGTCGTCGTCGTTGTCGTGGTCGTTGGTGCCGCCGTTTTGAGGGACGACGCGCAGCTGATCCGTGCTCGAGAGCATGTCCTCGCTGCTGCTGCTGCTGCTGGTGGTGCTGCTGGTGGTGCTGTTGCTGCTGCTGTGGCCGTCGACGCTGTTCGTGGAGCGGCCGCCAGGTGAGGCGGGCAGGGCGCGCTTCAGGTTCAGGGAGAGACTGTGCTTGCGACGCAGGATCTCCTCGAGCTGCTCCTGGGAGCGAGCAGCCAAGAGGATCTTTTTGTCCGAGATGCCCTCTTCCTCCAGCTGGAATTTTTGATTGGAATTAGTGGAGGTGTTAGAAGGTATTTTTTATGATAATTTTAAGGTAGATCTGTTACAGTGATAGCTCGGATATTTTAACTTTCTCGTCTGCTTTTCTCTTGCTTAATTTAATTCGCGAGAATCGTTTTTCTTTTTACATTCCATTTCTAAACATTTTACATGTCTTATTTTACACAATATAAATTGTATCCAAAATAATTTAGTCTGTTTATACGTTTTCTTATACATACGCTAATTTAATCAAAAAGTAACTGAAAACCGATAAAGTTAAAATTGATGAGGGATTTTGGCTGCGAGATGCTAAAATAGGTGAAGTATTACTGTATATTGAAAGAATATTTAGTGAATTCAAAAAAATGTATTTTTTTAAATTTTACTACTAGTCGAAACAAATGAATATTTACTTGAAAAAAGTCCTTATTTACAAACCCTTTAATGTCGAGACGGTCGATCACAACTACTCGACTTAAGGCAATAGTAAAAAGTCTATAATCAATAACGTAGCACTCCTGCCTGTTTAATCACAGGGTTTATGATGTAATTGAACCATTTTCAGCTGAGCAAACAATTTTGTTTCCTTCCAAAACAGTAGTTCGAAAGAATTTTAAATATAATTGGGGCAAAATGAAACATTTTTTCACACTTCAAAAAACATAATTTTGAGCAATATGTTCTCTGAGAACGACTATTCTTATATTTAAATTAACATATTTCAAAATAAAATTTACTACAAAATATCTCGCATACATCAAAATCGTCCTCAAAAGGACAAATGGAAGTTGTCCTATAACAAAAGATAAAATAAATATAAAAAGAGAACATTTATTAAACGGTAAAAAGGCTTTGGCGTGAAAGAATTAACAGTAATAAATATTTATTATTTTTAAGTAAATGTCTTTTTAGCGATGTTATAATAAAACAGTTTATCTAATTTTATTAACATTTTTTCAGTGTTTATTTTCTTGAAAAGCTGTAACAATTACTTGCTATTATAGAAATCCAATTTGAATGATTGCTTAGCTGACCCTGTTCCCATTTTATTAAAGTAGATACAAACAAAAACTGTGTTCGATAGTATATAAATATATTTTTATTTTAAAATGGCACAATTTTATTCCAATTATTTTTGTTTTATTTATCGGGCGATCAATATTATTTTAATTGTTAGAGATACTTACACTACTAATTTCCTTTTGTCTCTCCGTGAGATCTATTAACTCTTCGTCCATCTTATCGATTTTACTTTGGCGCTCGTTCAAGGTTTTCATTTTCTTTTGAAGCTCCAACTCTAGTGCTGCCAGTTCTTTCTGAAGTCAAAAGTAAAAAGTCATAAATAAATGAATTAAACAAAAATTTATTCGACTATAAGAAATAAGTGAACTAACGTTATTACTGACGAATTTCTTCATAGCATCTACCGATTTATCATCGTTCAGACTGGACCAAGATTCCGGTAAACTGCCATCGCTTCCCGCTCCCTCGTCAGTCTGCAAAAGACGAAAATTAATCATTTGATAATTTTCTGAATCAACAGGGATTGACGTAAATCGACGCTGAGATCGTGTGAACGCGATAATTTCGAAAGCATTACAAAGTTTCAATACATTCTTTAAAAAATGACATTGTGCGTATAGCGACATGAAAGCTATATTAGAATAAATGTGTTTTTACTGACCAAACGTGTACATATCACAAGACCAACGGAATGTCTAAAACAATTTCATCACTTTATAAAATCGCATTTCGAATATTCGTCGATCCGACAATGGACTTCTAAAAAGCGACAACGGTCGCTTACAAAAAAAAATTGGAAGGAATGAAAAAAATGCCTTTCACGTTACCTGCTCCGATATGCGGCGCTGTCGCTGCGTGCGATTCTGTACGTTCATGAACTCTTGGAACTGACGATGCTTGGACTGTAGAGTGGTGCGAAGAGAGGCGACTTCCCTACACAAACTTTCTACCTAGCCACACACACACACCGATGCGTTAAAAATAAAAAACAAAACATAACTGAGAGATAATAAAGAAACATAATAACGGTGAAAGGAGGAGCAAATAAAGGTACAACGCGCATATATATAATAATAGTAATAATAATAATAATAATAATAATAATAAATACATGAGAAAAAAAATAAGAAAAATAAAATTTAATAATAGATGAAATCAACGCAATGTCTACGCAACGCACCTCGATGCTTTCAATTGAAAAGGAAAAAAAGAGCAGAATAAAGTATAATAATAAATGTGTGCATTCTAGGCATGATACTGGATACTAAATAAAGACTGTAATATGGTATGCTAGAACCGAATATGGTTTTGTAAAAAGTAAATGTTTGATAAAGAATATAAATTATGTAAAATTATAAGAGTTTGATACAAGCACACACATGTAATCAACAGGTACAATGAATCATGCTACTTTCTTCATTGCACGGAGAAAAGTCTTTTATTATGTACTTAGAATTATTGAATAATAATCTTAGAATTATCGTTAAATACATAAGTTGTAATATAATTATTAACACAGCCTTGTTTTTAAAATAGAATTTTAATATTTTAGACCAGTGCGCTCCAAAATTCCTAATACAGTTTTTTCACAGAAAGCATGCATTACTTTGAATAGTATGCATGTTATATAATTACTACCTATTATAATCATTTGATAAAAGGTATTTTTAATTAAAGTTTATTTACTTAACGAAGTGAAAAAACTGCGTTAAAAATTTTAAATATTTTTAAATGGATTAATTACGTAAATAGTTAGAGTGGCCTTAGAGCATGTGTCGTGTCTGTAATATAGTGCATTAAGTACTACACATTCAAGAATTAGTTGTACCGAACAGCATTTCCTTTCTCAAATATCTATACGTAAACCTTGGTTTTAAAATAATTTATTATCTCTATAGCCGGACATTTATTTTTATAGACTAATTGCAAAACTTGAATTTCTTTACCGGCAATTTGCATTTTGCACTTCCTATATATTTATTCGACCCGACTGAGCGCAGCACTACAAATACAACGATCGCGAATCCGCAGCCTTTTCTCCGTGCACCTGCCGCCATACGTATAATAAACAAAATCAGTGCGAAGTGCATCGAGGAGGGTTTTCTCAAGCTATATAGATACACAATAAAAAAAAAAAAGATTCTCAAAAATGTTATTCGCATAGCTTGGGGCCTTACCTGCAAGACTTGCGCAAGTGCGTCGGACGTCTCGCCGCCGCATCCCTTTCATTTTTATTATTTCGTTATCGTTTTTTCGTGTTATATATACGTATCAATTATCGTTCGTGCGTTAGTTCGATATTGTTTTTGTTTTTATATATCGGGCGTAGTTTTCGCAAGATATAACGTTAGCCGGTGTGTATGGTCCAGCCGCGTGCGTCCACACATTACACACAGAGAATGAGCGGAGAGAGAGATTGAGCGATCGGAGCGTGTGAGAGAAAGAGAGAGAGTTGACAGTAAGTATAGTAGTTTTGGCGGTCGGTAATAATGACAAGCGAGTTAATATAATCAAAGAAGTCTTTGGGTTTGTTAATCGGAATGTATATATATGTACGTCAAGTAGATTATGCGATGGACAGTGTGTACGTATACATATATTATCGGTTTATAAACAAATTAAGAGGGGTTGGCAAAGTTAAGAAATTAAAAAAATGTACAAAGTATCAATTAAGGAAAATAAAAAAGAGAGTTATTGACTGCTAACAAAAAAGGATACATGTAAGTCATCTGTTACCGACTAAATAATTCTACGTAAAAAGATTAATGTTTTATTTGCTGCTCATACGATTTATTATGCACATTTAACAGTTTACGATGCATGCCTTACCTTTTCATTTACAAACGTTCTTGCCGTGATGTTTGCAGTAGTTTATTTAGATTTCTCTTTATCAATATTTTCATATTTTTCAAATTTATAAATAAAAATTCAAAAACATAGATTGTACAATTAATTAATTGCAAAAATAAAAAATATTGTTAGACTTTGTATGCGATTATTATTCAGCCAGTGAACAGGTGATTTTCACGCCCTGTCAATGTAAACAATTACTATGTTAGATACTACAGAAATAAAAAAAATCGAGAAAACAAAGATTACCGAGAGAATATATACAACAAAAGAATACATAAACGTATATAGAAAATTTCAACCAAGGCCAATTTTCATAGGAAAAAAATTTATTAATCAACAGTATATTTGTATATATAGTGTATGTAAATATATATGTATGTGTGTATATATAATAATAATAATAATAATAATAATAATAATAATAATAATAATATTAATAATAATAATCATAATAATAATAGTAATAATAATAATAATAACAACAATTCTTCTTCTCGCATAACAAACCCATGAACATTTTCTACAAGACGAGTACGTTCTATATTTACATGTCGTGTTTCTTTTTTAAAATCGGTACACAGTCAACTTGTTTGTCGTATATAATTAACATTTCTTGGAATTGTAACACGTGTGTCTCTCTCATATAACATGTCCGGCAGTACCATCGTCTTCTCGAGCACGTAATAATGGCAGTTAGAGGCATATCATCATTATTAACCCTCTTTCTCTAAAAATACTAATACTAGGTAAAAAGAAAGGCCCTCGCGAATGTATGCAGAACTTTTGTCTTTTTTAAAAACGTCGTTCCTTGTACTGCAAGCGTCATGTAGTAACGTTCTTTTGAATTAAATTCATACATGTGTTACTTAAAAATTATAAAAATACATTCTATATATCGACTTTTTTTTAAAGGAAGCCTTAGAGTCAATAATTTCTCTATGTACAAACAAGTTTGTCTCTCTACATCACAGTTGTCTAGCAACGTGCGTGAGATATTCGAAAGCTAATCGATTAAATCGTAATTTTTTTTGCAAATGACTTTATAAAATCTGTTAAATGCATATTATTAAATATGAGTATTAAAAATTTTTTTCTTAGTATAAAAACATCATTAAAATTATCAATAAATTATGTAAATTTCGTACAATTTAACATCTATACAAAGAATTAAAAAGAATTTTTCACCGTTCCGTAAATTTTCATACATTGTTACATTTAAATGAAGGGTGCAAGATTTCGCATAAAATTTGTAGAATTCTCAGTCCTTTTCTGTTCACGTTTACGTATGTAACGTTAATGAATTATTGGAAATGAATGATTAATAATTTCACTGGGTTCACTGTTACGTACTGTATTTGTAATATATTTGAATATATTTGAATATATCGGAGTATCGTATTTAAAGCTACTGAATCGTGTAATTTAATTACTATCCGTAAAATTGAATTATCTAGACAGGTATGCAATCAATTTTGTTGATATTTATTATCAATTTAAAAAGAAGATAAACGAATCTATTAGTGAACATGCTTTGATTTATAGCCTTTTTTTTTACTAACAATCACTTTAATTAGAATCGACATATATTATAACACGGTTATAACATTGTGTACATCATACACATATGACTTTATTAAAATGTAAAATCTTCGCTGTACATCCTCGTCAAGTTTTAATAGTAAAACCTAGCAGATGATCCGGTCATCCCAATTAGCTGGTCTTACGTGTAAAATCACTAACCGTCACCTTTATCCAACGTTTTAACGTTCGCCTATTTAAAAAAAATGTCCCGACCTCGCCGAATTGACCTTGTAAATATTCCTCCTCGACTTCTTTAACACACTAACACCCCTCGAGAAAACCAAAGAATCCAATATACAAAATGAAAAAGCACGCGCGTCTTAAATTAAAAATGAAAAAACACGCCCGTCTTAAAAAAGCTATAATGTCCAATGTCCCCCTCCAACTGCCTCCTCCCGATCAACATCAACGACAGCGTCCCTCATCAGTCTAAAACAACTCCCGCGACATCCATCGCGAACACCCAATAGAAAAGCGCGCGACAGTAGAGGCAGCGCAGCCTCAGCATCCAGACCCTTGGGCGCAAAAACCGAGCCGCCCGCGTCATCTCGGGTCACATGTCGAGCGGACAGACGTGCGAGTAGATGATGATATTGCCGGAGAGACAGAGCAGCACCCCGAGCGCGACGAGGATCAGGTAAAACTGCTGCTTGACCGTCATCACGCACGAGAGGCCCAGGTGCGCCGCGGAGCCGGCGACGCTCGGGTCGACGCCGGCGGTGCCGGTGTCGGCACCGGCCCTCGGCGGCCCAACCTCCAACTCCGGGTCGTCCGACCCTGATGCACTTACTTGGGTCATCTCGTCGCGGCGCTCTTGCTCGAGGAGGTGGCGTCGCTGGCGCAGCTCGCGCTGACGGCGCTCCAGGGCGGCTATGCCCTCGGCCCACTCGCGCCACTGGGCGCCCCACTCGCGCTCCAGCTCCCGCTGGGCCTCCTCCAGGGCCTCGCGGCGCGCAGCCCATCGCTCCTCGCGCTCCTCCTGCTCGCGCTGCAAACGTGAAACAGAAGAGGCGGACGCGAGTTCACGCGTTGTTGCTTGATTTGTGGGGGGGGGGGGGGATTCTTTTGAGGGGGTGTTTTGAATTTTAAGAGGATTTCGGCGATTTTGTAGGGATTTTTGAGGAACAGTGATGGGCGTATTTTCGGAATTCTCACGACGAAGGAACAGTGTAAGAACAAAAAGTACTCTTCCTTAAATACTACGGTAGGTATACTTTTCGTAGGTACAAAAGCACTGAGAAAAAATTAGTCTGCGTATTTCTCACAGTACAAAAGTACTTGAAGTATATGAGAAGTACTTGAAGTATATAAAAAGTACTTCAAGTATATGAAATGTAGTTCAAGTTTATGAGAAGAATATCAAGTGTATGAAAAGTACTTCAAGCATAAGAAGAGTACTTTAAGTATATTACAAGTACTTCAAGCATATGAAAAGTAGTTAAAGTGCTTTTAACAATTATCGCAATACCTGCAAATGTACTTCAAGTACTATTTACAATATTGTGAAATGTGCTAAAAATACTTTTTTTCCAAGTACTAAGTAAAAAAGCTCAAAGTACTATTTTCAAATAATTTTATACTTGTAAACAATACTTTAAATACAATTTTCTCATAAATATCGCCCATCACTGATTATAAATAACAATTTACAAAAATTGTGCAGCTATGAAAGCTGAAAGAATGCCATGCTGATGGGTATTCGTTACAACATATTCTACAATCTCTACTGTCACATCTACAATAATTACTCTAGTTCAATAGTAACAATTGTAGTTGTAAAAGTCACAAATTGTAAGGTCAACTAATAAATTATTTCCGTTATAGCATGGTCTTGTTAGTTCCGACATATTACTACTTACTCACAGAAAATGAAAATACTAAAAGCTTTCACTTATCAATATAATATACATAATAGGGAACTTGCATATTTTTCCATATGAATTTTTTAATTATATGTTAAACAATAAATAGGTATAGAAAGATATTTTACACTATTAAAATTCTGCAGTAAATAAAAATTTATTCTTTTGTCTATATCTTTGAATTATTAACTTTCTATATTTAGTTTAACTAGTTGACTATATCTTTATAAAACTTTATCTCTTTTCATTTTTTATGTTCGGGAAAAATAAATTTTTAGTTCGATTACAATGTTAAAAGTTTCTCAGATATCTGAATTGTTACTAAAATTTTTGTAAGATTTTATTGTTTCATATTTACCATGTTAGTACAATAATCATTAAAAATGATTTGTTCCATATATTAGACAAAACAGTCAACGGTTTAAGGAAAATAATAAACAATATGTTTCGTTATGTTACAAAAATTGTCTTAACAATTAAAAATTGTCACTGGATCAACAATTTAGTTGTGCTGATTTTGCATTAGAATCTCTCGTATCATATTTTTTTAGTAATAGATACTTTCTACTATTTCAATGTAAGATTTGTCAAATGGTTTCTTTTTTTATGTAATACTTTTGAGATTCATCGACAAAAACTACCACGTTTTTCAGGTTCTAATAAGTCATTAGTCTTTATCAGAGAATCTAGCGGTGCTAGTTTTTATAAGAGGTATTCGAAATAAATTAATATTTTTCGAAAAGTTTGAAATGTGCCATTCTTCCTAAGGAGTATCAAAATATTGATTTTAGTTATCTATCTATCGTTTACATACGAAACGAAAAGAATACAAGGTCCCTATTAATCCTCTTATCAAATTTCTCAAGTTGATGAATCTAGCCAAACTATTCAGACAACGCAAACACCCCCACCCACTTCCAAAAGCCACCCATCGAACAAACGAGCACACCAAACAAACCAAAAAATGCCCCCCGTACCTTGAAGTCTTCCTTCTCCTTAAAGAGAGCGGCCTTCTGCTGCTCGAGCTCCTCGAGCGCCCTCAGATCCTCGCTGGAGTTGAGCAGATTGTCGCTGGAGCTGGAGGCGTGGAGATCCGAGACGCTCCAGCTGAGCAGCGAGAGCCTCGACAGGTTGACGACCGTGGACTGGAGGTTGCCGTTGCCGAGGCCGCCCTCCTTGCGCAGCTTGGCCGCCTCCGCCGGGTCGTTGTAGCGGAACATGTTGTTGCGACCTAGGAGGATGATGCAGCCCTGGGAGAGACGAGTGGGCTTGTCGAGCTGGGCCGTGTTGATCCAGCAGTGGGGCGAGAGCGGGTGCAGAGTGGCGACGCCGCCCTCGAGCTCGACGACGCAGTGCTCCGGCTCGACGTCCACGCCCGTCAGCACGATGTCCTGCGGGAGAATTGGGGATGAGCGTGCTTTGTCGGGTGCGGCTTTGGGCTTTGAAGTTGAATACGGTGGAGAAATAGCGTATGGGTAGATTCCAGGTATGACTTTTTATTGAATTTTGTTTTATGCGTTGATATATGCGTCGAAACAGTACGGTATGTGACGAAGTTACGAAGTTTAGTGGTTTAAATCTGAGACGATTGCCATTTGAAAATGCTTGAAAGGTCTTTCTTCATTTTTAGGACCTGTTTTCGTTAATTATTAACATAACACTGGTTTACAATTTAACGAAACTTTTTAAATATTTGTTTATTACTACATTAAGACATTGACAAACACGAAATTACGATAGTCCAGAAAAAGCAAATTAAGTTGATTTTCATGAGCAAGCTGTATGCAGAAAGCTAGTGGCAATTTCAGCGCACGTGGAGCATAATAAAAGTAATTTTTGTATTATTTTGTTTATGATTAGTCCTTTTTCAGTGGTAATTATAACACCAAATCATTCTAATACATTTACGTAAGTCTGGCAAGTATTAAGTCTACTTTTGCTTGTTTTCTCAAATAAAAAACAAGTAATTTATATATTGAATACTATGCGTAATTGATAATATTTGATTTAACACTCCTGTATTAGAGTTTTTAGACAAGAAGTTGCTTCTAAATGTGTAATTTGTGAAGTATCATTTTTCAATTTTTTTATATTTTTTTATAACGATTATCATTAGAAACTGGACTTTAGAGCGCCGTAATTGTATAGGATAAACTTTAGGCTTTAATTTTCGAGATCACAGACCTTCTAAAGTTATGTACTTTAAAGTTTACCTGTGGGAAATATGTTAGTCCATTAAAATAGTTGAAAGTAACATTTATTTCGATCAAAACCTATTACCTTATCCTCAGTAGTTTGATAAGCTCATTGAATTTATTTTAATAAAGTGACCCAAGATACCCTACCGACCCAAGAGACTCTTCTTTATGGTAAATGAAAAGTTATAAAAAAAATTCTTGGGCGAATATATTCGAACATATTCGTAATTTTGACTATGGGAACAACTGTAGTTGGACAAATAACATTAACAACTCACAAACACGAAAAATTGACTTATGTAAAAATTGACTATGTATCATATAAAAATTGATATGATACATATAATACAAGTCAAAGAATTAAGTTCAAAATAAAGTTAAAAGAAATTATTGGATTTCAAATTCAAAATACTTCGCTACTATAAGGAAAATCAATTAAATTTAATAAGCTCACAATAAAACTCTTTTTATACCGTATAGCTTTTGAAATAATGATAGCAATAAAGATAAGGCAGTCTTTGTAGTGTTAACCTTATCGCTTCGGTAGGTCAATTATGTTTCATAAATGACTGTATTTGTATAACAAATTTTAATAAATTCTAATTATTTTTTGCATATCGTTATGTTATCGTATGTATGATAGTTTTAGCATACAGATACGTGCTGTGTGAATGCTTTAGTACGTTCCATAAATTGTTATAGATCATTTGATCCAAAAGTGTATAAAAAAATAAATAAGAACTTTATTTGTAAACTTTTATGCAAATTATTACATAATGTTAAGATGAACCATTTAAAATGCTTTTATAATGCTAAAATTTATCATATTTTCATTATTACATCAATTTTCTATTTCCCCTCAACAAAACCATATTTACCATTCAATTTATCAAAGTAACATATCAATACCTTCCGCATAAATCTACCAAAAAATGGTTTTCGCAGTAAATCTTCCTCATGAAATTTAGTCAACAACCCAATCTGAAATCGTCCTCGGAAACAAATGCGTCACACCGCTATCGTACACTCCACCTTTACGAAAAAAAGAAGAAAGACCCGAGAAACTCGTACCTGCGTCGACGCCGCGTCGTCCGTGCCGACGAGCGTCCTGCCCTCCTTGAGATGATAGAGCGTGACGCCCGTGCTGAGGAGGTCGTCGTCGATGCCAACCAGGTGGGGCATCTCCGAGTCGAGCACCACGCCGACGCCGCTCTTGCGCAGGCCCAGGGCGCGCTGCTCCGACAGGATCTTCTGGGTCTCGCGCCACTTCTCCGCCCACTCCTCGGTCAGCACCTTCTCCTGCTCCTGCTTCTCGTAGATCTGCGCGAGGAGCGGCCTCTCCGTGCTCTGCGATATTACAGGGATTTTCAGTGTTTTCGTTAGTTTCGGGTTGTATTGATTTTGTTGGTTTTTTAAGGTTTCGGTGATTGTTATTGCTAGCGGCGGCCGCGGCGTGACCCGTATATGGGTGGCGAATTTCTTTACCCTGGTTTGGCTCGATCCGAGTATTTATGGGTCACGAGAATTTTAAGAGTCAACGTTATTATTTGTTATAGAAACCGTAATCATGAATCTTTTGTGGATGCTTAATAACAGTTTGAACATAAGGAATCGCCAGGATCCGAATCTAAATATTATTAATTTTGTTGAAGAGCAAGTTTAATTATTGGAGTTGGTTTTTAACATTTAGAAAAGGAACGCTGCAGCACTGTAGCCGCGAAAATGTTAAAAATACTTAGGTTCAGACTATAATTTATTTTATAAATTGATTTAATATTTGAATTGTACGTTGTTAAAACGTCGTTGTACGTCAAAATCTTCACATTTTTTAATAAATTTGAAGGAGCAATGTTTAACGTTGAAAATATTTCTGATCACATTTAATATTCTTTAAAATTAAACTGTTTTAACGCTATAAACATTATTAAAGGCTCGTATTAAAAAATAAACAGTTTTTTGGTGTTTTTGAAAATAACAATTGTGTACATACGTTGTTTTAGTAATATACGATTCGATTAAAATATAAAAACTAAGTATATATCTTGATTATTGGATTATTAGATGAGATAAATCGATTTCTTTTGGTGATGATTATTTGATTGGATGTAAATAATGAAAAATTTAGCTGTGAAGGCAAGATCGTGACCAGCGAGCGAAACACTAATATTTTATTAACAAAATATCGACGTTCTTTCCTGTAAGAAAATATACAACCCTGACTCAACCGCAATCGAAAAAGTCCTTCAGAAAAAATGAGAAGATTACGATGATTTACCGAATCTGATAATCATAATAATAAAAAACTAAATTGTAATTGCTTGCATCTTCTTAATCATCGTAGGTTGTAAATCATAAAAACAAAATTACATTTTTTGTTATTATATTGCGACAGTATACATTTTAGCGACCTGCTTTCCTTATGTCATAAATATAACTCCAAAATATTGAATAATTAAATGAACAGTATCAATTCTACATTTTAATCCTTTAAATTGTTAGTACTACCGGAACAAAAATGTCTTATTCACAAGTTTTTACTCTACGTAATCAGACTCTCGTTTCCTCAATCATAGCCCTAATGAACTTCCTCCTCTTCATTTAATCACAAAACGCAAATAAAACAAAATGCTACTAATCCTCTCCTGACTCTTCCATCCTCTCCATTCCACTCACTTCTACTATCCTGCGACAATATTTAGCAACTTAATTTAACATAAAAATTTCCAACTTGAAATCTTACTGATAATTTTGTAATAGCTGCTTGAAATTTAATATTTAGATTCAATTCAAATACTGGTGATTAATTTAATAAAAAACTATCTACTGTAAATTATGAACTTTTAAGCCGTTATAACTTATAAGACGATGTAAAAATGAAATATCTGCAATATATTATTATTCATGATGGATAATAAGCGTTTGTGGGTGTGACTTTGCAGAATATTAGCAGCGATTATTTTCTTCCGAAAAATCAGCGATAAAGCGCGTAATTAAAAGAAAGCATCAAGAAAAATTTTGTCAAGAAATTTTCAACAAAAACTCACTCGAATATTCGTTGACATAAACATATTTTCTCTAAAAATTACAATATCAATTGATTCTTTTCACCCCAGGTTATAAATTCATATACAAAAAATTCAAACGACCAATCTGTCGCCGCAATTTCATCACTCAAAAAGATTCGAGGGGTAAATTTTAATCACCCACTGCCTTCGAGATCCCTCTAAACCCCCTTTCAAGTCGATGCTAAAGCCATCAGTCACCGACAAATACCAGGAACAACAACTTTCCAGAGAGATATTTTGCTACTATTAAAAATTGAATGATGAAAGCGGTTCCCCGTAATTAACGGTAACAAGAGGGTTTAGCATCACCTTAACCCGCTCGTCGCTCCGAGCAACTCCCCGATACTCACGACGTCTTTGCCGATGAGGGACTTGAGCTTCTGTATCTCCTCCCTGAGCTCCCTGATCAGCTTGACGTTCGGGTCCTCGTTGATGGTCGGCTTGTTGATGATGTTCTTGGCGCGATTGGCGTACCTCAGGGTGCTCAGGGTCTCCCCGTAGTTGCAGTCGGCCGGACTGATGGCCGCGATCATGATCGTCTTGGAGTTGCCCCCGAGCGAGTCCTTGAGCAGCCAGGTGAGCACGCTGTCCCGATAGGGTATGAAGATGCTGCGACGCGAGCAGTTGGAGTCGGTCGAGCTGAGCTCGGCGAGGGCCGAGATCACCGAGCCCAGGGTCACCAGGGACTTGTTGATGTGGGCGCCCTCCTTCAGACGCTGGCCCGTCGCGCCCGTCGCGTTGGCTCGCTCGCTGCGTCGACGGGGGTGAGAAGTGCGTTTTATTTGCTTTGTTGTGTTTTGTTTTGGTTTATTGAATGAGGAAAATGGGATTCTTTTACGATTTGAGAATCTAAATAGGGCTTATAGAGAGTTGAAAGAATGATCGCTTGATAGACTAGTAACGGATTTACGAATTTAATAGAACTTCAGTGATTTAGATTTGATAGTTCTTTAGAAAAATTCTATATGTCGATCTCGAGTAAGTTCCAACATTTACGTAGCTTATATAATTGAAAATTAATGTGATTTAGAAACTAGCTTCTTTAAACTGTCTCAATTGCCTAATTGGACAATTACATGTTCTATTATTGCACGTAAAATATTTGTTACTTAAGAGGAGTCCGTATCTTCTGTCCTTATCTAATCACGTTTTTGCTATTTATTCAAATTATAGTTTGTTAATTGGAAAACCTAAAAGTTGGCCCCAATTGGTATTAAAGCAAGGGATATTTTGAGACCTTAAAAAGTATCTAACATTATTTCCTTTTCTAGAAAACTTCGGAACGGAAAAGCTAACTTCAATTATCGCGTTCCGAAGTTTTCTCAAAAAGGAAATAATTTTAGATACTTTTCAAGATCTCAAAATATTCCTTATTTTAATACCAATTGGGACCAACTTTTAGTTTTTCAATTAACAAACTACAACTTGAATAAATAGCAAAAACGTGATTAGACAAGGACAGTAGATACGGACTCCTCTTAAGGATGTTTTACATATATATTAAGGGGTAATGCCGAGTTAGAAAAGTCGAAAAAGTCAATGATTATTGCATATTCTTGAGGTGGGCCACCTTAAAAATGTTTTGTATAACTCTCAAGTCAATCGGATGAAAATTGACGAAATTATGCGAGCTTGAACGAACCTTGCTCCGAGAGCAGGTAGCGCGCGGCGGGAGAGGCGTGGAGCGGCAACGCCCTGCGCGCTCAAAGTCAGCTATTTAATATATTATAAACATTATTATCTTCTTCGGAATGGCCATTATTAGTTATTACTTCAAAACCTTCCTGCACTTTACGTACAATTATTTCTATTGGCCCGAATGCCCATGCATATGTGGCAAACGAAGACCAAGAACGCGTCGCTATTACCGAGCGCCACGCGCAATAAAATACAAAAGAGGCCAGAAAACAGCGTAGACAGAAGAGAATTGATGCTTTGGAAGTGGCTACGGCAGCAGAAGGCTTACTTTATGGGCCTGGAAGAGATGATTCTGTGTAAGTTAACAACGCGTTTTCCTCGAAATTTCATTTTTTTTAAAAATCACGATATCTCTAACACCGTTAAAGCAAACGGCTTACAACTTTTGCTACTTATTCTTTGTATCAATAGCTGCTATTTGACGGAGTCTTTTTTAAAACAATTTTTTCTTTTTATTTATTAAAGAAAATTGAAAAAATTAGAGCTCGAGAAATGGCACTTTTAAAAACCCTTCCACCATTTTGTAAAAAGAAATGAGAAAAAAAACCTACGTCAAATTGTCCGCACAATCATATATTAACAAAATCTTTTTGGTTTTTTGATTTCAGATGATCACCGCAGACGATTATGGAAAAGCAGGCTTCCTTAATGTGGCCCTAACTTCCATTATTTACAATATTTTTCAATGAAAAAAATCATGAATGTTACTTTAAATAAGTACTTTTGATATTGACATTTTGTTTTAGAAAAAAATAAATTGAACTCTATTATAAGAATCCGCGAAAAATAACGTTTTTTCACCTCCTAACTAGGCATAATCCCTTAAAGAATTTCGATACTACTACTAATATCATAGATATACGATAGCAATAGACTAAAATTCTCAAGTAATCACTGTTGTATGTAAATTCTAACGTTTTAGTAACTTTTTCGTAAAAAGGCGTCTATATAATTGAAGCAAAAGTTAAATTCGATGTTTAATTTAAATTTAATTTAATTTAATAAAATAAATGAAGAAAAAATAGTTTTTATTTCAGGTAGTTTCTTTTCTTTTGCAAAACTATGTTATTATAAGGATCAGAAAAGAAATTTTTTTAAGGTTCATGAAGATCGATTTTAGAATTTTGAAGATATTAAGTAACAAATAAATGACAAAAAAACAATAATGATTTTCACACTAAGTATTTTAATTTTGTCCGGACAACTGAAACATAAATAATTCCTATGTGACCAATGTTTTACTTCTGATCAAAACGAAGAAAATTGTCTAAAGTTTACTAAGATAAGTGTAGTATTTATTTCGTGATTGAGTAGCAAACAAACAAACAACCAAGCAAACAAATAAATAAATTTGCTTTTATATAAATATTAGTAAGGATATTTATAATTTTAAGTAAAATATTAAAAGAATCATTTTAATTAAAGGAGCTTTAATTAGTGCCAATGCTATAAGCAGCAATTATTTTTATATTAGACAGTTGTCTTTTCTCGATTTTATACGTTGTATATCTGATCAGCTATTCAATGAATGCATATTTTTAAATGATCTTCGACGAATGTATTAGAGGTAAATAATGTTATATTTTTGTGTCAAGGATGGACACGAATAGTTTATACATAGTAAATTAACTTCTCAGTAGCCAAAATACAGGATTGGCACGAACAAATATAAAATTAAAGTTACTTTGTATATACTTTGCGTTGGAAAATCAATATTTATAAGATTTAATGTAAAAGTATTTATTATTTTGTAAATCCATATAGTAACTCGTTTCATTACTAGATTTTTAAATTTACTAATTCAATTTGAAACATTAAAGCGGTAAATATTTAAACAGTTACCTAATACACCTGACTCGAATAAATATTACACTTGCGAATAGTCCTTGAACACATTAGAATCTAATTATAAGCACAGGCACAAAGTAATTTTAACACGTTATTCCGCGGAGGATTAAAATCCCTAATAGCTCCGAGGCGTTAAATCGCCGATAAACACGATGAACGCGAATTTTGCGTTTCAACGTTAGGAAGCGAGGGTGCAAGGAACTCCCTCCCCCTCTCTCTCTCACTCTTTCCAATTTTACCTGCCAGCCAAGTCGACGAGATGCACCTTAGACACCGTCTCGGATGGCATGTTGTTCTCGTTGAAGCCGGCCTGTACGAAGGTTATCGTGAAAATGGCGTGACTCCGGCTACTGACGTCGTTCATGTTTGTGCTGGCCGTAGTCCTGTGCGTGTTTCCCCTAACCATGCATTCCTGAAAATTAGCCGAATCCATAATTTTCCATGATTAGCCTATTGATTTTGGCCTCGCCGCAACGATTCTGCCATTTGCTCGCGAGTACTCTCCTCCGTGCATGCGTGTATATATTTTCGTGCGCAAGGGGACATGAGTCACCCCGCGAGAGTCGTTTGCCGAGAAATTAACCTCCTTCAACGGACGCAACGAAATTACCGAAATTTGGAAAATTAACGATTTGTTTGTCACGTTTAAATGATATGCACAGCGGTTCAATTATACGCGAATACTAATAATTAACTAATTTATGCAAACGTACGCTGAGAAAACCATATCGTAATTTTCATATCGTAAAATTATGATATCGTAAATTTTTCCATTCATATATCACAGATCAAATTCCATTCGATCTAATGTTGTATGATCATGAGCATGGGATCTACAGATAATATTTCGCCTATTAAGAGAAATTAAACTATTTAAAATTGTATTTTTAACGTTGAAATTAAGATTTCAAGTTGATAATTTTACGATATCATATCGCATCTGATACTGAATAATTACGATATCGATACGTAAATTTGTATGATATGATGTTGCGTGAGTTACGATATATATTGCGTGAGTTACGATATAGTTTTCTCAGTGTAGAAATTGATCATTAAAGATAGAAGTCAGTTAATACCCAAGGCGCTTTTTTTTTTCATTTCATTCGATTTCTTTTTTAAAAGCTCATTTTACTCCTTAAACATTTATCTATGAAGTTAATGAAGCGGAATTATTATTAAGTAATTAATTTAAACAAAGAAAATATATTGTTTATATTATAAGCATACAAGATCATATAAATATTTAGATTTTATTCTGATGAAAGTAATTATTTTATAACTCTGCTTCGTTATCTTGGTAGACATATGCTAAAAAAGTAAATTAAACATTTAAAAATTAAAATAGAATGATAAAAAAATTATTGGAGATTAACTGATTTCCTCGTTAACGAATAACTTCTACGATTGCTACATAACAAATATTGTTTACAAATTTGTTTAAACTACCTAAAGTATTCTTGTTTTACATATAGGCATTGTCACCTGCATTGTCATATGTTATCTAACTATGATACACATTTTCTTTTAAAAGATCAATTTCTAGCGAAAGACCCTCATTATGGTAGTTTATATATATCCTAAAATCGATTTTAACAGATGAACTTAATTTTTTTAGCCTAATATAAAGAAAGCTAAAATTGGCATAATCAATGCTAAAAACTCTACAAATACATTTGTATAACATTCTGCATATCTTTTTGAAATAATTAAAAGAACACTTTTTCTCAAATAAAGTTAATCGTGAGGTAAAACGTTTCTTTTTGTCGAGCTCGGCATGGAGACACGCTAAAAGAAACAACTTTAAAACTCAATTTTGAAACCGGCAAAGTATTTTAAACTTTGCGTTACTTTGCACATAACTTTCTGCAGTCGTAAGGATAAAAGGTTCATGCTACTCGTGCGGGAATTCTCGAAACTGCACCTTGAACGCTATAGATTTCATACCGGGTTATCGGGCATTTGCATTTTCCCAACCCGAATTATCCTAAATAAAATGTCATCTTGCGCAGCTTAAAACTTTCTAAAATGCTACGCAGGGCATACAAGAATACACGCGACAAACTCGTTTCGTCTTGTCTAAAAATTGAACACGTAAGGCGAGTCCTGTTATCAGAATTACACCGATCTGAAACCGCTATAGCGCGAAAGGAAAGAGAGAACGTCATGATAAGGATATACACCTGGATATCCGAGTAATCGTAGACTAGGTGGTTGGACAGATCCTGGACGTAAGGACCCCTCTTTGGATGCTCCCTGACCCTGAGCGAGTGCGACATCGTCTGGTCGGGCCGCAGCAGGTCGCGCACCCGCTCGTTGTGTATCTCGAGGAAGGAGACCTCGGTCCGGTAGGACGCGCCGCCCTCCTTGCCCGCCGCCATGCGCGCGAACAGCGTCTTGCAGATGCGCGGTATCAGACCTTGGGATTCCTGCGAGGGCGAACATTTCGTTTTTTTCATTTCGTATTTTGGTAGATTGCGAGGAAAATTGGGTCGTATTATTTCTCTCTGTATTTTAATTGGCATGAAAATTAAAACGGATGACCCAGTTTGAAATTCGAGTGACGTCACGATAAGATAGTACCGTCACGTTGCGTAATATTGCGGTACCAGGGCCATTTTTGCCGTGGAGTCGGAGTACCCCGTTTCAAGAATTCGGAAACTTTGAGCATTTATTTTAACTTTTGAATTGCATTACTAAGTTAAAACAAAAAATACAAGCTAATTTTTTAAGTTATTTTATCTTATACCTAATTATAAGGATATTTTATTTTAGTTCTTTTTTTTATCTTAGTTTGATGCCACCCAGTATAATGTTAATGAACATAAACTATTCCGTGATTGTGTTAGAAAATTTTAAATATATTAAGTTGAAGTAAGTTCAAGGTTTCAGAATAATATTTTAGTCCTTTGGGGAAATAAAAAATAGGGAGATAATCATCTAGCAGCCATATTATATGCATTTACTATATATAATAATACATAGAAGGTTTCGATCAATATTAAAACAATATAGTGATAGAAACAGCTGCATTATTTCAGTTCAAGTTTTAACATATTTCAGGCATATCAATTTAAACGCTGAAACTGCAGCTGCTTAAATTTCGAATAAAATTATTTTTTTGCATTACATATGTTAAATAATATATGAAGCAGAGAATGAAAAACACTTACAGGCGAGCCCATCATCGTAAAAGTCTTTCCGGAACCCGTTTGACCATAAGCGAAGACGCAGGCATTGTATCCTTCAAAGGCACTTTCTATAACTTCCGTTCCGAGATCGTAAAAGACCTAGAATAATAATAAGACAAATGAGAAAATATACGTACTCGCGCATACGTACGTCTGCGCCTCAAGTTCAATGATTCGACCGGTCTATTGTCAGCGCTGGATTACGGTACACCGTATAATTCATGACCATAAACTGCCACCGCGAGTTTATAGGCATATTGATATCGCGTCGCTCTATACAGGCGTCGAGTTTTATTCCGTGCACGAAGCCAACTCGACACGAACATTCGCCGAATTAATACTTATGAGTTCGCTTGTCATTCGTATTCTTATAACGTGCATTTCCTGATTGAAGTCACGCAGTAAAAAAAAGACGCATAGCGGATACCGTGAAGGTCTACAAAATTAGAAGCACACTTCAACTGTTAACAATAAAAAAAATTTTCTTTCAATTGCGTAGGTTTTAAAATAAAAATGCTTAATTAAATTTTCCTGCATCGCGCTTTTATCTATTTTCTATATAAACTTTCCAAGAATCATTTTAATAAAGTAGATACTATCACGGAAGACTATGAAGATCAATGGTGTAATATCAAGGTAATCAGCTTTCTCGGTTTCACTTTCCCATATAAATACTGACGCACTTGCAGTTTTTCATTATTTTACAATTTGCAATAATTATATTGTGAATATAATATTTGTTTAATGTAATTAGCATAGTATAGTGTATCAAAAATCCAATTGGGTTGTTTGCGTAGAATGACGAAAAATAATTAAGTCGTATTTTCTGTTTTTACAATAACAATTATTTCAAAAGTTACAGACGTTTTAAGTTTAAATATTTTGTATATATATGGGTGGTTCCATGTCAAGTGAGCATATTCAAAAATAAAATTGTCTAAAATTCTGAAAATATGTATAAAATAATATAAATAAAAAGAAAATATGGAAAACTAAATTTTAAGATTTTTTATTTTGAAAAAGCTGATGGCAATTTTCTAGAATCTTAATATCACAATGCATGAGTTCACAAAGTATCTAATCACAATACGGTCTAATAATTTTTTTTAGATTCCTTACCTCATTTTGAACAAAAAATGTTGTTATACTTTTTTCTCAAAAGTCCGCAGTTTTTTATTTGAAAATCAAACAATGTTGGAAAAATCTCAAAATATTAAAAAGAATGCATTTTTCAACCTTTAATTGTACTTGACATTTGACCCCTTGGGGTCTGAAATTTGTTTTACATATTCTGGGTACACATACCAAGATTTTTTCAGAGTTGTAGACATTTTTATTTTTGGACATGCTCACTTGACATGAAACCACCCATATATAGATATACTGCAATGTTACGTGACGTCTCGAAAATTTTATGTTCGTGACACCACGTACACTTCAATTCATTATATCTACATACTTCAATATTTGTTTATTTGAAAAAAGAAAAAATACGTCCTAATTATTTTATTTCATTCTACATAAACAACCAAATAGAATTTTTGATGCAAAATGCTAATTCAACAACAGTGTTTTCTTGATCTGCCAGAACTTTTTTCACACGTACTTAAATTATCCATTCGCTAAAAGAACTACCTAACAAGACTTAAAGAAAAGTGAATCAGATACAGCTTATAAAGTCTGAAAGTGAATTAAAACTTTGAATTTTCCGCATTAAAATTTACCGACTAATGAGTTAATAATCAACTATAATTACAAAAATACTTATATTTAGATAAAGTTCGAACGCGCTTACGTTTCATTGAATTATGATAACTGTAAATAATAATTATGTACGACGTTTTCAGACGACAAAACTAACGGTATCTATAAAATTATCGGAATTAAACTTTGTCAACATTTTATTTCAATAACTTTTAGAGTGCCGTTACTTTTGACATCTGAACCATCGTACGTCATTTTATTACTTAATAAAGAGCAAGTAAGGTTGGATTTTGTTTAAATATACGTATATATTTATAATTATAATTTATCATTCATATCTTGATCAATAAAATTCAAAGCGGAAAATTAAAATTTTAATTGACACTCAGGGTCCCTAAAGTATAATAACTATATTTAAAATTATTGATACCTGGAAATGTATAAAACTTCTGGTTTATTTTTAAGACCAGAATTAATTGTAATCCAAAGCGACCATAATAGCAATTATTCTAATATACAAATTTAAAAAATGTAATTCATAATTACCTCCTCCTGCGCTGCATAATTGTCGTCGGTGTCGTCGTAGGACCAGTACGAGTGATCGAAGGTAAAGTCCTTGTACTTTTCTCTGTCGATGTCCCTAGCGCTACCCGGAGTCTGCGAACAAAAAAGCAATAGAGAAGCGTTACGACGACAAAAAAAATTGAGGCTTCGCCTAATTAAACGATTAATTCATCCGGCTGTGTTTCGCACGGGCATTCATTGTTTCTTTTTTCCAGATCTTTCGTAGAGTCTCGCGATTCACGTATACACACGCACACTTTACAATAGTATTGTACGCCCACGCGGAGCATCGCTATGCATCGCAGTTGAATCACGTATATATACACACGTGATGTCACAAATTACGTCGGTGCGCGTCCTGCCATAATAGGAAGCTTCCCGACTGCCGCTAGGTGTATAAACGCGGAATAAAATGTTTAGATAAACAGACGCATTGTGCGTTTTGAAATATAAGCACGAGGAATAAAAACGCAGCGATGACTTTTCTATCGTATGATGGCGCAATCGTATGCTTTATTTTCTCGAGTGGACCTTCTAATTTTGGATTTTTAAATTTTTAATTAGGGTCAAGAATCATTGGTTACAATGATAGATTACGTATTTTAACAGCTCGGAACCAAAATCTTTCGTCTATTCTGACCTGATTAGTTTTCAGTTACTTTTCTATTAAATAGCGTATGTGCGAGAAAACGAATAAACAGTCTAAATTTAGAAACATTTCCAAATGGAATTTTTTGAAAAAAGACTGTTTCCAAGTTAAAGAAGGTCAGCAAAAAGCAGATGAAAAAGTGAAAATAGATGAAAGTGTTAATTATTAAAATAGGCGATATATCACTGTAATAATATTTGCTTCATTTTTATTTATTTTCATTAAAATACTATATTTAAAGGATCTAAAAGTTAATTACTAACTAAACCATACAATAATGACTTTATAAACGAAAGTACTTTGATTTACGTGAAACTCCAATTCACTTGCACTACATTAAGTAATAATGGATTTTGTCCGATTTCTGCATAAATATACGAAGTATATTTCAGATGTCAAAACCAAAGTCAATCTAAAAAGTTATTAAGGGTGACGTTGGTTTTGACAACTCAATTTTTGTTCGTAGAAGTTCATTATTAGACTCCGAATAAAGAACGCGCAAAGAGTTATAGGATTTATCCAGTTTCTTTGATGACGTCATTCTGTTGAAAATTCGAAGGTATAACCGACACTGCAGTATGACGTCACAGAAGCATGCTGTGATCTATCAAAGTAATAAAAAGAAATTACGCCAATTCTCTATTACAGCTAAGTTTGGATTTTGCGCAAATACAAAAGCATCTTTATTATCATTCTGTAAAATTAAACGCGCGAATTGAAAATTTGAATTGATTTTTACAGACCCCAAATCTTGTTACTAATAATTATGATCACAAGTAAAAATGTGTTAAATATCTCCAATGTAAATAAAAACGTGGAAGATATCGTTTTAGTTGATTGCCTTCTCAAATACAATGTATATAGGCAATCGTCCATTAGCATCTCCTCGCGATCCTCATCCCCACGCGATCCTCATCCCCACGCTTCCACAAAACATTCCGCGAAAACATCGACTCCAGCCAAATTTCTCCTCTCGCGCAATTTTCACAAGCGTGATTCAAGCAACCTCTCGCGTCGTCCTCTCCTCGCGACCTCCAAACACCGCGACAGCAGTGGGCGTCTTCTGCGCACTCGTCTTATAACCAAACATCGCACACCGAGCGCAGAAAAGAAAAAAAAACCGCGCAAAATCAACTCTCCGTCTAGACTATCTCGCAGTCGCCAAAGCTACACACACACACACGTTACAAGTATACAAAAGCCCCGATCTCGTCATCGCCGCCTATAAAAGAACAGAGGCTCGCACGTGCGTGCAGCGCTTTTCCCTCTCGCCACACTTATATATATAGACACGTGCGAACGGGGTATGCGGCGTATGCGCCTTACAAGCAGCTATTACGAGTGTACACGAGCGTAGGTATAAGGTACGAGAGAAAAAGACGGCGGCGGCGGTGCATAAGACGCTCCTAATTACGGCTTGGCAGACTTTTGCCTCGCGTATAGGTAAATCGATGGCGCGCGCGCGATGTGTGTATATATGCAGTGTGTGTGCTCGCGTCGTTGTTGCCGTTCTTGGGCACGTACGCGAAAAGCTTCCTCGAGTTTAATTGGAATTACACACGGGAGGAGGTGGAGCGTTTTTCTACCTGGCCGAGCGCATCTCGAGACGCATCGGCTGATCCTCGTGAGGTGGGATCGTTATCGGGCGCGCGAGATCGAATGGAAAGTGGATGCTTTATGATCGAGGGTCTGTTATGCGTGCGTGCGTTGTTTCTTTCTTTCTTTCTTTCGGTTCTTGTTTTTCTTTTCTAAAGCTGTGTAGGCTCGTGTAGTGTTGTGTGTATCCTTTCTACTTTCTCTCTATGGGCGTTCTTTTCTCTAAGAGCATCTGGAGGTCAAGACGCGCGTGTTAGCTAGCCGGAAGATTAGAGCGGGTGATTTATTGTGGTAATGTGGTGTACGGGCCTTTTATGTGGCAGTACCGATATTTAGATTGACCGTAGAATTTAGTAGATAAATGAGTCTATTAGATGCGTTTAATTCAATAAATAAACTCGTTATATTTAATTTTGAGAAATAAAAAATTATTTTTTTAAATAATTATTTTATTATTTAAATATTCGAAACACGTTTTACTTTTTCCGTCGACTACATAAGAATTACATTTTATTATAGTTAAATTTACGGGATATAGTATAAATTTGGTTTCTTTATCTATTTTGGTTTTAGTTATCATTTTTCGATACGTTCGAATATTCTTCTTATGCATTATGTATCGAGTTTAAAACTCAAACATTGTCTAAAATTTATAGCTTATTGGACATTCCGATGACATCAAGTATTGATCTATGCAAGCTATTACTTTTTTCAAAACTTAACGGGAACTCTCTTTTCTCATGGTCAAATATTTTTTATTTGCTTTCGTCGTTATATATTTTGTTTTATCTAGTACTAGCTTGTCTAGATATTGCGCGGCAAAAAATATTCTGATATCAAACTATATATCTGTGAAGAACATTTGGTTAAACGCCAACATACAATAAATTATCTGTGTTTCTGTCTGTTCATCAATCGTTTCCTTTGCTATGTTTAGCAGAAGATAATATTTAAATAATAATATAGGTATGATACACAGTACCGTTTTCACATAATCTTTATAAAATATCTTTTAAGGTGTATTGACCTATTCACCGTATGTATCCATTATAGTGACCAAATAACTTTTAACAAAATATTTTGAATAGAACAAGAAAAAATCTGGGAACTAACTCCAATGCAAAAATTACATCTTTACAAGCATAAAAAAGAAAAAATATCAAAATTTATATTAAATATAGCAATTTTTATTTTTGCTAATATAGCTAGTTTATGCAGAAACAGAGCCTATGCTTTAAAAGAATGCAAATTTTTCTATAAATAAAAAGTTTGAAACGAACAGGTTAATGCAGTGTCTCAATTTCCTATAAATGATACATTAAAGTTGAGCACTATTTAATATTCTAATTAATGCATTTAAATTTGCATACCCACTGATTTGAATAACCGCTTAAAAATCATTATTCAAATTTCGTGAATTTCTAAAAATACTCATTAGCAGATTGAAAATTCAAAATAAATCTATATTGTTTTTGTTTTTATCGTTTAATTCTCACAATAATAAAATTAATAATTATAAAGTGTATTCCCGCACTATTACACCCACGCAAATTCACTTTTCCCGTTTATTCCTGTGAATTATTCTGTAATCTCGCAAACCACGTCAATAACTCTCGCGCAGTCGCTCGCTCAGCCAAAAGCGCAAACGTATTTCCGAGTCCATTCGGAAACCTATTTGTCAAGCCGATAAACGCGAATCTCGTGTGCGCACGCGAAACGTATTATACAGAGGCTCGCGCGTTGTATCCGCGCTTATACGGAACCCACCCGATCCAAGCGATGTTTCTTTTTTGCATGAAAACCGCACGTCGCGTCTCTGCCAGCCGCAGCAGGAGGTGAAGGCTGCGGAGAGAAAAATCTAGCCTTCGTCCAGACGAATCCGTGGCATTGAAAGTCACAAAAATTCGACGGGTAAAAACGAGATGAAGGCGGAAAAAGATTCGAGAGAGAAGGAGCTCTCGAAATTAGACAAAAGGAGTTCTGGATATTATTGTAATGAGTTATTTTCTGAAGATGGGTTAACTTTGAGTAAATGATGTGGGAGTTTTCAAATTTTAAGCATCTAATTCTATTTTACTGTAACAATATTGAATTATTTAACTCTCTACTTCTTATTGTAGTAATATGCTTCTTTCACTTGGAGGTGCATTTAAAATTAATGAATGAGATTAGTAGGAAGGCACGTAGCTAGTATGCTACTATAGGATTATATACCAAAAGCTTAATTTAACTGCCGTAAAATTAAAAATGAAATTACTTTTGTAAGTTCTTTTCATAGAGACTTATATATATAACAACACTCAAGCTAACTTATTACTAATTAGTTATTAAAATTTAATTAATTTGAAATCAGGACGAATTGTACTTAGTTTTTAGGCACCTTTAAAAATCATATTAAGAGCTTCTCTCTCCTGTAATATACTATTTAATATTGATCAGTATAGGAATATTTCAGGTATACCGTAAGAATACAATAGACTTTAATCTTACTAAAGCTTTCGTAGTATACAATAGACTTGAATCATCTTACTAAAATTTTCGAGATATTTCTGTAATACATAAATATTCACTGTTACGTTTATTACAGAAAAAGAGAGACATACTTTAATAAAGAAAATTATCTATTCAAATATCTTTTTTATGTCAAAGTGAGGTTTAATACCAGCAAAATTAGGTTTTTTACTGGGTATAAATTTATGCATTGAAGAAGATAAGTAGTAAGACTTTGTATGAGCTGGCAATTATTTTGAGGACATTCATGAGCTTATTATTTGAGACTAAATTAGAAATGGGTCACTCCCAGTACGAAGTTTATGAAGCTTTCATGTCGCATAAAGTCAAATAACTATTTACAATAAAATAAACAAAGCCTGACCATTCACTGCGAAAAACTTATTGTCAGTAGTTTCTAACCACACTAGTAAAACACAATTTATTTTGGATGAAGTACCAAGTCTTTTTAAGTCTAATTTACTATTTTGTTGTGATGTTAAATAAATATTTTGCTTGTGTGTCAAAGCAACACTATTACGTAAAGAAATTTAGTAATCTGTAGCAAAATATACTGTAAAGTTTAATTTAACTATTGATGATTTTCATATTTAATTTGTATTTCATAACTTTTCATATTTTGTTAAAAGAAGTTTTATGTTGATATTAGTTAGTTGAATATTTATATAGTGGCTGCTTTGATAATATATTGATTGTATCGAATTTGTACGGTATTTCCTATTAGTACTATTTAAGATAGTTCTTTCATGAGAATTGACTTAATAAACAAAAATTTATACAATAATTTGTTTACATGTTACAATATCAGAAATGTTATAATATGAAAGAAGGGTACTTTGAGAGACAAAAGAAAATTTTTGTACAAAAATTTCGATATTACAAAATTAGATATCGCATAAATTAGAGAATGATTGACAAATGATCGGAATCTGTTTCATTTTTTATCCTATTTTAATTTGGTAGATCCCATTTTGTTCAGAATATTATTGTAACACGTAAACAAATTATTGACATATTTTTGTTTTTTATGTCGATTCCCATAAAAGAACTACCTTAAATAACAAGTACTATATTTTTCTGCTAGCGTTGAAGTCCAGATTACCAGAAAGTTATCGAGCAGAGACTAGCATTTGCATATCCGTGAAGAATCACCCACACGAAAAACACATAAAAAAAGCCTGAATTTCAAAACGTACCAAAGCTACCGAGCCGTAATTCACTCGAATCTTAAAAAACATCAAAGTCTCCGCATAAATCTTGATCATCCAAGAACCCGATAATCGCTCCTCAGCGTTTCGACAGAAGAAGAGACCTCCTACACCTACAGAAAAAGGACGCATGAACACGAAGGAAAAAAGACATCGGGAGCTGGGAACCGGAGTATAAAGCGGGTCGAGCGTCACGCTTGCCTGCGGAAATCCGTGGAAATAACCGCGCACAGGCTCTTTACAATTCTCTAACTCGCTGCTGCTGCTGCATGCGCGCGGTTTTACGGCTCAGTTCTTACGACTTGTGTGTATATATGTATACGTGACTGTCTTTCGCGCCATGGGTGTGTGTGTGTGTGTGTGTATTCGTGCGGCATAAAATTTGCTTCCGGTCTATGCGGCCTGCTCTGTGTACGTGTAGACCTTGGTGTGCGCGCGAGGGCGCAGAAATTTTTAGCTTGCATCACATAACGACGCCGCGATCGTGCGTTGCTGCAAGCATTGGTATATATGTGTGTGTAGTGGAATGGCAAGGCTGACGCGTGGTTAGCGGAGGAGGTGGATTTTCCGAGGATTTTTGAGTATTACATTTGGTGGATTATCGGGGTCTCGCTTGTTTTTCGGCTATGCTTGGCGGCGTTGGGGAATCGCGGGGAGAAAAAGTTGAGGTGCGGTTTTTGTGAGCTTTCGTGGCCTGTTTTGGTTGTTAAGAGATTTTCTAGAGCGTTGGAGAAGAGTATTTGTTGTTTCGATTGTCTTATTTTGACGAAGTTACCGTTATGGACCCAGTTTTTGTGACATTTTTATAACAATGAATAAATCGTTGCGTTTCATCTATCACGATACGAATTTATTTTCAAAACTAAGAAATAATAATTAAATAACAGAATATATGTACCAAGTACGAAAAGTTTTAATAAGATACGCATACCAGATTGAAATACCATAATGTTTATATTACCACAAATTTGAACTTTAGATTCCAAATATTTATTATCAAATTGGGTCTCTGTATGACATTTTTTTATGGCTTGTTTCGATAGATTATATACTTCTCTTTTTATGAACTTTTCGAATTTTCACAATTTACCTATGTATTATTAATGAAGTTACAGCGTTTCAAATATGCTGATGACTTATTTATATTATATGAGTGTTACGACAGTCAAAGATTCTTATTTAAGCTATAAGTTTCTCAAATTTTAATTCATTTTGAAAACTCGAAATAAATGAAGCGTTGCTTATGTTTTTTTTATCAAATTATTGATACCGTAACGAAAAAAATAGTCATACAAATACACAATGGTAGACGATAACCTGTTTTTCCTGAATATTTGTTTGTAAAAAGTTTTCACGGAGAGAAATAAAAATCCGAATATACTAAAACTCGTTGATTCTATTTCAAAATAAAAGTCTCTTAGCAGCCATGTGCAAGTTTCAACAGACTTTAAAAAAGTAGTAGCTAATCCTTCTTTTTAATTAGTTGAAGTTTTGGATTTGAGGTTACATTTAGTTAGCCTCTTTAAAAAAAGGAGTTTCTACTGTAAAAGGAAGGGTCTGTTAGTATTTTTAAAAGAAGGATAAACTTTTTTTGAGACGTTATTTCTCTCCGTGTTATTAATACTTTAATAAAATAATATATATTTTTATGAGAATTTCTTTTGAAAATCCTATTTTTAGTTCAATTTTAACTATCTAATATCATTTATTATTGAATTAACAATACCTGTAGCACTTAATTTAACAGTTAAAAGACTAAAAAATATTTAAAACACCCTTTACAGCATAGAAAGATCGAAATTCATTTTCTCATAATGTGCATCGAAAAGCTATTGCGCGATCTTGATGAATTTTCTAGATTTTCGTCTCTATAAGGTTGCATAAGAAATGACTTAACTCGTTTTTCTTTTATTTTTACCTCGCAAATGGAATGTTCTTGCACATAAGACACAAGAAAATATGAAAAGCTATCGTGACTTTGGCACGCTAAGAGATTTTTTAAGACCGTGAAAGTCAGATATATATCTGGAGAGTCTTTCAATAGGAAAGGATTACGTCTTATAAGCCGACGATTTATGTCCCGCTATACGTGTAACGTTTCGAATACTTTTCTCGAGCCTTTTCGGCTTTTCGATCCTGCCATACATGACTTTTTTAATATTCTGCACTCTCGATAAAACCTTATTGCGCCTACGATATTTTACATACTAGCTACCGAGGATTTAACAATTTTATTGACGAAGTTTGTCACATACCTTCAAAACCAGTAGCCGAACGCTTTATCTTTTGCAAAAATGATTATCTCGTCGTTACGCGGATAAAACACAGCAGCCTACTGCAACTTTATAAATTAAAGTGGACATTACTTGCGAAGTTTATTTTCATAAACTTTCTCCCGATAGCCGAGCACAGCGCAAAATTAATTATCCCCGTAATTGATAAAGACTTCAAAAAATACTACACAAGTCCCTGCTTACCAAACCTCATGCTCCGAGACAAATAAAAAAGGTCGAAATTTCACCGGTCTCGCTTGTATAGATCTCTAAAACGGGACTTAATCAGGCCGCCGCCGGTAAAGTCGCCTATATATATATATAAAGATCATTTTATCGAATGACGCCCTCGGCCTGTACGGCGTATCGGACTCGTTTTGCGATCGCACGTTGTAATACTTCCGTAAATGGCGTTCGCCGCGCCGAATCGAAAGTGTTGCCCGCGAGGGAGCATTTTTCTCTTAATCTTAATATACATATGGGTGTATATGGTACGTTACCTTCGTGTTGAAGATCCGAGTCCGCTTGCCGTCCATCTGCACGACGAGCTTCGCGTTCATCGCCAGTTCCCTGCAATGGTACAGAGGAACAATGAGTGAACGGGTATTTTCTTTACTGCATTGCACGCGGCTTTGTTTCGAATTTTGACATAATACATGTTGCTGCGCTATTAAAGCGCGCGTACGGAATAAGCATGCGGTTTTATGGATGTATGTTGTTGGAAAAACTTTCTCTTTGCTTTTGTCGGGAGAAAAATTGCGGTGTTTAATATTACATGTTGTGTGCGAGAAGAAGGAAAATGCCGGATTAAATGCTTCGATTTAATTTTGATTGACGCTTCATTACTCGTAAACTAATTGTAACTATACGTGATTCTGAAATAGCGTTGAATGGTTTTTCAATGCATTGCTGCATTGTATGTGTGTAATATAAATTATAAATTATACCTATTGCTTTTAAGCAAGAATGCTAGAGTAAAAAATTAATGAGCCGTTGCATCAACAAATCAGTCCTACATTTTACGCCTTTCAACGCACTTATCCTTTTGTTTTCTTTTTTTGTCACGCTCTTGCGCATACAATTAACTGCGATGCATTATTATGCTCTGTAGGTGCTTTCTTACTTCACAGTGCAAATACAATTTTCAGCTACAAAAGGCTTTTTCCTCGCGATTAGCGGAAGAAAAACGAATTGCAGTTGGCATGCAGCCTGGTCGAAATAACACGCAATTAACCTTTACTCGAATTTGAATTTGTAAAAAATTTAAATACATTGTATTTTACTTTTAAAAAAGATTATTCAACATTTGAAAGTTTCTTTTTACGTATAATTAAGTTTGAAAATTAATGTTATTGCTTAAAACGTTGTGATATATCTTACAGCTGTAATTTAAATTTGAGTTTAAAATACAAGCTTATCGTTTAAATTTTTGAAATAAATTGTAGCGTATTAATTTAGTTGACCTAAATAAAATTACCGAGGTGAAAAATCTGTTATGCTGCCGCATGCAGCTAATGTATCACATTATGTGCAAACATGAATGTTGCTTATACTAAAATAATTATCCAAAAGCATTAGTCAATAGAAATCACACTAAGCCGCTATTTAGAAAAACTGAATACACATCAAGGAAACAGTAATAATTTTAATGAAAAAATTATATAATAAGAGAATTACGGGCGCGTAAATTGTTACGTCCATTAACATTCCGCGGACTTGGCAGCCGTCCTTTTTCCGCCAAAGACCGTGCAATTTTTTTAAATCCTCAACCTGCATCGCCGCTAAAGTACGTTCGTATATTTACCACCGCAATAATCCTCCCAAAAATCCAAGCGGACGGAAAAGAAAAAAAATCAATTCGCTCACGGCGCTGCAAGCGAAATAAAATAAAACGTACGAAAAGTGCAATAACGGACTGTACATCCGTTACATTCCTGCGTTCGTCGCTTACACTCGTCGTCTCCGTCCCTCTTTAACATATACGGCTACGGCTATACCTATACACGTATATACAAGTGTATATATATAGAAGTCGCATCGGAGCTCTACGCTCCCGGTTGAATGAAACGCGAGAATTGACGCGCGACGAAGGGGTGCAGTCGGTCGTCGATTCGAGACCGACAGTCGTGCGCGTATGCGTGTAGGGGAGAGCGGGGCAAATCGAATATTTTCTAGGGTTATTCGGTCATTTTTTACTCAGACGATAAACTTGAAAGTGAGATTTTCGCTCTTTTTTAGAGAAAATACATTTAATTTTTTTTACCTAATTTCTCACTCTATTTGAATGAATAATCAATGAATTTTGAGTGATCTTTTACAAGTATAGAGTGTAATTTCACTTTTTTATCAAAGTGCAATGATTTATTCACTAAAAACTCACTTGAATAAGGTGGGTTGTATTTTCTCTTAAAAAGATTGAAAATTCACTAGTTCTATTTTAGCGTGTAAAAAATTGAAAGTCCATTTCAAGCAAATTTAACACATTCGAAGTATATATATGTAACTTGCTCACTTTTAACAATAAAATTATAGTATTACTACATTATTTAGTATAATATATCTGACATTCTTAATATAAATACATATAGAGTGCAATCTGAGTGTCATAAATAACTGATTAGCTTCTGTAGGGGTAATGTAGACATCGAATGTAGAACCAAATGTGATAAAAATGTGGGGGTAAAATATAGCTTTATTTTTCAGCATAAACCACCATTGAGCGTAAAATAAAGATTTTATTGCTTATAATATTACAGTTCACCTGAATTCTAGTTTCCTTTAATATACAACAAATGAGTCAAATAAGTTGGGACCAAATGAACACCTCATTTTTCATTTGATTACAGTTCACTTGAATTTTACTTTCATTTAATATAAAACAAAAAGGCTTAAGATATTGAAACTAATTAAACCCTTCATCTTTTATTTGATTACAGTTCCCTTTACATAAATAACAAAGGTTCCATCAAATAGATTATACCTGTGTTTGTTTTTAAAATAAATTCAACTAAACGTATTTTTTTAAATAATCAGAGTGTTCGATTTATTCTCCATCCAAAAAGCCCCGTTCCCCCCTTCGCAATTTTCGCGAAATTGACGCGCGCGGACAGCTGCAGGTGGTCCGAGAGTGGATTTACGTCCGTGTACCTATATATATACACACGACCGGACGAGCGACGTTGTCGGATTTCGCATTTCTCTTTTTTCGACGTTTTTCAACGGCGACCTCGTGCAAGATTGGATATTGACGGTGGACAGACGACGAGTTCAGAAAATCACTTAAGAATGGATGTATTTATAGGTTCGCGATTTGTGAAGGTGTAAATGCTTTTAGACCTTTAATTTTAAATGCGAATAATTGGAATTATTCAATATTGCTAGCCTCAATGCATAAAAAGTAAGGTAGCTATATGCGTAAGGTTTGGGTAAACACTATAATCTAAATTAACACATTGTCGGGCTTTATCTTATAGTGTGGAAATGAGAAATTTATCAACGTATAGTAATGCTTGTTTATAATCACGAACCACGTGATGACCTTTAATTAATATCAATTATTTAATTTCATTGATTGCTATTATCGTCTACTAACAAAAAAAAAGACATTTAAGTTGATAGCTCCTACAAAAATACAATCTTTAGTTGATACAGTCAAATTATTGTTCCGACACGTTTTTATCTTTCAGTGCGTTTCGTGGAACGCAATTATTTTGAGTAGGTATGTATTTTAAATACATGTTTTTCAAATAAAATATAGAATAGTTTTAAAATAAACATGAACAACGTTATATTTTCATTTTATAAAAAAGAAAATAAACGTAATAAAAAATCACGTTTAAATTAAGAAAATTGTAGTATGCATAATATAACTTTCAACTCTCCGTGCACTGGGAAAAAACCGTAAATTTTACTGTACGTCAAGTAAATTATTGGACAGCGCTGTATTGTATAACAGCCGCGCCGAGTCCGTAATGGCTATACTTTGTCATGGGTGCAGATTTTACGGAGCACTTGATAGTCGTTATCGAAATTCCAATTATTTACTTTTTACGTAAAGGCAGAACTCGCTGACGTTTTTTCCTTTCCCTCGTTTTTAGATATACACGTTCAATTCTCACGAGTGTAAAAGTGATTCATCTATTTATTAAATGTACATTTTGATCCGATATTTGGTCAGGCATTTAGTATACACAGAGATAACTTTGTGACAAAAATTACGATGAAAAACAAGGTAAAACAAGAGCTATACTGACTTTACGAAAAAAATGACTCTATCACAAGGTAAAAATGAACCTTATTCAATTTAATAGGAAAAATTTTACCATAAATCAAGGTAATTATTTATACTATGAAGTCGGAATAGGCCACGTTTATCGTGTTTTCCAAAGCAATTTGTAACAAAAAACTCTATCTATCCTGGGAGAATGAATTCTTAACATTAAACGTAGAGTTCATAACAATACGGTCAAATTACGCAGTTCTTAGCAGTAAAGACTCTAATATCAATGCTTACGAATCATTTAAATAAAATAACTGGTAACTTGACAGTTAAGAATTTCTGTTTCATAGTTAAATATTCTCATTAAATATAAAGACAAACAAGAAAGAAAATTCTAAGCACGCGAATCCTTCTTCTAGCCGTGTGTATTTTCAGTAATAATGATCTAATGATTGCAAATCATCTTGGCAAATCATCCAGCCAGAAAGTCGTAGCAGAACAACCAACAATCATCAGCTGTGCAATACGGGCTTAATAAGCTGCGCGCGCGCTAATCGCGATAAGAACGTAAACACAACAAATCGACTGCTCCGTGGAATGTAACGAGCAGCAGCGCGAATCTCGCGTTCGATCGTCTAATCAGCTGCATGTAAAGCGCGCGCGCGCAGGCGGATAACATCGTCATCACGTGCTCCGAAAAAATCTGTATTCGGAGCACCCGTCGCGAGCGTTAAGTATGCCGTTATCCAAGCTTGTCTCGCTTTGACTTTCATCGTTATCATCGATATCATAAAATGTATACACGGTTAAGAGCGTCAACGTATTTTCACAGAAAGAACTATATCGTAATCTGCGCAATATCATATTGTAAAGTTGACGATATCAATATCGTAGAGTAAAATGTGTTGTTTATACGGTTTGCGAAAAATTATATCAATATCAAAAAATGTTTTCCTAACAAAATTATACGATATCCTTTTCTCAGAAGTATTGTTTGTTACTTTAATAAACAAAATATAGATGATTTACAAACAAATGTTTCTCGTTTTTTTTTACACACAAAATATGTCACTAAAAAAGTAACACTTAAATCCGCATCTACATATTTAAAGTTCTGTTATTCACACGAACAAACGTGTCTTAAAAATGAACGAATTTCAACAGACAAAAATAACACATAGGTACAAATACATTTTTAATCGCGCAGGCTATCTCAAACAATTACAGCGAAAGCACCTTATTTCTTCCTCGTTCGTCATTACCTATCCATCGTCAAGTTTCATTAACCCGAGCATCATAAACGTCACTCGCGAATGAAAGCCAAAGCGAGACCGACCAGTCAACCATCGCACATCTGAAAACGCAAGCGTAGAAAGGTGCCCATCACCTCGAGCCACATCACAGAGCAGCGACAAACGAACAGCTCGCAAAAAAAAACAAAGACCGCCCGCGGCTGCACACGACAGCGTCGACAACGACAACAAACAAACAATCCACGATCCACCCACCTTTTGTTGAAGGGTCGTACCCTCACTGCCACTTTAACCGAAGCCATGGCGATCGGCTCGTTGCTGCGCATGGGCCTCTTCCTCGACAACAAAAAAAACAGAAACACCAGCACGCACACGCGCGCACACACACCAGCGCTTTTCTCTCCCTTCCTCCTCCTCCTCTCGGAATTCCGATCTATATGCCGAAGCGAGCCGCGGAGTCCCGGAGCGGAGTGGAGTGGCCGCTCGGCACCTAGGCGAGGAGTCGTCGTCGCGCGAGCCTCTCGGCGCCGCTTGTCATCGCGACGGGGGCACTGGCGTCGCTGCGGGTGCCCGCGCCGCCCGTCCTCATCCTCCTCCTCCTGGGCAACGTCTCTCTCGTCGCTGCGCTCGCGCTCGCGCCAGAAAGCATGTTCCTCCGGCGGCAGCGGCAGCAGCACTGCGTGGTTGTCTGTACTCCGTGTTGCGAAGCACCTGCGTGTATCAGGGCTGACGTTTTACGTATGTATATATACACCGTGCACACTCCGGAAGGTATATCGAGCACACGCGATCCGACGATGCGACACTGGCTTTTGTTACTCCGGTTGCGCGGGAGTAGCACTCGAGTAGCACACACCGCGGGGAAGAGGTGTGCAGGAAGTGCAGGAGAGGTGCGGGACGAGAGAGTGCGCGTAGACTCGCGGGGCCGCGAGCACAGCGACTACTGACGGCGATGCGGCGGTAGCTCGTAGCGCAGCGTCGAGAGGAAAAGTCCCCGTGGAGTGCGCATGCGCGGAGTCGGTGTGTATAGGTGTATACGTGTCCGCGCTCTCGGAGCTGCGCGGCTGTGTTCTGGTCTTTCCTCGGTGGCAAGTGGGGCTCTTTCTCTCTCTCTCGCTGTGGTGGTATTGTAGTCGGAGCAGACGGGTCAGCGAGATGAGTAGTGTAAGACAGTGGTGGAGCGCTGGTTTTATCTGGAAGGAGGAGAAAAATGTATGAGATGCATGGGCTTTTCGTCTATTATGGTTTTTTGTAATGAGATGGCATCGAGGGCAAGACACTGGGTAAACAGATGATTGTTGCGGTATTTTCTAGTGATAGAGTTGGAGGGGAATGCTACGTTATTACTGTGGAGTAGTCGAGAGCAGCGGGAGTAGAGCTTTGGAGTAACGAGGTTTGAAAGATTTGAGCTGACGAGGTGTAATAATTGTTAGGTTTTAAATTATGTAAATATAATTAAATTGAATGAAATACGCAAGAGAAAATTTTATGCATGTAAATGTATTGTGAGAACTTCGTTTTGATTGTGTAACGTTATGTACAAGGTTTGGTGTACATGCACCTTGGCCCTTTAAATCACGTGTAATAAATTTGATTTAAATACATGATAATTAAAAAGCACAATTTACAATTTAATTTTGAAACACGTATTCTATATTAACATTTCATCGTCACTTCTTTAATTGGTGCATAGATTTTAAGTGTATATTTCAAAGTAAGCTAGTGTATAATCGAACGTTAATTTTATCAGTTAATATTCATTAATATATTATTTATTTAAACTGAACACGAAATACATTTAAAAAATAAACTATAAGAAAAAGTATGTATTATCAATATTATGAAAAATTAAATGTGCCTAGAATCTGACAGTGGGTGTTCAAGTTTATCCCATGCATAAGACAAGTTATATTTTTTTTCAGCGTATCTAGGCCTTGAAAGCATATTGTGTACGGTCTCTTGTCTGCCAAGACTTAAAATCTTTATAAATAAATACTATAATTGTAAAAAAACTAAAGTTTTATTACTGAATATACTCTTTGGTATATTATTGAACCTTATTATTATAATTCCGAATTTGTAACTGTCCAGGTCGTTTAACATGTCGTCTCAAATTCTTACAGAAAATTTTGAAAAAAATCGTAAAATGTGTGTTATAAAAAAAGTGATATAAGACCATTGTGCTTAAAATTCTGTAGAAAATGAGATCATGCACAAGACTTCAGTAAACCTGATCGACAAGTCTAAGAAGCGCTTGATGACTCTATATATATTCGCATTGTACAATTTTAAACCCCGTACACATTACCTTCACTATCCCCTTTCTGTTCAAATTCACCTAATTCCACAACAACAATGAAAATTTAAATAAACCACACTCCACATATACCCTCCAACGACATGACTCATCCACTCTGTACAAATTCAATTTTCAAATCCCCGAGAAGCACCGGGCGAAACCTCGCTAAATACGCGCGCGCCTGCGCGGAAGCGCGCTCGGCTCGTTTTACACCCACGAGAGCGCGCCAGAGACAGATAAGAGAGCACGTCACGTATACGCGAGAATCGGAGCCCGCGCGCGAAACGCTCGCTGAAAGCGAGGAAGATTGCAGATATATACACGAGCGCGGCGGCTCCTCGGCGGGCAAACTGGTTTCTCATTCGGTGCGAGCAACTCTCCAACATCCCGGGACACACCTTCTCGCGCGCAATTTTCCTCGGCTTTTATTGTCCCTGTGCGCTCGGCACAAAAGCTGCAGCTGACTCGTGAGTGAGTCGGTATATATAGACACTGTGATATCGGTGAGAGACGGTTGTAATGCCAGCATTGCCGGCCTGGCGCCTTTCCTTTCTGGGGTGTATTTATAATTGGGCGCTCGCGGGATTGATTGATTGATATACGCCCGCGTTGCGCAGACGCCTGCTGCTGGGAGGTTTCGTGAAAATGAAAGATTGGATTTTTAGGGGTTATTGGGGGTAGTAGGATAGCGGAAGGAATTGGGTCGCATTGGTGGGTTTTTCTTGAAAATAGTAAATTTAAAATTTATAGATAGTTTAAAGTTTAATTGTAGTTTTAAGAATATAGAAAAAATATACGAAAATAATTTCTTTTATGCCCACCTGAACGAAATTGGCCACTTTTTTCCCTGAATAGCGAAACCAAAATTACACTTTTTGCCCGCAAAAATGATTATCGGGAAAAAAGTGACTTCAGTAGAAAATAGTCAAAACTCCTTAATTTTATCAAGTTCTACCAATAACCCTGATTTTCGATTGTCTTTTAACAGTCCATTAATCTCGCTTTCCAAGTCAAAAAGTGGCCACAGTTGAGATGGGCATAAAGTACTATATGTAACTCGAGAAAAAAGTCGATTTTTCCCTCGCGTGATACTGGCGGGCAGTAAACTCACCGTATTTTTCATAATTATAAGAAATTATGAAGTATAAAAAATATACAATGTTCTAATGATATGGGTCATTTTCTAAAAATGTATTAATTTTTTATGAACTACCTTGTTCTGTTTGAAATGTCGATTATCTTTCTGTCATGGAAAAACAAAATACATTATTTTAGGCTACAGATAGATTCTTAAATTGTATTCGGAAAGCTTTTGAGTTACATTTCTAATAGATACATAGAAATTGCCTATACCAAGCTTATTATAAAGAAGATATATCCTAATTAATATATAAAATCATTATACCTATTCAAATATTTTTCTTAAAATGATGCTAAACCGATAATTACGAGGACCCACTTTTTAATTTAATTTTCAATTTTTAGTAAATCTCTCACGAACGTTGTATTTCTAATCTAAATTAATAAATTTTCAAAGATATATTTTCTCAGAGTTTAAAATAGAATGAAAAAAGTAGTTCATCGTATTTGCCGAGCAAACTGAAGCTACTTTATTCGTCAATTTTCCTTATAAAGCCTTATAAAGGCAAAAAGTAGTTATAAGACATTTTATGAAATGAGCATTATTTCGAAACATCCACGAAGCTGAATATCAGACTAAATTAGGTATGGGTCACTCACGGTATGAGTTTCTTTTAACTTTAACAGTTGCGGAAAGTGAAAAAGACTACCCTGTGGAAAAGTTTCAAGTCGATTTCCAGCTATATATCCGCCTGTATTCCAACTGAAATTTAGCTATTTGCAATTGAAGTTCGATTACCAGCTGGAAATTCAGGTCGAAATGTAACTAGATTTCCTGTAGAATTTTCTGAAAAATCGCTTTTCTGAGCAAAATCAACCTAGAAATAAGATCTAAATTTTCAGATAGAAACCGACTCATAGAAGTCCAGCCAAATACAGCCAAAATCTATTCCAATCCAAGTGGAATCCAGCTAGAACTGTTCAACAGCTACCTACACATTTACAATCAAATGAATCCTATCTGACCATCGAACTCCATATAATACAAAAAAAGTTATCTATTACCCATTCTCCATTCTCCACAAATTTTGCATTTCTCTGGAGAAATAGCCATATACACGTCGTCTCGAGTGCCTCGACGTTCGTCGCTCGCTCTTCCACTCGCAGAAACTGCTATATGCAGCACTCAGCGGCAACAACAGCGACACGCTGCCGTCGCGCTTCCTTTTGTCTCTGCTGCCGCTGCCGTGCTGCTGCGCCTGGTATATAGTAAACGGCGGTTTATTGACTCCACGGAGAGCGCGCGCGCGCGCGGCTCGGCCGTTCTGCAACGCTTATTCGACGTTCCACGAACGAGCACAGGTTTCTAATGGGAATGACCGCTTGTATATACTATAGATGCAGCGCCGCTGCCGCGCGAATATATCGCTTTGCGTTGTATAAGCGACGATTATACGCTGGCAATTAAAAGTGTTTTCTTGTAATCCGCCGCGGGCGCGCGGATTTCGCTCGGGAGCGATGTTTTATTCGATTATTGGGGGCTCGAATTCAGTCGTCGAAAGGTAAATTGGATTGAGCGGCTTAGAGTTAAATGGCATTTGTTGGTAATGGAGCGGTGCATTTCGCTGTCCGATTCTGATTTGTATTTACGATTCGTGCGTTGGCGGTGTAGTGAATGGGAATCGTTTGTGGATTTAGGTTTAGTGACCTTATATTATTATAAGAACAAAATGCCGAAATTTAGTTTTGTTGGAATTGAAAATATGCTACAAAAGAGTATTTCAAGCTTTTAAAAGTACCGTCAGCGAAGAAGTATTTTTAAGAAGTTACGAAATACTTTCTTTTACTGATTCTTTGACCTTTCAATATTTGTATAGATGTACAAATACAAACAGCACTTTGTAAAAACAAGTTATTTCAATTTGAAGAAGTTGAATTCAAGTTTTGCTCATCGTAAATATTTAATTGTCAATTACATTCGTGCATATATTATAGAAACTGAATTAAAACATACTAACAAGGAGGTAACTTTTCTGGTGCCTTATAAATATTAAGATTATCTGGTGAGAATATTTAATGGTGTCCCAATTAAGAAATTGAGACTATAGTATAAGCACCTGTTTATATTGTAAAAATATAAATTTTAAAATACAAACTGAAACAAAGTTAAGAGAAATATTACATTTATACCCAATTGTTGTTAAAACGAAAGGTGAGCCTTTAAAAAAAATTCAATTTTCAATTGAAAATTATTTTTTCAATGTGCCGCCGTTTTGTTAAAATAATTCTGAGGTTTTTATTATGGTTCCAAACATAATTATACTATCTCAATACAGATAATCAATCTCGGTTTTTTACGTCATAAGAGATAGAACGGCCGGAAACGTGTCACGCATACGAAAACATTCTTTGACAAGGAGACTTGCGAAATTCCCTATAATTTTGTATAATTTCAATAAAAATGGTTTAAAAATTTTTAATTCCCTTGAACCATACCTTAACATGTAGGTAAAACGCCATATAGCTTAACGTTTTATTCTTTGTTTTAAAAAATCGCAGAATCAGACTAACAAAATGCAATTCGTAGTTTTAATCTTTCGTTATTTTGATCTTCCAATTTCATTTCTTCAATATTTAAAATGCCACCCAATAAATAAATAACTATATATATATATTTTATAACAGAAGTGCCATTTCCACTAAACCTATAAATACATTTTCAAAATTATAGGCTCTACTTCAAAATTGGAACAGCGTTGCACACACCGACTACTCAAGCCCCGCATATAAATACCAAAGAATACCTCCCAAACACTCATAAAAATCCATTTCTCAACTGCCTCACACCTCCTCGCAACGTTAGCAAATCTCACCAGCAAACTCATCATCCACACAATCGATCTTTCCGAAGCATCCATCACAGCCACTCGTAAAACTCAACTTCAAGCAGCAACACTGCGCATTATATACCTCTCTACTCGCTCTTGCGCTAACTTTACTCGCCGCGAGCTAGCGAAGACGCAAAAGCCTGTATATATATATATATGACGTGTGTGTGTATGTGTGCGTAAAACGCGAGCCGCGCGCTCGCGCCCACGCAACTCGGCAGAATTTTGCGGTTAAGCCACGCGCGGGGACGAACGTAATTATAATACATATTGGATTATAGCCGCGCGACCGCGGCCATCGGAATTCGCGCTCCCCGCTCGGTCTATTAAATTACAAGGGGGGACACAATTCGCCGATGCGATGTACCGCACGTCTGCCGCGGCGTTGTCGTGTTTTGCGCTGTTGCGACGCGATTGGTGCGCGCAGAGTGAATTCGAAAATATGGCTGATTGAGTTAAAGTGTGGATATGGTGGGTCTGTCGGTGGATTTATTGGGGTGGAGCGATTGCGCGCGGGTGCGTGTGGATAGCAGATTTTATAATTAAAGATGTAGTGAAGTTTAGGTGGTTCTTGTGTGGTGAGTGAGAATCAAGGTCATTGTGTGGAATTGGTATGTTCCGTTGTTAATGTTAATGGTATTGACTGTTGAGCAAAATGTGGTTTTGGGTCATTAACAAAGCATCGTGCAAGATAATCTATTTCGAAAATTGGGTTTCCATGTAGGCAAATTTATACGGGAGATTGCTATTTTAGCTTGATAAATTGAATAATTATCATTATTCTGCCCAAGGAAAATTAAGGAATAAACTATAAGCATATATTAACGATTATAAGAAAATATAATTAACTTGGAGAATTCTAAGTCTTTGAAGATTTGGAAAAGGTATTTAATGTTAAATACTGAAGCTTAAAGCTGAAAATGTACATCAAAACCCGAATCTGAAAAGTTTTAAAATTGTTTTAAAATTATAATTCTATGTTATAATAATTTGTATATACGTTTACGAATAAAACTTCCAATTTCTAATAATAATTATTTTTTTTTTACACTTTGCGATTAAAAGAAAAATAAAAAAAATGATGATCCGACAAAATACCCGCATAATACAAAGAACTGTTTTAAAATTGCTTATAAAAAACTTCAAGTAATAATAAATAACATTTTTCGAACACCACTGTATAAATATTGAAAACTTTGTATGATATTTCTTTATTTGCTTTCGTATGTTTTTATAAGATAAGCGTGGAAGTAAAACTTTATATCTCCAAGTTTCTTATACAATTAATCCAGCTGACGTCCTAACACAATCAACATCTTCCACAAACAATAAATAATTAAATTCACGAACTCATCCTATTATCGAACAACTAGTACCACGGATAAGATTAACAAACCCGTCATTCGCGTCGACACTATTCAACAGACCACCGATGAAATCTTCCGCTACCGCAGGGATGCACACACCCAACAAGCCTCTTGTCATTGTCATCGTTTACTTCTCCGCGCGTTCTGTATTATAGTTATTTTCGTTCGACTCCGTCGCTTCGCTCCTTTATTCCCCGTCGCCGCGGAGCACGTTTCTTTTCATCGCGTATTTAGACTCAAAGATACGTCACGCTCGTTATACATCCATGCAGATATGGCGGACGCACGTGTTTATACGATAAAGAGACGTTTCTTTTTTTTTTGCTCTCGGCTCATCGCGTGGGATACATTATATATGGCAGTATATATAGATTACGTTGGAAAAGAAAAGCGAGCTCGGAGATGGAGATCGACGAGGGGGGGAAAGTATGAACTGAAGTGTTGTGGACGCAACAGGTGGCGGTGGACGAAGCCCGAGGGTTCTGCGTTGTTGTGCTTTTTCTTTGCGCGAGCGCGACCATTAGCAATACGCGTGTTATACCTATACGTCCACGTGAAACGCGTGGGTGTCGGGTGGCGTTTGCGGAGCTGCGTTGGACGCTTATGGTGAGATGGAAACGAAGCGGAAAAGTTTCTTTGCGACAGCGCGCTGTTGTTTGTGTTCAGTGTGGGAATGTGCGGTAGCAAATTTGAATGGAATTAGATTAGATGTAGCTTGACTTGGAAGTTAAGTTGTGTCGTGTGCTGTGATTGATTTGACTCGTTAAACAGGCGGAAGTATTGATTTGGAGAGCGTACGTTGAATGATTGCATTATTTGTTTGGATAGTGCTGGGAGTACACAAGGCTTTTTTTATTTACTGAAATTATATACGCTTTTCTTGATAACACATAACGTTTTTTGAACGTTTTAAAACGTTAGAATTAAAATCTTCAAACGTTAAAAAGAAAAGTTATACGTACGTCTGGAAAACGTTGGTAAAACGTCTTAATGTTCGGAGATTCGTTCCACATAAGACATCGTAAAACCGGTTTTAAAACGTTTGAAAAACTCTCCAAGGTCTGTTGAATTGTAAAAATTTAAACGGATTAAAAACGTTTTTAAAACGTTTGAATAAGATTTGAAAATGGATTGAAAAAACTAGCATAGAATATATCGAAAAAAATTGTTTTAATATACTTTGATGCTACAAATATTATTAAATTTAAAAGTATCATCCAGATGGTACTTCCAAAATTGGTAATATTTGTAGCATCAAATTCTATTTAAGGAGACGTCGGATACCGACAGTAGATTCCTACTATCCTACACACGTATTTCGTTATTTATTTACAAAGTTAATTGCTTAATGACAAAATAATAGCTGTCCCCAATTTGTTTTACAGTAACCTAATTATATGTCCAAGCTGGTTTCATATGATTGTTTTGTTTTCGAGAAAACTTTGACAAACTTAGTATGTAAAGGTTAATCTCCATGTAGTTGGCCCTTTTAGTGTGTCAAAGTTTTCTCGAAAACAAAACAATCATATGAACCCAGCTTGGACATATATGTAGATTACTATAAAACGAAGCGGGGACAACTATTATTTAAAGAAAAATATGATTTCTCTTAAAATTATGAATGAAAACTCAATTAGACAAGGACAGAGATATCCGGCGTCCCCTTAAACGATTTTTTTCGATATATTCTATGTTAGTATTTTTTCAAACCATTTTCAAACCTGTTTAAAACGTTTCAAAAACGGTTTTACAACGTTTGAAGGTTTCAACTCTAGCGTTTTTAAAACGTTCGAAAAACGTTATGTGTTATCAGGGTTTCATACTGAATTTGAGTGTCGCGCTCAAATGTCCAACCAATTAAATCGACAACTGTCGTGCTTAGTATGGCACGATACTTTCATTAGTAGTAAGTACAGGAGTATGTGACTTATATTACATTCATCTTCTTTTGAATAATTTATTAAGAGGAGTAGACAGTCGAAAAATCGATTTTTTATTACATTTTTTAAAACACCTGTCTTTTCCGGGTAAAATATAGTTTCATTTATACAGAAAATCTCAAAATGGTTGATTCGGCAGCAGGAAAGGTAAGAGCCAAAATTAAAAACAGAAGCAATTAGCAGTGATCGGCTCGTGTTGAGGATTGTAATAAATTATACACATTCTCTACCCTCCGTATCTTCCGTGTTCGCTCTAAATGAAATTTGAAAACAGGAGTTCACGTTAACATTTTTTGCGAAAGATATTTTTTTATGCAACTAAGTGAGCTAACTCTGTTAGCGCACATGACATAATAAAAACAATAATTATATTCCTCGGAAAAATACTAACTAACACCTGCATTCAACTTTTATTACGCGAGATAAGGCGGGTAGAGGATATACAATACATACTTTGAATATTTTTCTTTCTATTTTTCATTGATAATTCTTGAACGGAGGTTTAGATCTACTTGACAAATTTGAGTATATGTGAACCATACGTTATTTCCTGCAAAATTTCCATAATTCATGAAAAATCCATAAATCGCGATGTTTAATTAACGCATTTACAAACTTCCATTTTTATCGATAAATTCGTATTTTTGACCACTAATTTTATAATTTTAATTTAATATTTTTCTATAGATTATGCTAAAAACTACGACTCTATAGAGTAGTATGCCGCATTGAATTTAATTCAGTTTACAATTTACTTCACAATTTAATTGATACATATGTAACTTTGAACAGAAACTAAAGAATGTTTACATCAAATCGAATGTAGCGAAACAAAAAATTGTATTGTCTGATAAAAGAGATAAAGATAAACAATTCATAAATTTTATTTAACTTTGTATATTAGGAACAACTTTAGATATCAGCTATTTAATATATCAGTGTCATTCTATCGTTTTACTTTTTAATGAAAGAATAAAATGTCACTCGTATAACGAATTGCTTTTTCATTTTTAAAATACGTATAACACATTACAATGTGAGAAATCATGTAAATAAAAATGATTATAGATGATAAGCACGCGCAGAGTATTTTCTGATAAAAATTACCGTTATACAAATCATTCTACTACACGCGGGACATTCTGATTTGGGGGAAAATTTTTTTATCATTCAGTACGATCAATTTTACCGCGAATCAGGGCAATTTCTATCCTTCACCAGGTTAATGTTTCCCCTGGTGTCAAGATATCCCACGTTTACAATGATTTTCACGGTAACTTTGACCAGAAAATTCTCTCCGCGTAGTTATATCCATCCAATGCCCTCCATTCAATGAATTCCCATTAATACCAATAACCCTTCCGAAATTACCTTTCGCCATTCGTCAAATCGCAAAATTCGCCATCCACGCAACTAATTCACCTCGCCCAATCCAGCGCGTGACACCATCCAAAACCCTATATACACCGCAAGCAACCGAACTTCGCCGCACAGTACCTAATAGGTTACAACGCAACGCTATAGGACGAAATTAATAATAGGTGAGAGAAAGAGAGCGGGCCGCGCGAACGAACGGCGACGGGCGGGAAAGTGTGTCAAACGAAACAGAAGCCGCGGCTCGGCGAACTACAAGCGGCAGAGATCTTGCTCGTCGTCGTCGTCGGCTTTGTCGCTGTTATATTTATATTATAGAGCGTGCAGCGGCGGCGCGCTCTGCACCTCCGGGTTTCGCAAACTTAAAACTCGCTCCTCTCGTGTCCGTCGCTCGGAACAAAACGTGCGCTGAGCGTTCTCCGCGGACGCTGCAACTCGGAAAATGCGCGACGGGCGCAAGGGGAATAGAAGCCGGCCGGTTTTCAGCGGGCCGCGGAGCTGCGGTGTACAGTGGAGGAGGAGTATATAGAAGAGAGGGAGAGAGAGAGAGAGTAGATGAAAGGGGAGATGCTTTTTGGTGTGAATGAGACGCGGCGAGGTAGGAGGGGGAGAGAGAGAGAGAGAGAGAGGAAGAAAGTGAAAATTGGGAGTTTCTCTGGAATAGCGGGGCAAGGTATCTTGACATTTAAAAGAAAAAGTAGACAAATTTTTTGTTTTATTTTATTTAGTACATAGTATGGGTGACAAGGATATGTACCAAAATTTTTGTAGATTTATTAAAAAAAAATAATATAGTTATAGAGCATTTTTATTGTAGAGCTCCCATATAATTTACGTGCATTGAAGAAGTGCAAGAGAAAGTTTGATTTGCTTTGCTCGAAACTCGTGTATTGAAATTCAAAATTCAGGTAGCTCAGATTTTAACCAATCGATCTGACACTTGACACACATGTTAGGGGCTGTTCATAAATTACTTCGGGCTCTTTTTGGATTTTTCAGACCCCCCACCCTCCTCCACGTCAGGCATTGTCACTAATTTTCACTACATATTTAGTGTACACCGTAAAACTGATGCATACCACTTGCCTCCTCAAACCTTACGTAACTTATGGATAGCCACTTATTGTACATATTGTTTGAAAGACAATGTTTATTAGTAATAATCACAAAATTTACAATAGTTTTTGTCAGCTATTTAAATAAAAACACTTGAGCAGATCCTAAACTATCCTAACCAATGTTGGTGTAAGTATTTAAAGATACATCCAATTTAAAAAGGATTTTGTTCATTTTCAAATAATATCAGTACAAACTTGTGTGTGAAGTTCCAAGTTGATTAATTTAAGACTGGTTGAAAAAAGGTACTGTGGCTCCTAGAACAGTTTGAATTCTAAAATATTGAGTTACAAGCGAATCAAAGTTTCTCAAATATATGTAATATATAAATCATATGGGTGATCTTCAATAAAAATGTTTATTTTATATCTTGGACTAATTGCCTAAAAAGAATTTTTTACATATTCTTCTCACATATACAAAACTAAAGAAATAATAAAAAAACATCCAACTTTTTTTTTAAATTCTGAGTACCTTCCTACCTTAAAGGGAGGGACAGATAGAAAGAGAGAGAAAGAGGAAAAGTGTGGTGCTGCGATGATGAGATGCAGCCAGACAGATGCAGTTGCTACTGGTGCATGAGTATCAGTTGGGATAGTGTGTGAGTTTGTGGGTAACGGTGTCGCATATATATAGCTGCGTACCGGTCGAGAATAAGCTGAACAAATTACGTTTTTGCTGAAATTTAAAGTTTCCAGGAAAATAACTGTATTTTAAATTATTTACTTGAATCATATTTGATTAGATAATAATGAACTCGGAATTCTTTTTCTCAATTGCCGGTTAAATATAGCTTCGCATAATTGAGATCAGAGGCAAAATTAGTACAACGCATAAGAGACTCACATTTCCAATTATGTAACATCCTAAACAATTATATAAGCTGGCAAAATAAAAGGTACTTTCTTATCGAATCATTTTCATGAATAACTGCGATATAAGTGAGTGAAAATGTAGATGAAAAATATATAAATATTCAAAATCTGAATAAATGTAAATTTTCTCTGAATTCAAAACATGTTTTTTTTTTAAATTTGTACACAATGTTTCGCATTTTCTAACATTCTTTTTGTTATACTTTCTCATATTTAATCAAATTTGTATTTATTTGTCAACACTTTCTCACGTTTTCTCAAATTTTTGCAACATTCATTTACATTTCCTTTATATTCTTAATAATTTCTTGAAATTTCTCAGACGCATAACAAATACTTTTGAATAAATTGTAAAAATATAAGAAAATGCGAGGTAACGAGCGCAAATGTTGAATAATGTAAGACTGTATAGTATAAAAACGTACACAAATTAAAAATTCAGAAATATTCACATTTTCCTACAATTTTATACATTTTTCTTAAGCCGGTTCGGTGGAAGGAGGGTCTCCTCTTTTTCCCCGTGCACCACCTCGCGCAGCCTACAAGCTTGACTTTTTGTTTACGTTTCCATTCAATACTCGCAATTAAATGCGGTGACACGCGTTCAAATTTTACACAAAGCTTCGTAATGAGTTACTTGATAACGTACATAGTTATTTATTTAATTCTCTGTTCCTTTTACACACATAGCACCCAACGTCAATCTGTTTTAAGCTGATGTTAAACCCCGTGTTACTGGTAAATACGGGGAACCACTTTTTTGATTCATTTTTCAATTTTAAGAAAATATCTCTATGAAAAGCTGTTCTTTTTGGTTGGAACAACAACTTTCCATAGAGATATTTACATTAAATTTAAAATGAAATGAGAAAAGTGGATCCTCTTATTTGTCTGGGATAGGTGGCTTTAGCATGACCTTAATAGCCCAGTTTCATAAGAGCCCATGTATATCGAGCAAACTTCTAAGTCCAGTATCTTAAATATATAAATATCGGTAACAAATATTAAAAAAATTCAGGGAATTTCTTGATTCTCTAAACAACGATATGCGTGAGTTTCATACGTTCTCTGATATTTTTTAAAACCTCCGAACCTCCTTAATTTCTTACATCCACTGTTAGAATATCATTATTATGCTCTAGCATGCCTATGTATGTAACTGTAGTTATACACTACTACATGCTTGTACAAAAATTAATCGACTTACTAAGAAATGTCCCAAAGATATAAACTGAAATGCGAGTATAAAAAAGAGTGGGGAACTATGCGTCAACCCCTAAATTTTCTTATGCCCTGTTTGTCAAGTGTTTTAGTCGTACTAGAGCATCTAGCTAGAGCACTCGCACATCGCTGACGTTATTCCTTCCTTGTACGAGTTTGAATAAACGAAAGTTATTTTATTTGAAATATACATTGTGTTTTATAATTTATTTAACACCCATTTCCAATATCCACCAAATTGAACAAAAAGATCATTCCTTTTAATTAGTTCGTCATACTTAAAGAATTAAACTATTATCTTTCACTTATCCAAGCGCCTACAAATACAAAAGTTCCGAGGAGAAAACAGTGTAAGCACACTACTAAGAAGGCGTGTGCGCGCACAGCTGTCATCGACACGCCAGATAAGAGGATATGAAAGGACGCGGACGAGTTGCACACTAGGAGGAGACAAAACAGAAATCGGAGAGCCATAGGCCGTGCATGCATACACTGCAACAGTGGCAATGTGCACACACACGCGATACTGCTCTTTCTCTCTGCCTCGCGTGCAATTACGGTGCTTGTAGTACTTCGCAGCTCGCGCTCGCTAGGTGCGTATATACTTATATTTTTCCGGAGCTGCGCGACGAGGCTACGCCTCGCGTGTGTACAATATCTGTACGACCATCGGCGTGAGCCAGTATGGCTAACGACACGTCTTGTGTTTCTCATTCTGCTCCATGGCCTGGTATTTTTTGTCTGGATATAGCTGTATGGTTTGTTAATGCCGTCGAGTGGGAATTAAAATGCCTTTGTGATTGTAATATTAATGATGCTCGGGTGTAATGTACCCGATTGTGAAGATTGATTTACTTGATGAGTCTTCGTCTTTGGGGATTAAGGAAGGACACTGAGCTGCACTCAGGATTGATTGGTTTTTAGTTTGTTTAATTATTCTGAAAGTGATTATTAGTTGTATATAAATTATAGTTTATGATATTTGGAAAAAATAACGATGTCGTAATTGCAGAGGTAGAGTTTGTCTGACTAATTTGATACCACGTCAATTATAGTTCCAATTAGAGTGTTAAATATATGTGTTTGCACATTTAATTAGTTTTATTCTTAACCCTTTTAATGACAAATTATTTCGCAGTGTGGCAAACTTTTCTAAATTTTTAGTCTGGATATGGGACGTACACTTAAATCATCTGAAACGTTGACCACTTGTTAAGTGAATTAATAGATAGTTCGTGCAGATCAGCGACAATTTTCTTAATTTATTACAATTTCTTCTGACGAATGAGGATTATATGGATAATATAATTTTAAAAAAATGTTTCGTATTTTACGTTAGCTCTGTAGCATTTATACTGTACAGTTTAGTTCAAGGTACTTTACTGTTTCAAAATATTTTTAAAATAAATACTACATCCTAACTGCCATGCTGCTTATAAAAAACTCATGGCATACAAAGTTATAATTGCTATTACTAGATAAAAATACAATACTTTATATACGTAATAAAGCAAATTAATTGCTTTATATACATGCAAGAAATATAAGTTGTTTAAATTTTTAATTATTCATATAGGTAATACAAAAATACAAATCGATAAAATAAATGTACCTCATATACAATCATCAATTGCCTTTATATTTAATAATTGTGAAACATGCGTGTAATACAAAAACGCAATATTATTGCAGATCATCCATACATGTATCTGGGTGGAAAAAAGTCACGGAAAAAAGCCACGAATAAAAAGTTGAATCTACTGAAACGCATGTTGATTCTATTTAAAATAAAATCCTATCTTACAAGTCACATGCAAGTTGCAACAACTTTCGAAACAAATACTCCTTTTCTTAAGCTGAACTCTTTGATTTTAAGGTTACATTCAGTTAGCCTTCAAACCGAAAGGCATACCTATACAAAAAATTGGATCTACTAGTTTTTTTAAAATGACGTTTAACTTTTACTTTAACACGGTGTATTGATATTCGATGTGCCCTAAACAGCTGTTTTTATACTATTCTATTTCGCTCCGTGTACTTTCTTCATTGATTAAAACATAAATGTCTTTCACATCCGATTTCTCCAGTATAATTCATATCTGCTTCAACGCAAATATAGAAAAATAAAGGACATACAGTTATCTTCCACAACGGAAAGCTGCTCCAAATCTGGTCCCCTCTATATACATCCATATATTCCACGCATATTATCGCCCCAATCTGCGGCAAATGAGATTTCTCGAGAGTTCGTCAATACGACGCGAGAGTCAAGAGGGCTCCCGCTCCCCTTATACTTCCACTCGCGCCTACAGGGTGTGTAACGCCGCAGGCAGGGTTGATCGAACCTCACTGCACTGCGTAAGCGAGGACGACGCAATACGTATCGATCGATGCTGCGAGCTCTTATCGCGCAGGAGGAGAAAGAGGAGGAGGAAGAGGAGGAGAAGATTGCCCTGATTGCCTAATGCGAGCGCGAGGGAGATTCTTGAGTGCTTGTTAATGACGTTCACTCGCTTACAGTGAGGCTAGAGAGTTTACTCTTTATTAGAGTCATCTTTATGGGGAGATCGGAGTCCTATATCCATTCTTAGTGATGAATAGATTGTGCGTGCGTTCGTGAAATTTGAAAATGTCATTTATTCATTGAATAAAACGAAAAACTGCAAATTATTCTCAATTTCTAATATGAAGCATTCAAATATTAGTAATGAATGTATAAGAGTGATGGCAAGTAACGCTAACAACCGAAGTGTGGTATAAATATTTGCGTGTACTGTACCACGATGTATGTGTAGTCATAACATAGGAAGACCATTTTAGATAATTTAAAGGGAAAGGTCGTGCAGTATGAACACTCATAGCTATTTCAGCTGTAATTTTTCATTAGAGCAATGAAAATTGATTTTCCAAAAAAGAATTTATTCTTTAAAGGGCTGCAGAATCTTTGGAAACTTAAGTACGTTGCTACGAAAGTTTCAAGAACGTCGCAGAAACATTGCAGAAACCTTAAAATATGTCTGTTTTGCGTGCCAAAAGAAACATTGTAGAAACATTTCTGCGAGTTATTAGCTACTTCGAGCTATCTAATATGTTATTTGGTACGCTGTAGGAACGCTTCCACACATGAAAAATTTTTGTAAAAAATAATGAAAATCAATAAAACCCTTCGGATTAATCCACCATTTATGGTTGTATCAACCTTCCTCCTATGTTTCTGCGACGTTCGTATTTAAGTTTCCAAAAACACGTTGGTGAAACGTTTCTGTAACGTTTCCTGCTATATGAAATATTAACACCCATAGCCAAATTTAACTATAGCTTTTGATAATAACCATGAACATTGGTTTTCTAAAAAAAGAAAAGGATTTCTTCTTTAAATGGCCCTCTACGAAGAAAAAAAATTGGTGGAGTTCTAATTTAATCGACAAACTGACGGCTCTAAGCTTCCGAAAATAACTTTTGACTCAATGAAAATGACTAATCACGGATTAGCGCGATAAGTTTGGTATTGGTAAGGCCCGGGCACTTAAAAAAGGAACAGAGAAAAAACACAAGAATAACATTAGCTACTATATCTATATAGCAAAAAACATAAGGAACAACGTCTTGTTCCTCATATCTATAGATATAGTAGCTAATGTTTTTCTTGTGTTTTTTCTCTGTTCCTTTGTGTCGGGGTCTATAAACTTAAAATACCGACTGCAGATTAAGGTTTTGTAAAACTACAACATATACCAAATTCACTTAGTTGGGCGTCGCCATCAAGCGGTGGTACTTCAGAACTAAAACATGTTCGTACTGATAGCTTGTTCATACTGGACAACTCTCCCCTACGTATAAACTATATAAATAGTATATTACGCATCTAGGGAGGAAAAGTATCGGCTAGTCCATAGCAGGTGTAAATTGTCACCCTCGACTTCGCCAATACTTTTCCATAACGCGCTTTATACGCCTATTTTCAGTGTTACACTATTTACTTTTTATGTTAATTTTGAAAAACGCACTTAAACGAAGCGACCAATCAAAGAACGCTTAAAGTGATTATATTGTTTTAAAAAAATGATCATTTTAATGAATTTATTATAAACTTATCTCTCGGAACCCCATGTTCTCAGTTTCGTGTATCATAATTACTTACAGGTGTTGAAATTTGAACAACGCGAATACCTAAAATAACCCTTTCATTGTGGTATGAGTCACCGGTGACTCTTACGATTTTCGAACGTATATTTTTGAGACTTATTTATTAGACTTATAAAACAGACAATTATACATTATTTTTACGCGAGTCTTTAATATAAAAAACTTATAAAGAAAGTCAATTCTTTTTCTGCCACGTCGAAAGTGTTAACTAAATTGCAATCGCAGTTTAAAATAAATTAGAAAAAAATCCCACTTTCCGGCAAACATCCTTAAGTAGAGAAGTACACGAGGCAGCGATCTTGATTGCGGCTGGAGGAACGAGACTTTGTCACTAGTAGGCATCCGATAAGGAGCGGGAATTTCGCGCGCCGCTTTTTTTTTCGGTTGTGTAACCGGTTGCATTATGAAACGGGAAAACGGAGCTCTTTTTTGCGTGGAGAATGATTAGTGCGACGCACGGTGATTTATCGAGTGAAGAATGAGTCGTTTGAAGTGCCTTTTGTTCCGGAGTTTGTATTGGGAAATAGATGGGAGTAACGCTGTTGTTTGTAAAAGAATTTGCTTTTTTTAAGGTCGATACGCGATCGCGTATTTTTGCAGCGCGCACATTGAATACTCAATGAAAATATAGAGTAAAGTAGAATAAAAGTGTGTAAAAATAGAACACTAATGTTCATTTTAAAATGCTGTGAAAATGGATCATTGCCATTACAAGAATTTCAACGTAATAAACCATTGTCGCCGTGGCATGCTATTCTATTGTTATTACAATGTATGAATGTACGAATATCAACGTAACAGCAGTAAACCAAACTACTGCATTAACTTTAAAAGCCAGAGTCCCTTTAAAATACATGCCGAGAGCAATCATTCCTAGCAAAGATCATTTCTCTTTTGATTCCATTTAGAATTCGTGTAACGGTACACCAGGTGTACGATATACACCACAATGTTCATCCGACCGATCGCAGCAAAAAACCCATACAAAAAAGCCTCCTTGCTTGTAGCCTATCCAAAAGAAGTTAATTAAAACACACAGCACATAAGACACAATAATGCGCAGGTGCGGGTGTCGATAACAGGGTCACGTGCATCGTTTTCAATTAAACTGCCGCGGCAAGTATTAGACTCCGCGATGTGCAAAAGCGAAACCTTGAAGTGCAAAGTCATACGATATTCGCCAAGTGATTCATGTGGCCGATCGCGCCGCCTCGTGATGTAACGTATATAGGTATCGAGCGCCGCTGTTCTCTACAATACCCAAGTCCCATCATGGTTTCGTTCTCTGTACCTATTATAGCTGTAGCGGTTCGTCGTCGTGCGAATCCGTCGCTGTATCACGCCGAGAAGAGGAAGGAGGATCACGTCTGTCCGTCCATCGCGACGAGTACTCATTCGCGCGAGTGTACTTCCGGCAGAGCCAAATGCGCGTTTACCGTTCGCCGGGCGACTGCCTCGCCCGGAACTTAGAGAACGAATGCGTCGCGTCGATATTGCCGACGACGAAGGCGGCGTAGGTTGTGGCATGCGCTGCGGCGGATTTTTATGACCGGTGAAGGTCGGCCACTCGCGGCGCTCACGTTCTATCCAGGGTGAACGGTAGAGTAGAGGTCGCATGGTGGAAAATTGTTGGATTGAATGATTTGTTTGTTAACGTGATTCGAGTAGGAGGGAAGGAAGATTTTTGAATATTTTTAGATTTTTACGGTGGCGCGATCCGTATGTGGGTCATGAATTTATAGTTGTGGTTTTGTGTAGTGGTAAACAGAAAATTGTTCTAAATAATTTTCTGGGACAATTTTCGCGTGATTCACGATTTTATTAATATGGTAGACAAGAAAACTGTGGAATTTTCCTATTTATTTCTTCATTTTAAAATAAAGAATTGTAAAAAAGTGTCTTACACATTAGGTACCACGGAATTGTGACTAATTAAGAAAATTTAAAATAAGCAATTGTTTGTACTTTTGTTTTCAAAATTGATATACCAATTTATCTTATCTATTTTATTTACTTATTTAATTACGTGAATTGTGTAGCTTTGTAAAAAATATAATGTGCTAAATAGCTTACCAAATTGAACAAGTAGTAAAAATGAAACTATTAAAATTCATAAATTGATGTTGACTAATGTTCCATATGACTAAGCGCAGATAGTTACATCAGAGGCTGAACAACGTGAATGCAGTATGACTTGTGAGTTTCGTAAAATTATCTCAGCCTCCGCAGAAAAATTTAAAATTAAACAGCACATTGCAAAAGCGTTTATTACTTCATTGCTCGTTTGCCATTGTTTAATGTTAGCTCCCTTCCTTCTCTCCATTCCTGATTATACATGTGCTGACATCTCTTAGACGATTCCAATACTAAAAAGAAATCATTAAAACATATTTGATCAATATTTAATTTTATTATCACGTACGTAAATATGGATTTTGCGTACCAGAAAAGTTTACTGGGCATGCGATATATGACAAAAATTTGTTTATAACCTCAAAAATTGCTCTCTTCCAGGTATTGATTTCACACTAGTAAAATATTGATCTATCCAAAAAAGTGCAAAAATTACTTATTATAGAAATTAACGTGCAATTTTATCTAAATACAATGAAGAACATAGTATACAAAAATAAAATACAATCTTCGAAGTTTACCCCACCTGACAAAAAGCCAAACAACAGTTCATCCTTCTTCTTTTCTTCAAAATTACTTGTATCCTTTGCTCAACACAATTAAAAAGCTTGCGCCACCTTCAGCTAGAAAATCGGTACATTACAAAAAACCTGCTGGACTGTATTGTTAAATCCACACTTTCTACATCCCCGTTTATTTCTATTGTCACTGCCAGCACAACGCAAGAGCGATTTTGAAATAAACGAGGTAAATGACCCGTCGACCACTCCGCGCGATCGTTTCCAACACCGTGCTGCCCCCTACGCTCGATAAAACCAATCCACAATCTCTACCACACCGGTCACCCTGTAATTCCGCGGCCTACCTTACCAGCCTCTCCTCTTTGTTTACAACGCACACATCCGCGCTCCTTCCTCCTGCTCCAAAACACGAAGCAACGACACCAACAACACAATCCATCCCAAACTCCCCTCTAAAACCGCTCCATCCCAAAAAACTCATATGCACCCATACCTAATACCCAGAAAGCGAGAGAGAGAGAGAGAGAAGGGCGCGACAAAGTTCCACACACAAATCACAGGGAGAGGGAAAGTCGCGGTGCGTCAGCGGCGCGCGCGAGCGGCGCAGGGCCGCTTTACGTCCTATACGTACAAAACCCCCCATCGTAGCCGAGACAGAGTCTCCGCGCGAGCGAGGCTGCGCCGACGGTGTTGTGCGTTATATCAGTCGGGTGGCAACCGTCGGGCTCGCTGCATCGCTCCTCCGCGCGCACTCCGCACAATACGAAACCTCTCTCACCTCTAATATATACATGCGCAAACCGAACGGCGAGAGAGAGGAACGAGCATCGGCCACTCTAAACTCTCCGCTGTTACCTTTGCCGAGTGTTGCAACCAGCTATATCGCCGCGCGCGCGTGTGTTGTTGTTCCTTTTCGTATCGCTCGCGTGCGCGTACGTAATACCACCCCCTCGCGTTTTACACGTTCTCGTTGTTAATAATAAATAGATATATACCTGTGCGGAGTGCGGAGTGCGCGGAACATGTGAGCTCGTTACTGTTGTTGTTGATGTAATACACGCACACACGCGCGGATCGCTGCATGCTCGTGAATATTGGAAGATATACAAGTGTGTAATACAGAGAGAGAGAGAAGGACGAAGAAGGGGTGGTGCTTGTACACGGTGGTGGTGGTGATGGTGCGTGCGTGCGCGCGTGGATGTGTTTAGTAATGTGCGGCCGGCGCTGCTGCTGCTGCTGCTGCTCGGGCTGCTACTGCCCCCGCTGATATACACTCCCCCCCACGAGTAGGAGCTCCGCGGGCGAGCGTGCGGACGAACGGCAACCTCACCCCCGCGGCCCAGGCTCTTGCAGATCGACGATCATGGTTGCCAAGCACTTCAGTCAGGGTGAGTTTTCCTTAAGATTGTTTGTTTACTTTTTCGGCGGGGCTGGGTTTCATACGTTGCGGAGGCATTTTTTTGCGAGGGCTTTATTGGCGAGAATGGAAAAGGGCAGATTTGATCTGTTGGCGAGGAAAGGAGGGTAGATTTTTTATTTACTTTTTTGATTATTATTTGGGTTTTGTTTAAAAAAATCCGTAAACTCGATTTACTAAAAGAGAATAGAAATGAAACGATCATGGAGACTTTTTCTGTGTACGCTATATCGAGTGTTTTTATTTTGAATAGTATCGTATTGGGTTTGGTTTGCATCGGCTATTGTAGGGTTGAAAAATGAATGTGTACCTAAATTTCATTTTGCTCAATTTATTAGTTCACTTTTTGTGGAGGTTTTTTTTTTATAGATTTTACAATTTCGTTGGTATGCGTGGGCTATTGTAGACAAAAGAATGCGTCGATTCGATTTGCTGAATTCGGAGAATATTGTGATGAAACAGCGAGCGATGAGTTTTTTTATTTACTTTTTATCCAGAGGTTTTCTAACGTTTGGTGTTTTTATTGTATGGGCTTTTAGCATTAAAAGAAATACTCTCGAAAAATCGATGCGAGTTTTTTGTATTTACTTTATGTAGAATGTTCTTTTTTTTTATAGTTTTTTGGCTTTTTTCTTTTGATTTTGTAGTAGCAACGTGAACAATAAAATCCAATATACATTTTTTTATTTAGTCTGTATTTGTTAGTTTTTATTCCGTTTTATTTATTTTGATACCGTTTCTTCTATACTTTGTTTACATTTAGTGTAAATAGTCAATGTCAATTTATTGACAGGTGAAATGCATATTGTGTGCAATATACATGATATAAAGGACCTGCTTCGAAATGACAATATTAGCCTTTTTGATTATTTAGTCTATATTTTATAATCTTAAAATTATGACATGTAAGAATCTTATAAAGGAATATTAATATTAATCGATAATTAAGGATCGAAAGAATCATAAAATACACATTTCTATCGAGCTACAGGATATTATTTAAATTTTAAAATCGTTTGAATAAACTTATGGATTTTCCCTGCTCTGCTGACGCACCACCACCCCTGCTAACATATTTATCAAGTTCTCTTGCAAAGAGAGTTACAGCATTGTGAATATAACAGCTTTTTTGTCGGAATACTGTGATTCACGAATTGTTTACAATGCTTTCATAATACAACGGAGTATTATGTCATACGTACATACAATGTTTACTTTTTAGAAACAAATATTATACATTATCTAACATTAATTTCATCACAACTAAAAGACGCATTCAAATAATTCCCACTGTTTAAAAGCAACAAAACACCTCGTACAATCGTGTTATCATACTTGAGAAACACCGTATACAAAAGCCGTTAAATTTCACGTGCGAAGGAACAAAATGAGCCATAATACAACAGCTCGTATCCGTCGCGCTGAAACCCGAGCTAAAAAAAACATCTCGAAACGACGGCGCGCACACGCATAAAACGCATAGCAGCCGTGCAATCGATTAAATCGGCGTACATCAGCGTTCGACGCTTTATACCCACGTATAACGTACGTACACACACGCGTACAAAAGCCCGCACATATATAACCCCGCGAGACGACGGTGTTTACTGTTTTTGCGCGCGAGTGTCGGAGACCCGCGGCAACGACCGTAACACACATTACATTCTTCATACAATGTACTATTATACATAAGAGACGACGAGGTCCGATGCGGGTGTGTGTATACATCTATATATACATCTATATCGGGTGAATTTTTGCAGACGAAGCCGGAGGTTTAGGACCTCATTAAAGAATCAGTGGCCCGCAGCGCGAGAGCGAAGAGAGAGAGAGATATTGAATTTTCCAAGGGGCGAGTCTATAATAACTCGTCTGCGAGGTTGCGCGCCCCGAGGATTCGGGGTGGAGTTGCTGTCAGCCGTGTGCGTGTGTGTGTGTGTGTGTGGTAAAGGTTGATGTTAATCGCGAATTCGTTGGCTGCGGGGCGCGCGGGGAGTGGAGCTGTGTGTACGGCTGTCGGCTTTAGTGTCAATTAGTGGGTGGTGTATTATAGCGTGGGTGAGAATGAATTTTTAAGGCTCTTGAGGGATGAATAATTGCGCAGGTTTGGAGAAAGTTTTAATGTTTGTCGGCTGTATAGTTTGTTGTTGGTGGTTGTTTTAAGAAGAAAGGTTTTGAGAAGAAATCTATTGAGGATATTACAGGGATAGACGTGTAATTCTCCTATAACATCTAAACTTTCAAGATTACAATAATTATTCCATAATTCGATAGAATTTCCACGTAATTTCGAAGTTTCTCTTCGAAGGATCAGGATGGTTCCGAGCGGATCTAACTTCTGTAATTGAAGTTTCATCTTTCGAAGAACTACCTATACATTTTCTGATAGGTGTGACCTACTTGATGATGTTTATGAAAGTGAACATTCAAGTATTCACTCCGATATATTACAAGTTCTTTTCTTTTGTTAGTATGGAAAAGTGTTAACGATTTTCTATTTTGCATGAATCTATTTACTTTATTTTAATTTTATATGTACCTATATTTGTTTGTAAATATGTATAACTAAGTATTCCTTTTATTAAAATTTACTGTTTCATTATAGTTCTATAAATGATTGCATTTAGTAAAAACATTAAAGCAGAATATATTTTACAGTTAAATTACATATCATGTTTTTTATATTTTTTGTATGTTTTTTATATGTACTTATAAATTATAGCATTTCATTAAATTTTTTATGGTAGCTGCTACTGTAAAAATGTAATTGTATCGATTATCCCCTTTTTTTAGTACATTTTTTACTAAACAACCTTGTAATGGAGAAACCCGGGTCACAACTGGATACATACATGTATAAATGTGTCATAGAACGCTTATAAATCAATAAGTAAAATGTACAATTATTAAAAATGTTGTTTTTTGACATTTGTCAAAACGAGGGGGTAAAAGGCGGGGACCCTAGTTTTTGTCGCAGAGCATAGTTTAATATTGACAAATTTTAAATATATAACTGATAAATTTTTACAAAAGACTGCAAACTTGAACTGCGTCCTCATCTTTACTCTCGACTCCTGCATACGAACTGCTCGTACATTTTTAACAGCTAATGGATCTAATACATCCTTTTGGAGAGAAACTATGGTAGTACAAATAGAAATATCTTATTATTTGTCAATTTTAATTTTTGAGTCCAATCTATAACAATACTGTATATATGTTAATGTCGTTTTAACACTTAAAATGATTTAGAGTTTGCACCACGTTGTCATGTACGATGCAAAATAAATCCGGTCGACACCGTTTTGCTCCAAACCAATTTTGCCCCGGTTTCTCCTATACATTATTTGTCAGTGTTTCTTCTACACACAAGTTAAAAATCATACAGTCGATTCAGATTATCAACGAGTAACCTACTTGCGTACCCTAAAATTCGTCACAGCGAACATAATTAAAATATTAAAATACTAATGTAACACGAAAAGAAACCTCAAACATAAATTAAAAGCCCCTCATCCTATCACGTACACCCGTCCACTCGCAACATCATCTTTGATCCCGCGACTCAGCGCTAAAACACACGCTCGCCTCTCTCCAAAAAAAAAAGAGAAGTAAAAAAACGAGAAGCCTCAACGACCAATAAAACCCCAAATCCGACCCGTACAGTTTCTAAGAAGCAGAAAAGACGACACTTTGCGAGATTCTCTCTCATATATATAACACGCGCGTGCGTGTAACACGAGAGATTTCGTTTCATCTTTCCCTCCGCATCTTGTCTCTTTCGCATTACCTATCCCGCGTGTGCGATTCTGTCTTTCGGTCCATAATGCGAGAGCCGCGGACACGGAGCACGCTCGTTTCGTTGGCGCTCGCGCGATATCTTTGTCTACTTTATATTCGTATAACGTGGTCTCGCGCGGTCGTCGTCGTCGCCAGGCGCGTTGACCCCGCAAAGTCGCCGCGGCATGCGGTGGCCTTTCTTTTTTCAAATGGTCATCACTCTCGCAGTTTCGTACACTTATGCGTTCTTAGTTGTTTTTCCTGTGCTCTTTTTGGCATTTTTCGCATACCCGGGCATAAAGTGTTGTGTTTATTCCCCGTTTACAGGGAATAAAGCGATGCATTATCTCACGGCTAGAAACTGCCGCGTGCATACGCGTCTCTCTACGTTTAGCGCAGGCAGCGCTAGTCGGGAATGAAGGTAGAGTCGAGCACACGCGTCGCAGTTTCTAGAAGTGAGGTTATGTGACGATTTCGACCCTGAAATTGAGGGTAAAACAAACAACTTTCCGCCGGGCAGAGAAAATGAAGGCTATTGACGCTTCGCTTCGCTCGGGCGACAACTCACTCGCGGGCGTCAATAGCTTACTTTACTCCCTAGATGCATAACATACTACTGTTAGTATTTTGTGTAAATAAGTGCCAATTACGTTAAACGCAAGCCAGTTCATTTTGAAAGAAATTTAAATTGTTGGTAGCTGTCACCGCAGTTTTTACCGCAATTGAAACGAAAACTAAGTGAACTTTCAAAATAAAGATATACTTAACTTAAAATTTAAATGAAAGGGCTTAAGAGAAATCCGTACTAGGTTACGAAGCTAAATTAGTGGTTCCTAGCTTTATTCATTGAATGTTTAGTTTTACTAATTTCTAAAAGCTGTGCCCTATTCTCTATATAGTCTACGAATTCAAAATTCAACCAGTAAAGCTCGGAGCCGCGAATTTCGTTGAGGACACGAGTACGGTCTCCTTTTAATGCATACTTTGATTTAATAATATACGAAGTTTAAAAAAGTTTTCTCTAAGCAGAGTGAATACCTAATTTGGGTCTAAATGAGCATGCGTGAATAGGGATCAATGAGCATAATATACGTGGTTAAATTACAATACTTATACACTTATAAGTTATGATACTACATACTAAACTCCAATAAGTAAACTTGACTAAAAAAGTAGAAACATAGTAATTTATTCAATTGGTAGAGTAAAATGTTACTTCTTTACTTTATAAAAGTAGAAACTGTTATAATCTTTTAAAAGAGTCAATTAAGCATTTTGTTATTTTTAAATCGGAAAACTCTTAAATGTCTAATTACAAAACTAAAAAAATATGAGTTTATTATTTCTTAATAGAGTAAGCTGCTTAATATACTTATTTAACAGTTTATAATGACAGTTTCAATTATTCCAGTTTACTCATTCTAAAATGAATGAGCTGCTAAGTTTCAATTTTAACACTTTAAAGTTTAACGTGTAAAGTGATATCTTAATGTAACTATAATTATATTTTAGTCATCGTTTGCTCTTACCTCAAACCAAGTGCAACTCATAGTTGCATAATTTAAGAACAATAAATACATTCCCCTCACCACCTTATCATTAACAAACACTAAGACACACAGTATCAAAATCAACCATGCCCGTCTCGCTTCAGCCTCCCCTCTATACTATAAACTCGAGCCGCGAGACAGAGATAATGTGTTATACTGCAGCTATACTTCGTCCCTTTCTTTTTCCCTCGAGCTGCCACGCCAAGGTGAAAAGGGGCTCCCTCGCTCGCTCGTCTTCGTCCATACCTTTTTCTTTTTCTTTTTTTGGGTGTCTATCCTGCAGCGGCGCACGACCCAGACCTTTTCTCGCGCGCTCGCGAGTCTAACTTTTCTATCTCGGGTTTCCGGCGTGGGTGGGTGTACGCTGGAGTACGGGTATACGGAGTCGGTGTTTCTCCGATACTTTTCGACATCGATTTTCGGCTAACTTATTTAGCCGGATTAATGGGCTACTCGCGAGGAAAGCTCCGGCCGATTACGAGTTTCGAATCTTTTGTTTTTACGAAAGAGGGATGAGGTTTGGGTTAGTTTCGGGAGGTGTTTAAAATTACTTTGAGTTTATGAGTTTAAGGGGATCTTGTAACTTAACATATGAGTGGGTATTTTTAAGGCGGCGGAATGACTGCTATTTGAGTTTCAAAAATCTGTCATTTTATATTTAAAGAAAAGTTTAGTAAATTAGTTTTTGGATTGTTTATTAATTATAGTACTTTTATTTTTACGTTTCTAACTAAGATTTAATATTGTAATCATAAATTTTGTAAAACTAATAAAAAGAAGTATAAAGTAGGCTATAACTTAAGGTAACCCGAAGGACAATAAATAAACAGTACATAAATAACAAAGAAGCGCGTAGACTGTCGAAACAAGTTAGATAATTATAAAAAAGACAATTGAAAAAATTCGCATTAAAAAACTAGCTACAACATTTTCGCGAAAATAACGAAACGAGATTTTAATTAAAATTAATGAATAGCTCTCCAACTTTTATTAAAAAATTCTACGATCTCCCTTTTTTTGCACCCTTCTCTGAAAAACTTTTCCACGAAAACTCGCGCCAACTCGGCACATTCGTTTTCGCGCAGCGTTATAATTTCTTTTTTCTCTTTAATACTTTTTCTTTGCCACTCCAAACGCGCATATATATTACATCATATATACACGAAATTTCGCTCCACATTTCCGCACTATTTTTCGCGCACGCGAGAAGGCCGTGGCGGCGATAATCCGGAATTTCGTCAACGCTTTCGCGGAGGCTTTTAATTTTAATCCGAGCTCGGCCACACCATCTGTTGACTCGGCGCGATGCGTAACGCGCCCGTCCGCGCGCGCACTCGATTCCTCCCCAAGGTAACCGAGGACCCCGAGCATGGTGTTTAACGCTCGGTGCACGTATTATATGTATGTATTTATGTGTCGCGGTGTACGCGTAATCGGGAATCGTAATATGCGTAAAAGCGAGTAACGCATAAAGCGAAACGGTGGATATGAAAAGCCGTATTTCCAAGGCAAACATTGTACGTTATTAAATTAAGTATTTATTTTTGCTTCATTTTATGCAAATATAAATTTAAGAATCAATAAAAATAATAAAAATATTAAACATTAATATACAGTGTTGAAATATTAAACATTTAAATAAAATTAAAATAAGAAGAATAAATATTTGTACAGAGGAAGGCCGTACGGTATAAACACCTATAGCTACTTGACTGTAATATTAATGTAATTTTAGATTAGAGCAACGAAATTTGATTTTCCAGAAAAGGATTTATCCGTTAAAGGGTCCTTTTTAAAGAATAAAATAGCTGTGGTTAAATATAAGTGGCAAAATTATTTATCTATGCAAATTAAAAGTGACGATTTTAAGATTACTAGAGAGTGGCATCCAGTATGAACATTTATAACTAATTTTAACTATTGCTTTTGATTAGAGCCACAACCATTGATTTCCCAATAAGAAATTTATTTTTTAAATGACCCTCTCTGAAGAAAAGAATAATGAAGTTTCAATTTAATCGGCAAAATTATTTACCTATTAACATACAAAAGTGTACACAGACTATGTTAAATAAAACCACAACATGCACGACATTTACTTGGTGAGGCGTTGCCCACCTAGCCGGTGGTAGTCCAGAACCTAAAAATGTTCATACTTAAAGCTTGTTTATACTCGACGACTCTCCCCTATAAATAAAAATATAATGTAAACTTAAAAAGAGACATTTACATGCGAAAACTTTTATACGAGAAATGTATATTTTTATATGATAAAAATCTGACACGCGCATATGTTACATACATTAATCCCAAGCAACCTGCGTGCAAAGCAACATAAAAGAAAACTTATTCAAACGCGCGCATATCATATCTGAACAAAGCATCTCTCTATCCTCCTTCCCACCTCCTATAAAAATATCCCCGCGACTCGCAATACGGAAGTAAAATTCAAAACAGACCCATATGCACACAATGGCCTCTTCCCATCCCCTACACCTATAACACAACGCAAACATATCCTCCAAAACAAGACTCTCAAAAATGCAAATAACACACCCATCCCCGCTTAATCGCTTCACAATAGCCCCCTCCCGGTTCATTAGACGCGAGCACTCTTGCCTCTAATTACAATAATCAATGAGCTCGGGACTTTCGCGCTGGAGCGATAATCATCGTTGTGCGATTCGGTTGCGTCACGAGCCGCGCGAGCGTCCTTATTGCGATGTGCGCGCAGAGTGCGTCTCATTGTTCGCGCTGTGCAGCGATCTTTTCATCGCGAGCGCGTGACGAGTTTTAAACGAGGATTAACGAGCGCGCCTGCGTTACGCCCGTGCGCGCGTAGGTATGCGTGTAAGCTCGATTGAAAAATTGCCGAGGAGTTCGGATAATGCTGCAGCTGCAGTTTTTCGTGAAAAGTGCATTAGGGAGGATTAGGGTCTAATTGAGTGGTCGTTAGGATGCGAGCGTGCAGTTTTGTAATTGTCGGGGCGGTGGGGAGTGAGTGTTTAGGAGTCGTTAGGCTGTTGGAGACACCTTTTGGACGAGATTGCGGATGGAATTGCTGTAGTTTAAAAACTGTGTCTTTTTTCGGATTAGGATTTAAATGAAACGGAAAGCTATAGTTGGTGCTTGTATGCTGTTACCGACATTTTCGAATTTTTCATTATTCTTGTTCAATTTTTAATTATTATTGATTATCTATGTTACCCGGCGTTCTTTGAGATTACAAATATAAGATTACCGAGATCATTAATGAAAATAAAAGGTAGAGTTAAAATAATGAAAAATACTATGTAGGAATCTACCATTGGCTCCGACTCTTAAACAAGTACAAAATGTTATAGATTTTTTTATTAAACATCCGATAATCTGTTTTATGGTACAACATTTATAATAATAAACCGTATACAGCACACACGACACCAAATAAAAAAAATTTTGAAAATGTAAAAAAGACGTTTGTTCTATAGTATTCTAGTTTTTATGAAATTGCCTGTTTAACGCAATTTACTTATACCCAACCTCAGAGACCAGTAGAACAGAAAAGTGCGCTTACTGACGGGTCAATTAAAATTTGATTAATAATACTATTAGTACTATTTATAAAAATTTTGTCGAAGCAATAAGCGTTTCATAGGTAATATTCACTAGAATATCGTTAACTGAAAATACTTAATCAGGAAATTGTTTGAACCTCTTAATTATATATATATATATATAAATAAATAAAATCAACTATCATGAATGTCAATAGAGTAAAGAATGTTTTTTAAGGACTCATCTAAAAAAAATTAATATTTTATTGCAACCCATCCTTAAAAACGTATTTCAATTGCGTCTTCGCTATATATTTAACAATATTTTCCTGCAATAGTATATCCGCAAATCTCGTGCAAATGCAATTGCAAAAGGTCGGCAATCATCCATGACACACGCCACGTCTAACTGAACAATAATAATAACCCACGATCCGGAGCATCTATGCAGCAACTCATATACCCATCACGTAACACCTTCGAACGAATAACTCTTCGAAATACCTCGCAGTCCCGCGGTCATCGCGATCCCATCGTATATATTCCACATTACGCATCGGCGTCCGTCACGCGTCGATTAAAATTTTCGAAGTTCCGCGCGCGCTGACTAAGCCTCTCTTTCTCTCTCTCTCTCTCTCTCCCTTTCTCGAGATTTCTCCGATGAATCGTCGCGGCCACGTGAGAATTGAAATTGGTTCTGCTATTTTTTGTTTGCTCATGCAGGTGAGAGAGAAAGGTATGTAGCGGAAAGCAGGGAGAGTTCTAACTCAGCATCGAAGTAAAAAAAAATAAATAGATGTACAAAAATGTGGCAAGTTTATTTGTAATGCTAAAGTATAAGACTTGGATGATAAGTTCTTATGCTATAAACATTTAATAATAATCATTACTTTAATATTTTTTAAAAAGGTGTAAGTGTACAAGAGGTAACTGTACGAAAATTGCAGTAAAAGCGTAAACTTATAGAACACAATGTATGTATCTTTAAGAACAACGAAAATTTTGGTAAGCGTATATTATACCACTTTCATGTATACATATTATAAACTCACTTTTTAAAACAATCGGTAACCCAATATATTTCATTTACCGATTTAGATACGTCATAATTTCTAATATCTATAGGAACGACAGACACTTTATAAAGCCGTATAAAGCAATGCTCAGTTTTCGATCAGTATCCTGCTCTTGAGATAAAAATCATTTCTTTCCAAAGGCGAGTCAACTCTCCCCGCTCTCCCCTATTACTTACTCACGTACGTACGTACGCACGCACGCGGACGACGAGATGGTCAGTGGTGGGGCGATCCCGTTTTCATTCATCCGCGTCCGCGTCGTTGCGGGTTGAGTCACACGCGACAGACGTCCGCGGCCCGCGTCGCTTATATACATATACCCATACCACACTTGGGTTTTCCGCTTATGCCTTCTTGTCAGATATCGCGTGTGTATAAGGTACTTATACCTCTCTTGCGAGACGATGAGGCTTTGTCCGTTGCGCGACGGGAGATGAAAGCGAGGAGTACGGGTTTTATCGAGAATTTATGTGGGCCTTGTGTTTATCTTGTGAATTTCGGAGGGTAATGGTCGTGTTAGATATAGGATTAAAGTGGCCCAGGAGTGAGGCTGCTGTGTTGTTCGTTGGGAAGGGTCGATGTTTGAATAAGGATGCCGGGAATTTTTTAAACTTACTTGTCGATGAATAATGTAACAAAGAACTCGTAAGGGATTCAAGTTATTAGTTTAAATAATGAAATTGAAAAAAATTCCTTTTTTAAAATTCAATGGTGGATTCGGTTCCATTAAGTCCTTTCGTTTCTACATTATTTTCTGAAAATTGTACTTTGTCTTCGAAAGAATACATTGTATACAAAATAATTAATTCTAAAAACTATCCCTACTAGAATGCACGTATAAGGTATATCTCAAACAACCTTAAAATTCTATATAGATTGCATATTAGGAAAAAGATATATAGTCTTTCAAAGTCAAAATTCTTAGATTTAAAAAACATTTTCTCATATATTTTGGCTTTGAGAGGCTGTAACTTTATTCAACCAACATTAATGATTTCAAATCGGTCCCCCCTATTTTGAACAAAATAAGACTTTATAAACCTCTCCTTACGAAAATAACACCAGTTTTGCAGTCTTATCTAATATGTAAAAATAGAATTTAATACAATATTTAAATTTCGAAATAATGATCCAATTTCATTTTATACGATAATAACTGGTAAAAAATAGGTAGAAACTAGTCTTTTTTGGTGCACGTTTGGAGATGAAATATTTAATTTTTCGCTTTAGCAATATTTTTTTTTACAATTTTTTACAATATTTTACAATTCTTTTACGATTATATACCAAAATAAAAAAAATTGTAGTACAGATTTCTTTTACACGCTAAAGTGCGTGTTTTACAAATTTTTCAACAAATGTTTCTCAGAAAAGTCTATTTTTCGATGATTTTTACTGCTTCTCTTAAGTAAAAAATTAATTTATTTTCTCACACTATAGCTGTAAATAAAAATCACACTTCAAATTTATTAATATATACAACAATCACCAAAAATAGTTTTGAGAGAATCTGTTGTAAAATTCATCGCCAAATTCCCTTTGATATTTATAAATAATAAAATTACAAAAAGGTATAAATAATGTTATATAAACAAATAAAATTATAATAAGTGTTTGTCTAATACATTAATCTCTTAAGAAGATACTGTCAAAAAAATCACAAAGTGTTTTGTAATTTTAAATAATTACAAACCAGAAAATTATTAATTAAACAATTTTCATGCTTTTACAGATTTTATAAAATCTCGACCAGGCTATACCCTTAATCTGATTATAATTTTCATGTTATGTTTTTGTACAGGTAAAAATATACAATAAAGAGAAATATCCAAATTCAATCTGAACAATTATTCCTATATTTTTCTTCATTAAATAATCTAAAATCACACTTTAATCAACGGTGGACTAAAAGCAAGCCATTATTAGCGCGATAAACACGGAAATCAATCGCGTGCCTTTTCATAAAAACATATCACCAAGAAGCAGCAATCTCTATATATATATTTATCGTGTAAACACGACGCAGTTTTTTCTCGAACCTCCATCACCGCGAGCTCGCTTCGATAAGGTAAAAGAAACGGCCACCATCAACGAATCCCTTGCTTAAATATTGACCCTCCGAGTCACTCTCTCTCTTTCTCTCCTCCCATGGGCTCTCCCATCATCGTCGAGATCCTCGTCGCGTGAGTCACACACTGCGCGAGTCGTTAGCGCGCGCGTTTTCTCGAAAAAAGAAGAGCGTATCCGTGGCTGGAATTTCGGAATGTCGGAAGTAAAAGTGAATACCCATATAAACGATACTCGCGGGAATTCTGCTTTTTTCTCTCTCTCTCTTCGGATAAATACGCGTGCGCACTTCTGTATTATAGTTTTACCTTGAGTTTCTCGTTCTCTTCGACTTCGTCCTTTTGCCGCGTTAAAAATGATCGCTTATTTCCGAGAGGCGCACTCTCATGCAATATGCATGCACGGCGGCGGCGATTATTGTCGCGCGTCCGGTGATTTTTATTATCGGATGCGTGCGCGTATTATATACCACCGAAAATTTATGTACTGCGAGAGAGTGGCGTTCGGCGGTTCGATAGATCGCCCTCGCATTCTTGCGACTTGGGCGGCGGATTAAATTCTTTATATATATATATTGTATATCCTTGCGTGTGTCGTCGCTTCTTTCTTGTGAAAGTTTTTGTCCGAGTGGTTGATCAAAATAAGGCGAAGAATGCGCATCGCGAGCCGAGAGGGAATTTTTATTGTTTCCTCTTCTTTGCTCGTATATAATGCTGAAGATTGCGGTGCCTACAGGCGAGTTTATTAATTGAGAGACCGGGGAAAATGAGATTGCTGCAACCATTTACTTTCGTAATTGATTTACCTTGGAAAGCCTCTTTTAAAGAGACAGTTTTTTCTTCTTGGAGTATTTTTTTTGTATAAAAGCAGTTTACCTGTATACGTATATTTTCTGAAAACAGGGGCACTGCCATGCATAATTCATTTTCATAATTATCGAGTAAATTACAGCAAAATATAACATTCGAGTACCGCGAATGAAAAACCATTGTGAGAAATGTTTTCGAATTACAATGAAAAGCAAATAATCATAATTTCGTTATTAATTTAAGTATTTATTTTTGATTCATTTTATGCAAATATAAATTTAAGAATCAATAAAAATAATAAACATTAAAATACAGTGTTAAAATATTAAACATTTAAATAAAATTAAAATAAGAAGAATAAATATTTGTACAGAGGAAGGCCGTACGGTATAAACACCTATAGCTATATTTGACTGTAATATTAATGTAACTTTAGATTAGAGCAACGAAATTTGATTTTCCAAAAAAAGGATTTATTCGTTAAAAGGTCCTTTTTAAAGAAAGAAATGCGGCTGTGGATCAATATAATTGGCAAAATTATTTATCTATTCAAATCAAAATTGACGATTAAAAATTTTTCAACAGTGGCATCCAGTATGAACTCTTATAGCCAATTTTAACTATAGCTTTAGATTAGAGCCACAACCATTGATATCCCAATAAGAGATTTATTCTTTAAATGGCCCTCTCTGAAGAAAAGAATTGGTGAAAATTCAATTTAATCGGCAAAATTATTTATCTATTAAAATACAAAAGTGCACATCACAGATTGTGTTTAATAACACCACAACACACATCACATTTACTTGATGAGGCATCGCCCACCTAGCCGGTGTTATTCTCTGAAAACAGACGCACTGCCATGCATAATTCATTTTCATAATTATCGAGTAAATTACGGCAAAATATAACATTTGAGCAGCGCGAATGAAAAACCATTGTGAGAAAAGTTTCCATGCCTCGAATCACACTGAAAAGCAAATAATCATAATTTCCATTCCACGGCAAGTGTACAGCACTGAAACATAAATATGTAAACCAGTGCATAATTCAGTCTCCGGCGGGCAAAAAGCCCGACAAAAGCCCAAGAAATAAACAACGAGGCTGCCAGCAGATTGAAAAGCCGCAAGAGTCGCGCGCGCGTTAGCACACAAACGACCTGCGCACTGCTCTCGCATATAATTGCCCTTGAAATTGCTTTATCTAGAAATAAGCCTCCGTCCAAAGGGTGAACCTTGCTTTTATGACTTTACGCACTGCATGCACGCGCAGGTCGACAGGTATGCATACGTACATATATATATACACACACGCATCGTCGTCCTCGTCGTCCGGCGGATATGCATTTAAGGGATCGTGGAATTTTGCGCCTTAATAACTTCCCGTCGCACGGCGGCCGCGCAGTGTGAGAAGCATCGCCGAGGCTGGTATAATGTAAGTCAGCTTTGAGCGCGCTCGCCTCGCCCACTTTTGCGCGCGTTTTGAACGCGGCGAGCGTATTTAGTTTGCACGCGAAAGAATCTCGCGCCCTTTGTGCGCGGTGCTGCGTTGGGATTTTTGCTGCGCGGCCTTTTTTCTCCAGTTGGCGTCGCGGGAGGAGCTTGTTTATTATGGAGTTTATATGCGCGCGGGCGCGTTGCTGGAGAGACCGTCTGTTTTGATAAGTTGGATGCGTTTGTCGATTTTGAGAGAAGTTCTTTTCATTATTATTTTTATTGTTATTTTTATTATTATTTTTACTAAGAACAACTACACATAAATATTTTTGTGTTTATATATATTTGCACAAATCGTTATGAGAAAGATCAGTTTAAGATTCAATTAGATGAATTTTTGGTAATATAATACACATTGGAATTGTTTTTCTTTTTAAAAATGTATGTATAGCTCCTCCTAAACTTACTATGTTTTTGAGAATCAAATTTCGCATTTTGTATCTTAAAATACGCAAAATTTCGTTATATAATTTATTTATGTAGAATGTGTTACGTAGCGCCTCAAAGCCTATGCCTTATTATTTGACATAGTGAAACTTCACTATGAAGTGGAGTTAGTGAATATTTACTAAGTCCTAGTGATAAATAAGCTCAGTGCAGGTTAAACCAGTTTCTACTTATCAATACTACTGAGAAAAAGAAATAGTAACAGCTACTACCAGGGGATAGGAATAATTACTAGACTTTCTAGGAAAAAAAAAATAATGTGGTACGGTTTGTAATGATTTACAGCCAAACTAGGACTGAGTTCAATTATTTTAATTGATTAAATTAATCTGGTTGATCGAACCAAACTACGTATTGCTACAGCAACATATTATATATTATTTTGCTGTGACAGCTATACAATATTACCAACAACCATAATATAGCTACGACAACAATATGTATGGTTACTCAAACAATACCGGTATAGTTGTCGTATAAATATAAAAATATTGGTATGACACCCAATCCGTTTTGTCTGTGTACCTGTATATATATATAAGTTATAATATAGTATCTAGTACTGAGTCTCGTACAACCAAAATAAGATACAATTGGCACTCAAAACAAGACGTCTAGTATTCAGCCCTAAATTTCATAGTAATGAGTAAATTTTTCCTACATCATATTGAATTTACTAGAGAGTCTACTAACGGTTACTAATTGTTTCTCTCAGTACTCAATGTTCAACAAAACTATTCAGCCGGCACACTGCAAACCAATGCAGAGTGCGCGCATCAGCCCCGCGAGCTTCCAGTGCCAATAAAACACCGCGAAGCTCTGATGCCTGCGCGTAGAGCATCGAAATTAACATATAACCCGAATCAAAGCGGCACACAATGCGCGACTCCCGAATCTGCTCCACAGCACCCTCGAGTAATTAGAATCGAGTGCTGCTACGTTGCCTATACACACACACACACACACACATCAAACGCATCTGCTCTGGAAACTCTCTCTATACATGCCGGAAGAGAGAGAGAGACAGTCTGCACTGGCGCCATGCGGCGTTATACGTTATACACGTATCAAAGGGGGGCACGAAGTTTTATATGAAGAGGCGACGTCACTTACTTTACTCCGCTGTATACTCCTCCTCTACTTTTCTTTTTTATTTTTTGCGAGCCTTTGCAGCGGCGCCGGCACTCTGCATTCTTTAGAGCAAGAAATTAACTTTGTCGGAATTTTTATGAAGATACGCGGCGCGCGAGCGTTGCGGTTAAACGATAGAATCTAGTATGATTTTCTGGATTTTTAGTTTGAAGATTGTAGAGTTCTTTTTGTTATTTTATTATGTGAATAATAAGAGCATTATTTTCATATGCAGAGAATTAATGCAGAAATGCTTTCTATGATAATAAAGTCATAATTGCATAATTGCTTGAAACAATAATTTGAGTATTAGTTCCGCTTGTTTTGCTTTGATTGTGTGTATATATAATGCGAATCAGTTTATGCTGATCGAATAAAAAATTTATTTGGTTATGACAACTGAATGAACTTCATTTCGAATACGAGTACTTAAATGAATCAGTTAACAATGCGTTATATTGAATCGTTTCTCTCAGATAGAACGAGATCCTATTAAAATTGTATTGAATATCGATGGAAAACTCTCTGCGATAACAAGGACTTTCAATCATATTTAATTGCTTAACATAACAATTGACTGTTAAAACATTTTTAACTTTATAAAAAGTCCTTTAAAATATTTAATTTCATGGATTTTGTACTTGCCTTGATAAGTATGCCATTTTTATATATTTATTATAAAAGTATACACTCTCGCAAAAGCATACGCAGATTACTTCGCTAATTAAATTCCAATAACAAACGAGATTCAAATGCACGAGCCAAAGCTTTACAATAACAAAAAACTCCTCGCTTTCCATCATCTCTCCACTCTGTATCTCTTTATCCATTCACCCATTAAAAGAGTGAAAAGAAATCGCTCTGTGCCCCCGCTAGAAATTGAAAGTACTATTACTTTTATTATGAAATGAGTAAAGTTAAACTTTTTCCAGAATATCTAAAAAAATTACTGAAAATCGCCCGTTGCATAATGGCGCAGGGCATCCTCGATAGCTCTAATTTTATTTGATGTATCAGTAAGTGGTCGTCCATATATTCCGTAACGATTTCAGGCGAGAGTGTTGAGTCGGAGAGCTGTGACAATTTTGTTACACAGGGGGAGGTAGAGGTGCAGAGCAGTGTTAAATAATATTTTATTTCAGTATTAACTAAATTTAAAATATCAAAGCAGCCGATAGATTTTATTTTTTAAATCAAAATTGCGCACCCGACATTTCTAATCAGTGCACATGTGCTTGGTCAGATTCTTGTAGCAATCCATACAGGTTTACTTAAGCGCGTATATAATTGTTTTTGATTAACTTTAGCTCTAAGTCATTTACTTAGAATGTCCGTGGCAATCATAACTCGAGAGTGAGGAATTTCGTGCGTTGACTTGGAAGTGAGCGCTTGACTTTTCGTCGCTCTCTTCATTTTCATTTTATTTCTCCATTTCTTATTAGCCATCGCTTGTTTCGGCCCAACGCAAACACGCACATGAGCGCCTCTGAGACACTAAATTCATAACAGAAGTAAAATACTAAAGACGTTTGGGGTAATTTATTTATCAATAAGAAACATTTGCTTAATGTTTCTTCGACTTTGTTAATAGTATTTATTTATTAATTTATTAAAAAAGACATTTTTAACAAAATTTTGCTCTATTTAAAGCTAAATAACATTTCTAAAGAATGCATTAAAGTCCCAATACGAAAAAAAGAAATTTCGATGAGAAAAAGTCGTTTGGAAAAAGAGTGGGGTATCAAAGAAGCCATGCGCGTGCTTGCGGATTGAGTTCTAAGCTTCCTACGAATTAGATGTTAACCCTTTGCTTAACCAGTGTTGTTTTAAAGCAACAAGTTCTTTATAAATCTTTAACGACTTGTTTTCAATTTTATAATAATAATAATAATGCTAATAGGTCAATGACAGGGAGAGAAATCAATTTACTATTTTAGAAAATTCATTTAATAAGTGTATGTTTAATAATATCAATATATCTAAGCGTTTAGCACAATTTTTCTCAATTTTCAAACCTGTTGGCCTCAAGCAAGAAGCACACCATCAACTTATTTCCACAATTATGACTTTATTGATTGAATTTTCATAGTGAACTTGTACTGGCTTCATATACTAAGGGGGATGCAGGTAATTTGTTATTTTAATAATCTTCGACTTTATTCCCTTGTTACATAATGTACTATTATATATAGTATACTGTGCCAAGATAGATTAACCAGTAAACAAAATTTCACTTTTCATATAATTTGCCATTCATGTTTAGTATCTTAAGAAATAATAACGACAAATGAGGTAGCTTAATAAACGTCGCATCTGGGACTAACGTACAAAAGCTTTACAATCACAACCGTTACACACAGCTTTATAACGTCACCCTTTCCCTCCTCTCTCTCTCTCTCTCTCTCTCTCTCTCCTGAGTTCTCTCTCCTGATTCACCCATAAAAAGAACGAACGGAAATCGATCCGCGTCTCCGCGCGCAAGAAATTTCAAGTGCCGGGCGCGCGCGATGCGGAGGAGTAGATAACGCGGGACTAGAGCGTATATATACTTCGTGACGCTTGATGGAGAGCCTGCTGCGGGCGGCGAGCCTGTGTTGTGCGGCACGATCGACGTGCCTCATAGGATGAGAGAAAGAGAGAGAGAGTGAGAGTGAAAGAGAGGCTGGACGATGTTATGTCGCGCGCGAACTGGGTCGCTTATAGTACTGATTACATGTGTGTGTGTGTGTGTGTGCGTGCGCGATGGTTGATATTATATAGACAGTGTGCGGAAGGGCCCTGCGTGTGTTGCAGCACTGTGCAGCGCGAGGCTGCCGTCAAAGCGATTGGAACGCTTTATATTGTCAATGAGACGATGCACACATAGCGGTTGTGCATTAGCGGCGCGCATGTGTTGCGTCGCGTGTGCCTTTCGAGTCTGCGCGAGATGGAAGGATTATCGCTGAGGATTGTCATGTGGAATTTATATGATTTCTATATTGCGTGCTCACTCACTTTTCAATTGATATGTAATGATGGTATTATGCAAACGATTTTACGGTATGAATTTTTTTTCTTTTAGAAAAATTGTGTACTTCTGTTACTTTCATGATGTGTAATTGAGTGTAATGTTTATATTTTACAAAAAAGGATGTACAGGATTGAAAACTTATTCGTAATATGTTATCTTCTTTTGTTTGTAAAAGTAATGAGGGCTATTCTGTCGTTTGGTGGCGCTAGTGTGACACGTGACGGTCAAAACGTTGCGAGTATGTCTATATATATATATATATATATATATATATATATATATATATATATATATATATATATATATATATATATATATATATATATATATATATAGCACCAAGCGACAGAATAGCTCTCATAAAATTCATACAGTTTTTGGTGTATAAAAATCAACACACATTAGTTTAGAAACATTTTGAGCACATTCTGTTTATTACAGTAACATACAATTGTGCGTTACTAATTTTTAACAAACAATGTGTATTATTAAATAATGTATGTTAATAATTTTGTTATCCGTGTATCAGTAGAGAGTACACAATCGTATAACTTTAATTTCTATCAGTGCCTACAAAAATCGTACAGCTATATACAATATCAAAAAAATAGAATTTACATGCACGTGATGTTATGATTATAATGCTGCGTATTTGTAAAAAACACATTTTATATTATTAAATGTACAAAATTAGGCAACATTAGTCTTCTTTGTATGTTTTTTGGCGATGAAAATATATATTCATGCTATGCCAATCTTTTTCTTTATAACTAGGATAAACAGGATATACTGATATAAGAAAATTTATCAGTGATCTAAAAAGGATGTCGTGCGTAATATAGATACGCGGCGAAACGTTTGAAAATTTTTCTTATCATACATTTTTGAACTCTTTTCCATATTGTAAATATATTCCATAATAAAATCAATTCCTTTAATGAATATACCTTATCATAACTTATAAACTAATTAACGAATTGAAAAGCAATAACGGAAACAAACGCTAGTTCCCTATTACAAACCCCTGCTACATGCAAAAAATATAAAAGTGTGCGTTATAAATAAAAAATTCTGCCAAGGCAAGATCAACTTCTAATGTCATTGCAACCTCGTCTGCTGCATTCAAAAATCCGCAACCGAATTTCAACCCAAACCCGCACTCACAACAACACGTAAAGTCGAATTCTGCATTAAAATACCAGCCCATTAACGTCCATTAAAAAGAGGAAAAAAATGTAATTAAGATACTCGGGACGTTTCCACGCCGTAATTAGAACCATCGCGTTTCTTCCCCGCGCCTGCCTGCTCCGCCGTCATCGAAAGTGAAATCGGCCGACTGCACCTCGAGGGTGAAGGCGAGAGTGAGCGAGGCTCGTCTCGCGCCGACGACCACGACGACTCGAAAACGCCGTGAGGGAAATGGGCTGTCGCTGCTCGAGAAATTCAAATGCGCTGTCCCTTCCCCCGCGGAATGGAAAGAAACTTTTCGAAAAAGTTCCCAGCCACGCTTTGTTGAGCACTTCGCGGCGGCGCCTCGGAGGCTTGTGTGTGAAAATTGTCTACCGTTTGCCGCGGAGAAGCGTGGAGTAGAGTCTTTCATTAAAAAGGAAATTGCTAGGGTGGTTGTTTGGTTGCGTAAGTGTTGTCGAAATATAGTTATTATAGAAAGATAAGATAGGTGAGGAGTGTATTTTGAATTTTCAGGGTACGTGTTGTAAAGAGATGTATGAAAACTAATATTTACAAAGATAACGTGGTATGAATTAGCTGCATTTTTGTACAGTTATTTGAGGGGGTGTCTCCAGATGCTGATTTTTACGTTGTTCTAACTCAATTATTGTCTTCATTAATGTTCTCCATATCAGTCGGTATTATGATATTAATAAATATTGAGATTTGCAGAACAAGAATAATAATAAATACAAAAAAGTCGGTAAGTACGCAATCGCATACTGTAGTCACCGACGTTATCTTAATTTATATATACTTTAAAGTATTTGTTAGAGATCGCCAATTATTTTGCGTACCTGAATGAAAGTTATTTTCTTTTTCACGTAACAACGTCACAATTCAGAATTTAATAGGAACGTTAACATTCCAAATGAGTATAACGAGTTATACCTCGATAAATTTTTTTCCTTTTAATTTTCTTTTCTCAGCGAAACGATGAAAATTGTTGGGTATTACTCCTAACTAGGTCTTCGGCTTGGTAGCGCTGCAGGGGATTCTTGCGAAATTCTTCCTCGCTCTTGATACACGTTAATTTGCAACTACACTTTCCATTGAACGAGAAATGCCTGTCCTGATTTTGCGAATTTTTCCCGTGCTCCGTAAATTATCGTACCCTTTGCCATGACGCTGCACGGTACGCGTACACAATACATCACATCGCGATACGGGTTGTGATATACGGAGCCATTTAAATGTCTCTTAAATGAAATTTTAATGCATTTACATTTCCGTGGAGCCATACTGTACACACGAATACTCTGGCTGCACGGAGCAATCTCGTAAAAATTGTTTATCACCCCGTATTACCTCATAAAATACACTTTGTATCATCTTCTTTCGTCGGTTAATAAATTACAGTATTTATCGTACCGAGCGTTTACAGGCACTTGACATAATTCAATTGTAACCAGCTCAGAGATTTATGACTTTATGTACACCGACCCGATAGCTGCTTTACCGGATTTTCATTGGATTTTCTCTGTGATACATAAATATTTGAAAAAAACGCATGTCTTTGTTCTGCATATTCATACCAGGAATCAAATTCATTTAAATTTTCATGAGGTTTTAATACTAAATGCACGAGAAAAATGCGTTGAAAAATATTAAACTGTAATTGTAAACTTTTTAACGCGCTTTTCTCCGACTGTTAATAATGTTTAAATCTCTTTAAAATTCAGCTGCAGATTCCTGGTATAAATACTGGTTTTCTCAGTGCATGAAGACAAATAACGACGTTTTTTTTAAATATGTATTTATGATGGAGCAAATTATAAAAGTGAAAAGCTGGTATAAGGTTGGAACGAAGTCGGTATTACATTCGCATTATACTTGCATTACATTCGGGTATTAAACCTCTGAACAAAGTTTCAAACTCTTAAATACGCGCTACAGTAAAAAGTTATGGATGCAAATTTTTTTTAACATTATGTTATTATACTTAAATTATTACAGTCAATCTAAATATAAGTATTTTTATATAAATTATATCCGTTTACTCATATTTTAGTGTGCAGAACTTAAGACGAAAAATTTGAATCATCAATTTACATTCGGACACCTGATTATAAAGCTGAAATCACAAAAAAAATACATACTAAGTTAACACAGAGCATTGTTCCTCCACTTGTATAAAATGTAACCTTTCTCAAGGCACTCCAGAAAAAGTGTCTCAGCAAAATTATTTGCTCTTCCCCCTCCTCAGTACAGTAACACACAAACCTACAGCACTTCAATTCTCCTTCTTGGCGCTCACACCCTCTCGTGCATATTAACATACACACACCTCTTACATCGCAATACCGGGCGCGTGCATGCGGGTGTACAAGTGCCTGCTCTCGTCGAGTGAAAAATTGGGCTGTCCTCGCTTGCTCTCGTTTTCTTCCCTCTCTCCTACATTTTACACTCTACGACATACAAGGTGTGTTACGCGCGGCGCAGCACTTGCGCGCAAAAGGGCCTGGTATTTTACGACCATTTTTTCGCATAAAAAAGGGGGAGAAGAGTCAGAAGAGCGCGAGAAACAAGGGAGACGAGACGAGACGAGACGCGCGCAGTGTCTACTGCTACTTCGCGTGGCTCGGTATAATAACGTACACACGCCTCGAGGAATTGTAACAGCTCGACTATATGTATTTGACGATGAAGAACGAGAGAGTGAGAGAGGACAGGAGAAAGATAAAAGGAAGAGGGGCGAAGGAGACAAAACGCCCGCGCTAAAAGCGCCGGGGACAAAAACGACGAGTACGCGCGGGCTCGGCGTGACGATGGCGAAGGTCGCCGGTAGCCGGGATGCATGTTGTTTTATATATAGGTATACGTGTCGGGGAGGGCGGGGAAAAAGGTCACCTTTTGGGTAAAGGATAAACTTTGGTCTTAAAAATGTATAAATAGATTTTTAGAAAAACATGTAACGGTCCCAAAATAATCTACTTAATATTGCCGTGATAACCTTAAAAAGTATTATAACAATAATTGTATGATTGATAAACATTAAAAATTATTAATTGAAAAATAGCATATTCCGACGTCATGAGTGTTCCTTTTATCCCACCAGCGGAACGAAAGGAACAATAATATCAATGAAATGGGTAATCATCTGTATTGAAAATATCACCTAGATTACAGTTTTAGTGGACATTAGTGTATTTTATATTCGATTATATATAATTCATAGAGTTTTTCTTTCCAATACAATTGAATATATATGAACTTATATCCAAATAGCATAATTATTAAAATTCGAATGATCCTACCACCCCACTCTTCCCTATATGTCTCGTGTGTATTGGTGTATAATTATAATATATATCGAAGCCCTTTACGAGGACATAAGTAGCACATTTAAGCTTTCTCAAAAACACCTAGTCCTTTCCAGTGGCCTCCTATAAAAAACTAGCACTATTTAGATTTTCTGATTAACACTAGCACTTTCTTAAATCCTCTAAGAAAATGATAGTTATTGTCTAGAATTCTGAAAATTGCTAATAGATTCCCGACAAGAAGTAGTATTCTTCGAGAAAGCTGATATGTGCCAGTCTAATAGTCTTCGCGAGGGACGGTCGATATGTATACGCGCCTTTTACGCGCAAAAGCTGCCGCTTATACAGCAGTCGCGGTGTGCGCGCGAGCGTGGAGCGAATGAGCAAAAGGGAAGAGGGAGAGAGAGGGAGAGACAATGATGGGAAGAGAGCCTAGCGAGCGATCGACGCGAGGAGGACCCTCCTGCATATTCCGAGCGCTTAAACGCTTCGACGTTTCAAGTGAGCAGTGTGTATGTGTGCTTATATATATATATGGAGATGCGCATTTTTTCTCATCCTCTTTCATAGTGTTTTTTTTAGATTTATAATCGCTTGTATATTGTGCTCTTTCTAATGTTTTAGTTACGTGGATGAAAATATACATGTACGTTCTATTATTATCTATTATTTATGTCTAATATATTTTACTTATAAATGTCTGAGGAATTCGTACAGAACTTAATTTTTAAAAATATGTTGATAGAATGCTTTCTGGTAAAGCAATCGTTAGTTGAGGGTTTTTTCCGGATAGAAATTTTGTAATTTTAATTAGTTAGTTATTAAATTTTAGACGAGCGTAAACTGCGAAATGTCAACAAGATAGCCAGAATATTTCAGAACGAGAAAGAATTTCGTAAAATGCGCGGAAATTAGGCATCTACTTTATTTTAAGAGTTTTCTCGAAAAGCTTATAAAAAACGTAGGGTCAGCGTTGGGATCTTGGTACGTCTCGCCGGCGCACAGACCGGCAGTTCGACACAGACGGTCGATGGGTACACGTCGAGTACTTCAATATTAGACAACATAGATTTCTTCGAGATTTAGTTACTTTAGTGTTAAAATGTCACAGGAATATTCAGTTTTGATTTTTAATAAATGAACTCATTTTTGAGAGTTTGATTAGATTATAATTTAAGTGTTTCATTTTATTTGTTTTTACCTCTTCCCCTGATTAATTAAGAGTTTGAAACATTTATTTTGGCCTGCCACTTTAAACATGTAATAATCATAAGAGTATAAGAGTAGAGGTTCAATTTGAATATAGAGGTTTCGCTCTGTCGCTACCAAAAATTAATAAGATTTCATAATTTGTTTATGGTCAGTCAAGCGTGGTGCACCATTCAATCAATGGTTCTGACGAAGACTAGCACGATATTTAATTCAGTTTACCATGAAGAGTAACACGTTTGCACATTTGCCACGAAGACTAGCACTAAACTATGTAGCACGATTTGCGTTTTCTCGACGTCCGACTTTTTCAGGCTACTCGATTTATTTAGCCGGATTTCTTCGGATGAACCGATCACTTTTCATATTTGACCCAAACTCGATTTTTAAGAAAAAAATGGTCAAGTTTTGGCTGCGAGTATACGAGTAATAGAATTCATGACAATGTATTCCACTCAGCGAGTATTGAACGAGTCTACACAGTCAAAGTCTGGACACTGATGGTACGATGCCCATTTTATATGTGAGCCCAGACTTTAACTGTATGTAAAAAGTTCAGAAACACGCCTACGTGATGTTTTAGGGCGTTAAAACCATTCTACAATCACTTGAATCTATTTTCCATAATATGTGTACAATACGTTATCAGATGCGTGTCACAATTTGACAATTATTTTTAGAAATAAATATAAAAACTCGCCATTCACGTACTCCTATAGTCTGCACAGTATACAGAGAAACTTTGTATGGCTGCAACTGAATAGCTATAGTTGTTTAAGGTGTAATAGTAGTTTGAGAAGTAGAATACTTTTTTTATGCCAGTTTTAAGATTGCACACTAGGGGCCCAAACTCTATAAGAAAAAACCATTGTTCTTTACATGTTTTATACAAATAGTGCTAGTTTAAAATTTTGGGAAATAATGTAAAACGCTACTCTTCATGGGAAACTATCACATGCGCTCTAGACTTCGTGGTAAGGGCTGAAAAAAATTACTCGTCTTGGTATTTTTAATCAAGGACTGTTGAATTAAGGGCTTAAATTATTGTTTTTAGTATAAAGAATATGTTATAAATTAATATAATATACTAAAATACACGGAATTTTATGATAGTTGCATAAGAATAGCAGGCCAAAATAAATGCTCTGAGTCCTTGACGAACGATACTCTAAAAAAGATGTTTCTTTTAATTCTGTACAATTCCATATAAAAATAACGCGAATATTACCTCACGTTCTATTTCAGTATTCATACATATGAAAATTAAACGCATATTCTCACCGCAACGACGTGGAAAAGAAGATTTTCGCGCCTACTGCAGCGTTATAATTCCATCGAGCCACCGCAGCCGAATACCGCACTCGCGGCGCACCGAAAGTCAAATTCCCGTGTCAGGGAAAACCGAGAACGTACATATACGAACACACCGGAAAAAAATATTGCCGACATCTGCAGCTCGCGTGCGGTGCGTGATGGCCGGCCCCGCCGCGATATCGCTTGCACCGCGACGCCGGACTGCCCCGAAACACCTGCGGCGGCATCGGATTTCGCTGATGACGCGCGCGCGTCTCTTGGAAAAACGTAAAAAGCGAGTGTCCCCTTTTTTGGGGGGTGATCGTGAATGCGACGTAAGTCTTGTATTAACGTTGCGTTTGCTTCTTTTGGGGATATAGCTTTACGGTATCGAGGAGACATGTTTTTGTGGGTTGGAAAGTATAATCGATGGAATGGCTAATGTATATGATAAATTTATGTGCGTATATGTACCCTTTTTTTGTGATTGGGAATGACACAGAACAAGTGTCTTTTTTATATAATGAGTTGAAGACCTTGGTACAAGTGCTGACCAGTTTTTGAGTATGAACCCTGCTAAGTAGGATATTTTTTCTGGCCATGTGCTTGGAGTGTATAAATTATTAGTTTTAATCCAAAATTTAATTCTAAGGGATATTTTTTAATGTACTTTAAATATACAACACCTATAACTCTCGATCGGAACAGTCCGAATTTTCATAATTTGACAATGCATTTAAAATAACAACTATTTATTAGGTGGTTTGTTTGCTGTGAAATACTATCATATTACATAGGCTAAAGTGTATCTTTGATACTTCTGCTGGAATAAAATGTACTTTCTGTTGTCAATTTTATTAATGACTAAAGGAACAATTAATCGATTCGAAAGTCGTCTGGCAAAATTGACGACAAAGGTTTACTAATTAACCATCTAAGCTAGATAATTTTTTCAGGAGGATATTATATTCATTTTGAACTAATTTGAGCACAAACAACATAATTATTATTGCTCAAATTAATTAATATTTATACGCTTTCACGTAATCATGCTTTTCTCTTAAATAATTCAGCTATAAATAATTCAAGTATATAATTACCACTATTCGCTTTCCATTATTGCATTACTTACAAAACGCCAATCGAACTGCTAATGCCTGGTTCAATAAGCCCCCTCGATTTATTAAATCCACACCGAGTATTCGCAGCCGAGAACTAATCACCTCGGCATTTAAACTATGACGAAAACCCATTTGCATCCTGCAAATCCAAAGTCCGGCAAACCGCAGCCAGCGCTCGCGCGAAATCCCTTCGATCCCCTTTAACTCCCGGCGCTCGGGCCGTCGAAGCGCTACAAAAATAAAGCGACGCTTAACTTCTAAAAATCCCCCGTGCGCACCGCTCGTCTAAACGTTACATCGACGATATACCGCGCGAGCCCTTGACCCAAACAAGTCATCAGCGCCGCGCTCGTTCCCCATTCTCTCTGTGCGCAATATATTTTTTGTTCCTCGCGTGCTGCTCTCGCCCTCGCTTGCCTCTATATACGTATCGACGCCGGTGTAGACACACAACATTCAATACATGCACTCGTGTCATTCTACACAGTCAACTGCAAGCGGATACGTACGTATATATATATATATATGTGCACGTACGAGTTCGCGACCGTAAGCGTCCACACCGCGTGTCCGGGTCACCGAAAAAAAAGGGGTACAAGAGTCATAAAGAGGTTGTCGCGCCGTTTTTCCGCGGAAGTTGACTCGGATAATTGGTCCTCGAAGGACCAAGTGTCGCTCGCACGCGTTTTACACGTATATACCTACGCGTGGGTGCGTGTGCGCGGCGTGTAAAATGTACAGGGGGAGAAAAGAGGAGTGCTTAGTCGTCCCCTTTTTAGCCCAGATGTGCGCGGGGTGAACTCGAGAGTTCGCTGTATTATCTTTCTTGCTCGTTCTCTTTGCAGTGTCTCTGGCGTTCTCTCTCTCTCTTTTTTGTAGAGGCGAGTAGTGCTTTTTTCCCTGTTCTTTCTTGCTTGAAGTGGCACTTGTCCCTCGGAGGGAGCGGGAGGGGGGGCGGGGAGTTAATTCGCATCGCACTTTTATCGCGCGAGAGGTCGTTTGACGCGCGCGCGGGTGGCGCAGGGGGTTCAAGGAGCTGGCTGAATTCTTCATTAAGGCTTTTGAGAGGTGGCAATCGGTCTAGTGTGCAATTTTAATTGATGGTAGATGGAAGAAACCGAACGAGGTATGATGATCGAATTAGGGTCAGTGCTCGAATGCTGGAGCATTGATATTGAATGAGAAATGAGAACTATGTTGGGATTTTACTGACTTTTTCTTTGAATAAAATACGATTGCGAAATCAATTCATTGAGTTTTCGGCGAAAAAGGCGTTGTTAAAAGTATAGTAATATCTTTCCAGGCTTCTGAAGTTTTTAGAGCATATTCTTGAATAGCTTACTAAACTTCAGCCATGCGAAAGTTTGAAAAAGAAAAAATTGTAGATTATGGAGAGAATTTAAAAAGGCTTTATCAACATTCAAGTACCTTGCCCTTTTTTATATATAAAAAGTTTTTTGTTTGGAATTCCCAGAGATTTTTTAGATAATTCAGAGAATGATTGGAATACAATGACTTTGCCACATTGCATAAGGAGCTACCCACTTTGAATTCTAATTATCTCGAATAATAATATTCAGATCTCTCTAAATTACGAAAAGTGACTTCCAATCGAAACTACTTTACTGAATTGAAACATTATTCGAAGTCGTTAATAAATTCTTAATTAACAATAATATATTAAATGTTAATTTTTACCTAAAAATGTTCATTAACCAAAATTGCGCATTTTTAGTTTGACATTATTGAATTTTTGGTCACTCCTAGAAGATCCCCATAACAATCTCTATTTTAATTTAATACTAAAAAAATCTGCATTCATTAATTTTTCAAAACGGTCCACACAATTGTTCATTGTATAAGCAAACCACATAAAAAAAATTCTATTTATCAAATTCTAATTTTTATGTGCTGTAATTACGCAGATTACAAGAGCCCCTCGCAAGCCTCTTATCACCACGTCGATCCCATGTGCGCGTGGCAAGAAAGAGAGAACAAAAAGAAGAAGGACAGAGCTGCCCACAGCTCCGCGGCGCGTTATGAGGAAAACGAGGGAAGAGATAAATCGGACATTTGTTGCGCGGCCGGCCGCGCGTAACGTATATATCGCTGCAAGGGTTATCCTGACCGCGTTTGCGCGCGCGGGAAGCGGATGGCCGATCCGACCTTAGCGATAAAGAGAAACGGCCGCGCGAGAGAGTTCTAGAGCGAGATGGAAAATCACGGAATCGCAGCGCGGCGAACACACGGACGAGAAGACGGAACGGAGCGCGTGACTGCTGCTCAAATAAACTCACGATGTTTGTGTGTGTATGTGTGGGTGGAGGAAAATAAAGTCGGAGGAAGCGACGATTGGATAGAATATACAGAAAAAAAGCCTCGCTGTGTTTAGTTTTTACGTATACAGTTTTTACGGACGTTTTTTGTGGAGGAGTACACACGAGGCTGACTCTCGAGCGTGCTTTTATTGTTTCGGGGAAGCAATCGTACAGACGAATAATCACTTGAATAATGAGAGTTCATGAGAATTGCGGAAGTGACATATATGTTTAATGTATTACTCAATTGCAAATATTAATAAAGTATAAATTTCTTATATATTTAAGCTATGAATTATAGTAACAGATTGTGCCCGAATTGTAAGAATGTTTCCTACTTTATAAATAATTATTCTATAATAAATGTTGTTTATTTATCAAAATTTATATGATTTAAAAAATAAATCTTAAAATATAAAAATTAATTTTCACTTATGCTAAAAGCAGAATATTATGAATTATTAGTGAACTTTTTATAATATTAATAGATTTAGCAACAAAATTTGTTGCATAACATAAAAATATGGTTATAATACAGAACGAACATAAAATTTTTCAATATTGAGCTTATAAACTGTGTTACATATATTGATGAAAACAATGAAAATTGAGAATCAAAGAAAGGGATGTAAAAAAGACGACTAACATTTCTACATTATTTTCTCGTAATTTATTTCCCTCCTTTAATCCTATCCTATATAATACTTTAAAACTACATTTCTATCTTGTAGAACCTTTCCACGCTCAAAAACTACATACTTAATTAACCAACCAACAGAAAAAGAATGTCTCCATCTACGTCCATTCTACACGTCTAAAAAAAATCCCAAAACCATGTATACACACACCAAACACAGGGAAAACTCATTCCAAATACGGCGAATGCATCATCGTCGCGCGCACCGTCCTCACCGCCTGACCGTATCGAGCGTTGCACTCCGCCAGCCGATCGCCCTCGGAATACCAATCAACCGTACTCTCCCGTACAGAGAGCAAAAGCACATGCATATCCAGACCGACAATATAATCCGCACGCGACTGCATAAAACATACGCGCGCGGCCTTGGATCGGGATTTCGTATATTCAACTCGTTCCCTTGTCTCGCGCAGTCATCGTCTGACTTCTCTCTCTCTTTTTTCTTTTTCTTCGCGAGCGCGCTGCGTCGCCAGCTGGTGCACGCCGCGCAGGTGCTTAACCCATGCGGCTGCTGCTGCGACTGCTGCTGTAAGACACCTGCGTGTGTGTAGGGCGATCAGCTGCGCGGATTGCGGCTGCTGCTGCTGCTGCTGCTGCTGCTGCGTTAACCTGTCGGATTTGCAGCGGGCAATCGGCGTGTCTTTTGTGCAAGGCTGTGATGATTGGTGTGTGTGTGTGTGTAATTGTGTGTAATTGTGCGTGTGTATGTGTATTATTACTGCGTTTGTGTGGGTTGTAAGGGATTATGAGGGTTTGCTGAATTTGGAGACGGGTTGTACTTTAATCGCTTGGGATAAGCTTCGTTTGGGTTGTCTTTTGAATTTTACGCAGAGAGACAAAGAGTTTTGTGATGAGAGTTACCGTGAAAATTCGTTGTGAACGTCGATTATTCTGATTTCACGAAAAATATTAAGTAGTTTAATAAACTAAAAATTAATGTTATTCATTATAATTTTTACCGTTTAGTAGGGTTCATTTTACCGTGATTCAGGACACTTTTTAACGTTAAGTAGGATAAAATTTACCTTGACAAAGAGTATTTTTCGTGAAGACAGTAAAGACGCGAATGTCCCACGTTTACTACGATTTTAAGTGTAATTTATTTCAGAAAATTCTCTCTGTGTATATTTCAGAAATATTTCTTTGAATAATAAAACGTAGAAATATTTTATTAGTACCTACTTGGAGAAAAATAATAAGTATAATCTATTGGATCGCACGAGAATCATATATAGTATAAAAATCTATTGTGATTTTTTCTTATGTGCTCGGAAAAAGATAAAGTACAATTAATAGCTGGAATGCTACACGTTGGTACAGATATTTAAAATAAATGACTATTTTAGATTTATTATAAATAGGTTATATAACACCTTTCTAAAAAACTGAAATCCCCTTTTCAAGTGTTTACGGTCTATTTTTAAGTTATGTTCGATCCGAGCTTCTATAAAAAACTGAAATTAAATATTTAATGATAACAAAAATTCTATTTTTCGTCTTTAAAGTCTTCTTACTTTTCTTTTATCAATATCGTGGAAAGTTTTGAATAGCAAGTTGTGCAAATGGAAACCATCATAATGCAGCTGTGTTTAACAGCAAGAGGTAGTTTTGAACTAAAAGCCTAAAAGTAAATGTTTGATAATACGACTACCAAACTTTTGCTATTCTATGTGTAATAATCGAACCGATTACAATATTGCTTAGCAATAAGAGTTTCAAACACTCTAAAATTATCCAAATCTTGTTTTTAGTACTTTCACTGAGAACAATAATTCGCTAATATCATAACTCGATTAGAATATACATTAACGAAACGTTTATAAAGCAGATTCGTTAACCATATTAGCGAAATTTAGGTAGCATCGATCATTCAATAAGCATAAGATCAGCCGTTGTACGTAGATTATTAGATGAGGCTAGCTTTGCAATAATTACAATAACATCAGCAAATCAGAATTTTTTGTAACTTACTTAACTAATTGAAATTCGACAGCTTGTACTAGGCTACTCTGCCAGTATTAAAAATAGTCGAAAATTAAATAATATCTGAAGAGCTATATCGTACCATTACAGCAGACTTTTACGCTCCAAACGTGTAGCCATGAACAACTTCGATCACTTAGACCCAAAAAGGGTAACTAAGCGATTTTAAAAAACCATATATGCCATTAATCAGTGATATTAGCGCATTACGTTTCTTAGTACTAAACTACAATATATCTTAATACCATTATTATCACATACACATATGCACACACATTCAATCATTAACTAATAATTATTAATCTTTCTGTTGCAGGCTGTAGCCCTGAGCTCGGCTTGCCGGACATGACGGTCATCAGCGACATCGACGAGACGGGCATCAATCGGAATCTCCGCGTGCGCTACGGCAGAGACGAGATTTACGTATCCTTTACCACCAAACAACGCCATTCGCTTCCAATACACAACCCCTTTTTTGGGGGTCACCCACTTCATCCTCCACGCGTCAGCGATACAACCGCTCGCGCGCGCTCACCTACATACGAGTATACAGCGCCTTATCGCCGAGGAGGCACGGGCGCCCGGGTATTTAAAGAACCTACTTACCCCCTTACGATGCAGCCGGCCCGAGGGTCGCGCGTGAACTCGAAAGAGCCGCGAGATGAGAGGGATGCAGGGGTATAGGTAGGTAAGGTCTAAGAGGCTGAGAGATTGTGCAGAGGGAATGGGAGCGTAAGTATTATAATGAGAGGGAGAGCGAGGCTGCGCGGGGAGCCATGAAAGAATTTACCAGCAGTGATAGTTCGGGCCGATTCTGGCTGAATATTGTATGCCGGTAAATTATTTTTCGGTGCTGAAACAATAAAGGGATTATATCGCTTTGATAAGAAATGGGCCTGTAAAAAGAATCGACGTTGGCCCGAAAAACGGTCCTGTGTCGGTGCAATACTTTTTGCCGATATTGAAAGAATATATTAAAAACTTAACCTACTTTTTAGGCTATTTTTTAACAAATATTAATTTAATTTACGACTACTAACCTTACGTGAAATTTTCGACCGCGCGATAGTAATCTGTAGTTATGATTATTACACTAAACTTTGAGTGAAGTGTTTCGCGTGTGTCTAAAAATGTATATTTCTTGTACGATTTTGAATATATCAAGAAGAAAAGTGTTGTACTGGCCCGTTCTTATCATCCCCGTTACATCTCAGTGCTGGACCTCTAACGTTTGGAAGTACTGGTAGTGTCGGTAACTAATACTCGAACAGTATTCTGCCGAGAGAAAGTTCTTCCATGGGGAGCATGAATGCGCGCGAGGAAAGTAATCGCAGTCGTTTTTCCGGATGGCAGTCGAGATGATTCACGCTCGTTTGGCTAATTGTGCGTTGTAGGCAGATTTGGCTTATTAGGATTTAATGTCTTTGTTAGGAGGGTTTGGTGATTGGTTGCCGATACGGAGAGACTGAGTCACGCTTAATCAGCCTATTTGTACGGTTTCGATGCAAGATGGTGCATATATACATGCTATTTTCTTGAGTGTCGGTAGTGTTTTTATCGACTTTTAATTAATGACACAAGCGGAAATAGAACAAACGCGGCTTGATTAATGTACTACGCATGTCTTTATCAAGCTTTCTTAAGTAAATAACGATATCTTAATTACAGCAACGTAAAATGTGACTCATATTTGAGCCGTTCTAAATAGAAAAACGAAACTAAATTATTAAGATGTTTTATAAGTATTTTATATACATACATTAATAAACTCTTATCAAGTACTAAAGTTTATTAAAATATCTAAAACGGCTTATAAGTTATTTAACAATTATTAAACGCTTGTTTATAGATACGACGTAAAATCACTTAAGCCACTTTTCTAGAGAACGACCCATTTGCAGACGATTAATAAAAAAAAGCTTCTAAAAGCCAACACATTTTGTATATACATTTGCATAATAAAATTTAAAGGTCCTTCAAAACCACGTCGTCGTCCACACGTTGTACCGCGGGTTCATAAAAGTACAACGAAAAAGAGGACCTCCACGTCTCTCAAATTTCTCCCTTACTAAAAATTAATTTCCGTCTTCGATGCCCAATCCAAAATCTCACCACACCGAGTTCCACCCGGTATCTTCTTTTTCTCTTTTCCCCCAATTCCCGCATCGGGCACCTCGCGAACACTCGGTATACATGAATATTGCAGGGGTGGGGCGTTGCTCCCGGGTGTTGGGTTACGTTGCCATGGAGACAGCCCCTAGTCAGCTGGTTCACCACCACCGCTATAGCAGCAGCAGCGGCAGCAGCATCAGCCGAGGGCTAGACCCATTCATCTCGCTGTTCTCGTCTGGGTCGCGATGATACAAAAGAGGACGGCCTCATACCTATATATATACACACACACACACCAGAAAGAGAGCACGAGATGCTGCTCCTGTTATATACCCACCGAAATCGCGCGTTCTCTTTTTTCTTCTTCTTTTTTCGAGGGCGAAACCGCGCTGGAGAGAAGTAGATAGAATACAGCGCGGATTGGATTTTTCCATTACGCGCGGGGATGGACTCTCGAGCGTGGCGGCGCTTGGTGCGAGGGACAGAGACAAGGGATGACGAATGTCTCTCGGGCGACAACAGGTATGCCCACGCATGCAGTTTGTACGTAGGCTCGCGCGCGCGCGTTAATTGGGTTAGCGGTGGCCTTAATTGAACCTCAATATCCTGATTTAAACTACGAGCGGGTGCCGAAGGCTTTAACGTTGTATATACATCTGGATTCTCGGGGCGAAGATGGCTGGTTAATGGGCGCGAGATGGCAATTTCGCGGCAGCGGCGTTGCCGGGCTGGTTTATAAGAGAGGGACGCTGGAGTGCCGCCGAGACGCTGGGAGGGCGGGAAATTGAGTTATTACCAGGTGCGCGAAGCTTCGATTATGATGGGGGAAATTTAATAAAATTTTGTGGAATGTGATTTTCTTTTGAATGGAGGTTTTTGATAAGGTGTGCTTTAAATAAGGGGTTTATCGGTTTATTAGCCATTAAAGTAGGTATATGTCCTAGTCGGTTTTAATTTTACACGGTGGAAAGAAGATAGTAAAAGAGAGATGATAAAAGTCACTTGAACTGAGTCTTAATATATCCTAATATTTAATTATTGTATCTTGGATATAATTGCAAAATATTGAATAATTTTTTAATATTTCACTTATTGTATGTGTCACTCAAATAATTATTATGAAATTTTAAATTCATTCCTACACAGCTTAATATTCAGTTCTTGATTGAGTTTTAACATGTATAGTACTTACTGTCAACTCATTTTACTCTTCGTCTCTAAATTACTAATCGTATACAGTAGCCGTTACTAATTTTTTTCTCCGTCTTGAAAATGATTACAAATGTTAAGGTGATTCTAAACCCCCCTGTTATTGACAAATACCAGGAAACACTTTTTTCATTTAATTCTCCATTTTGAGAAATTATCTCTCTGTAAGGTTGTTGTTTTTGAATGAGACAACAACATTTCTGGGAGATATTTACTAAAAATTAAAAATTAAATGAAAATAGTGGGACCTCGTAATTATTGGTGACGAGTAGTTTTAGCATCATCTTAAGTTATCAGGCACCTGTTTATAGTAAGGGTGTTCAGGAACCCGAGTCCAGTTGAATGATTTTCATTAAAGATTGCTTGATATAGGTCGTAAGAGCTCAATGAAAATCTAATGTTTGTATAGTTGTTAAATATATAAAAATCTAATATTATATAGTTGTTATAGTTGTTTGATATAGTTAATTATATAAATAAATGTGGTTGTGACTTCAAAAAACGTCTGAAAAGTTTGAAAGAGCTCATAAATCTAAGTGGTGTTTATGGGTCGAATCCGGATCCTGGTTTTTAGATCCGACATACAATCGTGAGCTTTTTTAACTCTTTCGAAAAGTTTTCTGTGATCGCAACCATGTAACATTTTTCAATTGACTATATCTCAATTCACAACTACATCATAACCGACCCATCTGTTAACCTTGCATAAACTGTAATCGTATCGTATACAATTTCCAAAATAGAGAATTCTAAAAAGTAAGTTATACTTTCGTGGAATTTTTCAACAAAGAAACACAGAATGAAAAATTAAAACAAAATTATGACGTTTTTATATATGAATGATCGTGGTGCCTTGTTACTGAACTTGTCAATTGTTAGGATAAATGGATCACGTAATTTGTCTGTAACAAAAAAGCAAAACTATATTTCAATTTCATATCATTTTATAGTGGACTAGCTTAAAAACACTAATAAAGAAAGTATCAAATTATAAAAATAATAAGACTAAATTAAACTAATTTATTTACACATGTTTTTTTAGTAATTTAAAAACTATCTACATAAAAATATACAATAAATTTAAGCAGCATAAAAAACGTCTTAACTATCCTTCGAAGAACTTCTGTAGGTAGAGTACATTAAAATTGTACAGAATTAACCTACAGGTCATATTCTCACGAGTTTATGAGCCTCTCCTTTATGCCTAGTGAATAATGAAATTTTCGAGTTCCACTTGATCCCCTGTGAAAAAAAGAGCCAAGCGGTGCGGTTTTTACATGAAATTTTACGACTTAGACGGGTTTCAATGCCCTCGTTAATGGCGCGCTTCCCGTTTTCGAGCCTCGCGCGTAGGAGGATTAGAAGGAAGAAAGGAGGCAACGGGAGAAAGAGCTCTGGGGAAAAAGTCACCGCGTCGCTGTCGCGTGCGTCAACGGAATAATTTGTTCGAATCAGGCCGTTACGGACGTAGAAAAATGCGTAGACTTGCGCATCACGGCGTTGATAAGTGTCGCAATATAAAGCGTCGAGCTTTCTATTTAGATAAATTGAATCGACGGATTTTAATTGCGTTTTTATTTGCATTGTGAGATCATTCTTGTTGACATTATTTTTAAGTACAATTGCTAGTAGGTATATGGGAGCTATTTCGTTAAAAATGTAATATTCTTTCTCATTACCTGTTCAGAGGTGTAAAGTGTATATTTAACGAGGTACTACGTACTCTACATACTTATGAGTTGCTAATAGAATTACCTTAGAAATATGTAGACGTGCCTAAGTTATAGCAAGTGGAACATGAATATACTTACGAACAATTTTATAATATAATTTTATAAGCCAGAAAAGAAACTAGAAAAACTATGCATTCATTTGGACTTAGGCGTAAAGAAACATCATTATTTCTGCCATTATAAATGATCTAAAGTCACGACAATGATAACATGAAAAATAACGAATTTAAGGGTGAGTATAATATTTTGACCTTCTGTGTCACTTATTGTGACAAAATCACTGTTGCCATGTCTGTAGATCATTTATCACTTCAGAACAAATTAAGCTTTTGAAATCTACTATATGTCTTAAATTAAGACAGTAATAATCTACTCTTATTTCCGTTACTTAAACAATTTCCAGTAATAATAATGCTGAGTTATAAGGCAGATGACTCATCTGACTGAAATTAATTTATGTTAATTAAATAATATATTATTATAGATTGAAATCTATATCAATGTATAAAATAAGTTAAAATTGTATTGCTTGTGTTAGATATAAGAGTTATAAGAATATGAAGGGTATTTAAAACGTAGCATCGTCTATAAATGCTGCCTGTAATAGTTACACTATGTATTGGTACAATTCCAATATATATAAATATATATATACATATATTTTAATTACATATACGGGTATTACTGCCCTTAACTAGGTAGCGGATTGGAGGCCCGATAAATACGGAAAAATGGTCCCGATAAATTCCACTTCAGCCATCGACCACCCCATTCAATATTTCCAATTTAATATCCTTCTTTTTGATTATTATTGCTAAAAAAATAATATTTCGTAGATGATAACATTAACATTAGCATTTTGATAAATAGTAAGCTAAAACACATAAAATACGAGTAGCTGATTTAACTTCTACGTGTGTTGGCAGAGAAGCCATTTAATCTTTCCGATAGAAGTTTTAATACTTAATAAAATTCTCAATTCTTTATTGCAAAAATATCGCCTCTAGCGATGTAATCTAAAAATACCAACCATCAAATCTACTTCGCAATACACAATGCGCTCTAAGCTCTACACAGGAAATACATCCGTATAACGAGTCGCGCCGCGACTCTGCGCCGCCGGCACGTGACAACTCAGCCGCGGGCCGTTCTCCTCGCGTCTGGCTTCGATGAATACTCCGCAATTCGCGAATTCACGAAAATGAGACAGAGAAGAACCACCGGAAGCAAAAGACGCTGCCGCTGCGTTAAGCTCGTAGAGAGGTGGCGCGAGAACAGAACAACGCGCGTAATTCGTCTATCGTCGTTATGCCCGCGCGAAAGGGTTCATTCTCTCTTCTCCCTTCATATTTCCCGAAGTGATTCGTCGCGCCGCTGCACGCACTCGCGCGAACTTTCGTGCACCAGCTAAACGGAGTTCTCTTCTCCCCCGCAGCCCACTCGTCTTTGTACGCGTGATGCGGATCTCCTCTTGTCTGCGTCCTTTTACGCGTAATCGTCCGTGAAATCGCGGGTATAATTATGCGCGCGTCGCGTGAATGGAGGATATTTGAAATATTTCGAATGTAGGCGAGGCGTGACGAATTAAAAAATTGACAACTGTTGATTTTCTATTTTGATTGGTTTCATTTTAATTTCGTATTGTTTTTTTTACTCTTTCAATTGTATTCGCCTTGTTAAGTCACACGTGGCGCCATCCCAAAATCGACTGACTCTATAGGTGGTAGCCGTATACCAAATTCATGGGAGAATGACAATTATTTTTTATTAACTAAAATATTACTTATATTAAACCGATAATTATAACATTTGGTCTATCTCGTTCAATGTATTTACCACCAAAAGAGTAGTTCAATTTTTTACCGCATCATCTATTTTTACATGGGTCAAATGTCGCTACTGGTCACTTAACAAGGCGAATTTCTGTGGCTTTTATTTCCTGATTTAATAGCTTTTTTAAATTGAGTTTACATCAAATGTTATACATCTTCATATGCCTCTTTCATGTAAAGTTTGCCAGATGGCACCAAAACATGACTCGACAATTGAAAATAGCACAGTGTATAATGACTTCCAAATTACTTTAGGTCCATTTCCATTTGAAAATGACTGTTCATATAATGATCTTTTCTTGTTTTATAAGATTTTATTTCATTAATTGTTAATGTTTTCTTATGAGTAAATGGTTGCATCTTCAAAAACAGAATTGTGGTATTTCTAGAAGAACAACTTAAGTCTATTTTCATGTACAGCACCCAGAAAGTTGGTGATAATTTAAAAGTGCTTCTAAAACATGATAAAATTCATTTTATTTTTATGATTAGTTCGATAGGTTCCTAAATCTCATAACGTTTTGATCTAGTACATTAGTGTAAACACCGACTACCCTGAAAACACAAAAACTAAATTCAAGTTGTTTTCCCAATAAGCCACAGATTAATTTCAACAAACATCATTTTCGTTACACAAAAACATTGAACCATATAATCCTTCGTCATCGGATATACCACGCCATACGCAACCCCCGTGTCATCAATCCTCGCCATTACATTCGACCTCTATCATTAAATCCCAGCCAATTATCTTCCAACCCTCTTGCAATCAGCATCGAAAAGGCACACTCTGCACCCGCCCTTATCACCTCTATAACCTCTCGTGGAAAAATGAATCCTCCGCGTAGTTGGAGCTGCCATCGACCGTCCCCCGCGGTGTAGGTATGGCTAATTAAAAAGTGCCCACGCGTCGATATATGGAGCGTCGGCCGCGTCCACTCGAGCGCGCGAAGCGTTTTACCGATAACTCGATTGCCCCGCGCCGCGGTATTATTAAAAGAACCACCGGCGGCGCAGGCGGCAGGACTATGATCCTTCATAAGGGACGTTCACCGGGAAATCGGATTTTTCCTGATTTTTTGAAAATTCTGATAGTGTGATAGTGGTAGTATAATACTGCCGGACAAATGAAGAAAGTGGGTATCTACATTTCGCAAAAAGATTTGAACCGTATAAATAATTTCGCATAAGAATGATTTGAAACATTATTTTTCTTTTACAAGTATTACTAGACATAGTTCATTTTTTTAGGAATAGGATAGATATTTTTTCAATAAAAATCTTACGCAAATAGATCCAAATAAAAATTAATGTTATCAAGTGTCTGGGATTTACTTCAAATGCAGATACCCACTTTCTTCGTTTGCACGGCAGAATATTCAGTGTCAGAACTGTGAGGTTTAACCTTGAAGCATGTGATAGAAAGGCATTTTAATTTATAACCGCTACAGTTTTCTGTATATTTCTTTAAAAAAACTATAGAATGTTGTAAAGAATTACTATGTATATTACGTAGAACAAAAAAGAACTATAGTTTGCGGTACCGTTTCAAATGAAGATGTACCTAAGTAAACATTCTTCCTACATTGAGAGAGATATATAGTAAAATCAACTAAATTTTAACTAAGTTTGTAGTGGAAATTTTATACAACTAATTTCTTTTTATGCTGATTATTTCATTTAGTAAGGACTGTAAATAACAATATAGTGATATGAAATAAACTTACAGTTAATCTTGTCTGATTGTCTATCTCTGTCACACGGGGTATGCTAGATAGACTCAATTCAGCTTTAGCAATAGTCACAATATTCAAGCATATTTTCTTTATGTAAAGCTATAGAATTCTAAATTCTGAATTGAAAGTCTCAGCCTTGTAAACAAAACGCGATTGACCATGTGAAATTGTCGAATGAACTAATTTACGAGGGTAGTTCAATAAGTCTTTAGAATGACCAACAGATGGCGCGCGAATCGCTCCAAATCATCTGTTTTCAGTCAGCACCACTCCCGACTAGATATATGGTGCAGTCACAGTCCACATCTTCTGAGTTTACGTGTTTTTATAACCAATTGAAAAAAAAAAATTGCTTGTTAAGAAAAATGGAAAAAAACGAGTTCAGAGCGATAATTAAACATTTTCATTTAAAGGGTTTAACTCCATATGAGATAAAAAATGAATTGGACTCAGTTCATGGCACATCTGCCCCTGCCTTAGCAACGGTTTATAACTGGGTAAATGAATTTAAGCGTGGTCGTACATCAATAAGTGACGAACCACGTTCAGGAAGGCCCGTAGAAGCAACTACTCCCGAAATCATCAATAAAATCCACGATATGGTGTTGAAGGATAGAAGATTAAAAGTGCGTGAGTTAGCTGAGGCCACAAGGATATCTATAGGTGCAGTTGTTTCAATTCTACATGAAAAATTAGGCATGAAAAAGCTATCGGCAAGATGGGTGCCGCGTTTGCTCTCAGCTGAGAATAAACGCAATAGAGTGGTCGCCTCTGAGGCTCTTTTGGCGCGCATAAGTCGGAATCCTGAGGAATTTTTTCGTCGATTTGTGACTGTGGATGAAACATGGATACACCACTACACTCCTGAGACAAAGGAACAATCCAAACAGTGGATTTCCACAGGCGAACCAGCTCCAAAGAAGGCAAAGACCGTAAAGTCAGCTGATAAGGTTATGGCTACAGTTTTTTGGGATGCACGTGGAATTATACTTATTGACTACTTGGAAAAGGGTAAAACAATTACTGGTGAGTATTATGCATCATTATTAGAGCAGCTGAAAGAAGAAATTAAAAAAAACGACCACATTTGGCGAGAAAAAAATTCTCTTTCATCACGACAACGCCCGAGTTCACACATGCTTCGTTTCAATGGCTAAAATTGAAGAACTAAAATTCGAATTGGTCGAACACCCACCGTATTCACCAGATTTAGCCCCCAGTGACTTTTTCTTATTTCCAAACTTGAAAAAATGGCTCGGTGGACAGAGATTTACGGACAACGAAGACGTCATTGCCTCTGTAAGTGCTTATTTTGAAGAACTTCCGAAAACGCACTTTTCTGAAGGATTAAAAAAACTTAAAAAGCGATTGACCAAGTGTATAGAGCTCCAAGGAGATTATGTTGAAAAATAAAAAAAAATTTACCCAAAAAAAATTGTTTTTATACTTTATTCTAAAGACTTATTGAACTACCCTCGTAGTTACTTGAGCTTCTGATTATTTTTATTTTGTAGCAATAACTAATATATATTATAGTAGAATAAACAATAAAAATAGTTAGATTGACTGAAGGCTTGTAAACTAACCGAGAATAGTCATTTTTACTACACTACTTATCTCAGTGTATACCTATCGGGGTTATACAGACTGTAGAAAAGTTTATACCGCACTTCAGCTTTCTGCCTTATTTCAAAACTTTTGAATTGCTTTTAATATTTTAACATATTACTTTAAGACATTAAGTTATAAGTAATGTTGTTTAATGTAAATTAACTTTTTAATCGTATTACACCGGTGAACTACTTCAAGAACGTCCATCAGAAAATCGTATTCCTTCACATTTTCTTAAAACTATGATTATAAGGAATGTTTGAAGTGCATGCTTTTATAGATGGTTAACGTTTTCCTTGTGGTATGCAAATCTGAGATATTCACCTTCTAAGTTTCCTTCTGCTTTGAGTTATCTTGGAATTTCTTTGAAAAACAGGTATTTAACGTAAAACAATAATAAAAGTAATACATAAAGAGCTTCGCATGGCTGGCAGTACTTTGTTAACAAATATATAACTATAAAAAATTCTGCTCCAATGTTATTAGTATATCTATACTTCAATATAAATACACCCTTTAACATTCTTTGCTAATATGTACCGCTTGACATCGTAATTTAAAGAGCCATCACACTAAACATTGCCACTAGCTGACAATTTCGTTTTTAAATTAACTTTCTAGCCTAACTGAAAGCCGGCAGGATTGTGACCTTTAACGAAATCAATCTACGCAGCGCGCGAGCTCGCGTCCGATGTATCGCGTCCAGCGCAGAGTTTTTCGGGGGTCGTCGAATATCGCGCATACATACCAGGGAGGGCTGGCTAATTCGATATCCTGTCTGTCCGGTCCACTATACGAGTAATGGACTTAGGACAGGACGGGACGAGCTGATGCGACGGTCGCGTGGATCGAGTTATTTCTGGTATCGTAGCTGGCGAATGGACGACGGATGAGGGGTTGGGGGTGAGAGCGATGGCTCGCTTTTGTCGTAGCTTGGGGAGACTATGTTTTTGTTCGGTTTATTACCGCTGAGTAGGCAAATAAAGTAGTTGCTCTAGAAATACAACTCTAGGAATATTTAGGTGGTTCTCTTTGAATTCATGGGCTTTATTTTCACGTTCGTATATGTTAACAGAATGCTTGTATCTTATTATTTAGATCCCTTATACACTGAAAGAAATTGTATAGTAAAATACTCGATTTCCTATAAAAAGGACCTTATTATATTTATAAAAAAATTAGTAATATGGCAGTATTTATATTAAATATTATAATTCTTATAGAGTAGGGAGTATATCTCCAATGTTCAATTAGAAATAGTATATTTTTCTATGAAGTTCCTCTCACAATGGCATGGAAAGGAATGTAAATCCTGAGTTTTTATGAATATTTTGAATCTTTTCCTGTCACCGTAAAATAAAGCTCAGCTCTCGTACATTAATTCAATATGTCCTAGATCACGAGATGCAGTTAAAAACATTAACATTGCTCATATACCTAATAAAGATCCTTAAAGTTCCATGAAAATTAAGAACTCGCTTTCCTGACTGTATCATTGTCAGTTTGAGAATTGAGACTAAAGGTCGAGGATGCGTATTGTAGATTGGCATAGATCTTAATATTTCCATTCAATAACGATGCTCTGAATGTGTTGTTCTTTTCAAGGTTTACATCCTTCTGTAGGTTGAAAATATATACGATTGAGGGTGAATTATTTTTAAGTAAGAATAAAGCTGCACATTCATTTTTATTATAACAATAAAACTTCTGTCAAAGGCATAAATTATTTTCATCACATTTCCAAATCAAAATCGCGCTTTAAAAAGAACACTACTATTTTATTCCATATCCCACGATAGATTATAAATCCACACATCACAAATGCTCTCGCGCCCCGCTAACTCACACGAAATTGCAATTTTCACATCTAGGTTCGCTAAGCAAACATTTGTCAAATCTCTCTCGCCACACACGTATATTATACACACACACACACACACATCATCCGCTAAATCCCTCTCTCGTTATTTTTACCTTGAACTCCCGCATCATCGCGCACAGTGCATCAGCCCCGACGACGTCGCGCGCTTATATAACCCGCAAGCGATGATACACCGGTACTCTCCATCCCTCCCCCCGTTGAAAATGATTAGAAAGGCATTATCGACGCGCGCACATCCCGATCGCATCCGCTCTTCGATCAAATATCCCAGCAGCGAGCTAGCGCGCGTATATAGGGGCAAAAAAGGGGTTAATGGGAATAAGCGAGCCGCGCGAGCCACGTGCGCGCGCTTCGATGGCTCGTTTCCCTCTCTCGCGTTCTGTATGCTTCGAAGCGATCAACGTGTGCGGTGTGTACAGGTATATAGGGGGAAAGTGTGACGGGGCACGTGTGCGCTGGATTCCGGGTCAAGTAATCGACGGCGTAAAGCGGTTTTACTTGTGGAGTAATTATGCGAATTTCGATGAGGAGGAATTTAAATTGCCGTCGGGGGATTGTTCCTGATTATCGAACAATTTTGCAATAAACAATGTAATTTTATTCTGTCAGTACATTGTAAGAGCGGACAATGGTCATCACTCAATTGAAGAAACTTAGGATTCATAAAGCAATAATACACAAAGAGAGTTTCGTAATAAAAATAAAAATTCCTAGTGAACATTGTTGTAAACGTGGGATATCTTGACATCACGGGGAAAGTCACCCTGTTCAACGATAGAAGTTAACATTGTTCATCATAATTTTTACTGTTCAGTGGGGTAAATTGTATAGTGAATTATTGCCATTTTTACTCTTCAGTGCGATGAATTTTACCGTTATTTACGACAAATTTAATTCTGAAGTTTCTTCCGTGAAGCCAGGATATTTCTCCTTTACTCCTGTGGATGCAAAATATGGACTTTAGGAAATACAAGAATTGTATAAATCACCTAATATCATCAGAGTAATTAAATCACGCAGACTAAGGTGGGTTATGCTGCTTGAATGGAACACGCAGAACGACCCATTCAGTTCAAAATAATATAAAATTGGACATGAAAAGAAATGGGGCGCGATAAAGTGTTTGATAGAATTAGCGCGAAATAGAGAAGAATGACGTTATTAAAAACCTTTGATGTTGTTTAAACTATACACTAAGAGAAATAAAAAGTATCTGCTGCTAAAAAATAGTTTCTAGTGAAAAATTTGGTCAGCATGTTAAACTTTTTAACATGTTAAAATGTTACTGAAAATCTTGTTTAGGTACCGTAAATAAATTGTGTTTTACTATACTCTATATTATAAAACTGAACCAATGAAAAGTGCCCCTAAATTAGTAAAAGTCCACCATTTCCGCAGTGACTCTTCCCTAACTTGCAGCAAAAAAGCTAATATTCACAGCTGAATAAGCGAATTTGACACACTTTTCACGGTTCAAATTAAGAGAGTACACACCGTCTACTTTTTCCGAGTATATATATCTACGCTCTCATTCGGAGATGAAATCTCATAAAGAATTAAAAATCTCCTACGCCCACACACCCACTTGTGCACCTCTACACGCGCACACGACTGCACAGATGATCCACATCGCGCTGCAGCGACACACAATTCACTCCACCCGGGGCGCGCAACCTCGTTAACCTCTCACCTGCGGGGACGAAGCACTTATATAGCCCTGCACTTGGGGCCGACGCTTCAATTGCTCGGCGCGTTCGGGGGAGGCGGCGGCCGCCGCGGGAGGGGAAATTCACCGGCACCTTTTTCACTAGAGTGTACTGCAGCTGGGCTGGCTGTATGTGTGTGTGTGTTAAAGATCCCGGGAGCTGCAGCTCTAGCTCCGTTTTGTAGAGGAGGAAAAGGCCTGGTTCGATGGAGATCCAGATCCAGATCCCGGCGGCTGTTTGCCGAGCCGTCGATTTTATACGGAGGAATTAGGCCGTGAGAGGGGGAGGCGACAGCGAATGGATATATATATAGAGAGAGGTAGAGGGTTCGTCGTGTGTCCCAGGCCGTATCCATCAATATTTCTTTCATGCTCTGCTCTGTACCTTCTCCTCGTCTTTTTTACCATTTTTTCTCTCTTCGCTTTTAGCTTCTCTCTTTTCGCGGAAACGCGTTCTTTCTATACATCACGTGTATTTTTGCCGGTGGTGGTGAGCGCGATATTGCGATTCGTGACTCGGAGCTGTGATGAAATAGAGGGTGCATTTTACGTGTATATCGAAGAAAAATTGGTTTTAGGTGTATACGGCAGATGTTCGACATTTGCACTCGTTCTATTTGAAATTTTCGATGGATCAGCGAGCATGTAGGTGAAAGCTTTGATTTTTTGGAAGAAGATAGTGTGCATGATGAGGAATGAAAGCTGAAGGGTTGTATAGCAAGTCTAAATTTGCACTACTCTGATGGATTTGAGAAGGTGAATGCTCAAAGGAAATGTTGTTATGCTCCAGTTGGCTTTGGCAATTGCGATTGCTTTTTAGAAATATTTGAAATTGATTCTTTTTGAGTCATCTAACTTGTCAGTCAACTGTTGCTCAGTTCAATTGATTTGAAGCTATGTTCATATTAGTTAAAAATTATAAAATGATAAGCTGTCATGATAGTAATAATTTTAGTTCGAATTTCACAAGCAGTGACATATATAAAACAACTTAAATAAATTCTAGTTATCTTGACAAATATACGGAATTCCGATCTAGTTCTATGATGTATAGCTTGCTTACACGTGCAGAGAAAATAATTTCTATATTTAAAATTTTAACATGTAAATATTGGAATACCAGTATAAATGATTTAAAAACATCTACAAATTATTTGATCAATGGAACATTATTGCAGTTAATATATTTATCCCAGGTATCCATGTATAGGGTGTCTATCGGTTTATTTCTTTGGATAATGTATCTATCATTTTAAAAGCCTTTTATGTATAATTAGACTCGTAAGAAAATATCAGATAGCAAGAACCCAGTATTTTATAGAATATTACAGAGACATTTAAGAAAAACAGATTTGAAGACTAAAATGTAGATATTTTGAATTGTCATCACATTTAATTATAGTCACCAATTTTTAAAAAACCAACATCAGATTCAAATAAATCAATCAATTTTTTTTATTCACTCATTTAATTACGGCGAATAATATAAAACAACTATTACCAGACAATTTAGTTTTGGACAACATAGTTTTACATAAAACAATCAGCAACACCAATAAAGAAACTTCGCACACAATATCACCTAACAAATACACAACTAATAAAAGACTAACCATTAATTAACTAGCTCCATTCCTCACCTCAGCCCTACAAACTGATCTCAAACCGCCACTCAGCCTCGCGCGTACTCCCCGCAACATCCCGCCAACATCCAGCTCTCTCCGCAAGTGCGCATTCGCGTGGCCGCGGGCGGTGTAGCAGTCTCCTTTTTAATTACGAAATCCCAGCGCCCGAAGACGCCGAGGAGGATGTCTCGCTTGCCTAAAGTGGCATCCGCAAAATCCCCCCTCAACAGGCTCGAGCAGCCCCGAGTACGGGAACTTCATCCAGGGCCGCTTCCCCGGCGGTGTTGTATGCGCGCTGCACGTCACATGCGGCGCCCTACGCGTCGCAAGCGGCGCGCTACCCCCTTGGTCGACGACGACGACGACGACGACGACGACGACTGTGTACGCGAGAGCGTGAGTCATCCCCTCCCTCTCCTTCCACCCCACGGCGATTACCGAGTGCGGCAACGACCCCCCGCTCGCGCGCGGTGAATGCGTCCGTGTGTAACGTGTACGGACGCACGGCTCTGACGTCATTCGCCATAAGCGAGTGTGTTGGTCTCTTTTTCTTTTTAGGGGGATGAGGGTGCGCGCAGGGGTGGCCGGGGTGAAGCGAGACTTGGGATGAACGTCGGCTGTTTGATTTTGACGTTGCGTTTTTGGTAATCTGCGTACTGGTTGACGTTCGTTGTTTTTAAATGATGAGATAATAAATGGCATTTTGACAAGAACTGGGATGTTGGAGTCTTCGTTTAATGTATGGCATATTCTAGGCTTCAATGGTTTGGTTGTTGTTCGCCTTTCAGAATTCTTGCGGGTAGAAAGTACAAAGAATATGTGTTATTTTCGTCGAATGAATGGAGGAAGGAAAATTAAGTCGCAAAGCGTGTATACGAAAAGTGCTGATAAATCGGAATCAGGCAGATAGTGATGCGCATGAGAAATAACACACTCACAGTAGGTTAGAGGGCTCGAGAACGACTCTGAGGTAATTTGCAAATGACTTCCCGATTTATGAATTGAACTTGTGGTGAAAGCTAGAGGTGATGGGTTTGAGAGTGCGAAAACTTTACACATCTTCACAGCTCGCTTTGAATTCGAAGTGCATAAATGACGTGAACATTTGTTAATACATTATCTATTAATTATGTTAACATTATTAAGTTTCCAAATTTCATGAACTAATTAGTAACCGTAATTTTTCATTTCTCCAAAATTACCTTTAATATTTTTCATATTACATTATTTTGTTTTACTCTTACGACGTAATATTAACTAAAAGCTCACTTTATCTCATAATACAAGGGGCAAAGCAAACTCGTTTTATTTTGGTATTATACAAAAAAATTAAACGGTTCATTGTAATTAGAGATCTTCAAATTTAATGGTTACATTAATAAAAATCCAAAATATATGTTAAATAAATTTGATTGTAATACGCTTAACTCATACATATTCTTTATTTCGATCTGCACAGTTTTCAAGGCTCACTTCGCCCCGGTCTCCCCTATAGTATATGCATGCAGTTGGGGGATGATTTCGGGTGCACGCGTCGTCGTTTCTTGCTCTATACAGCAACAGTAGACGCCGTTGTTGTGCTCGTTGGGAATCGTAAAAGTTCGTTTTTACGCGCTCGTAGGTTAATGGTTAAACTCGGTGGGATTGGATACGGTATATATCGTTGCGAGTATAATTTTATTCGTTTGACGATACAGCGATTAGATTCGTTTTACGGCTGGATTTGCATAATTCATGGGGACTTTTCGTGCTGCATGCAGATGGCTGCACGCGGAAATGAATGGTTGGAGCGATTGACTATTATTTTTCGTGCTTACATTTCTGCATAAACGCTGAGGAATTTTTCATTACGAAACCGTCTAACATTAATAATATTGGTGACATTTTATAAATTATACATCATAATAAAAATTTGCATGAAAAAAGGCGTAGATTTTAAAACGTAGTTTGTTAAATAGAGCGTTCAGGAGACTACCAGAATAAGTGCATTCTTTAAATTTATTACCACGTGCATATCGAAATCTTTAATTTTGTAATAAATTATATAATTATTGAACTCATTTAAAGTATGCGATTAATGAATAGCGTGAATTGAGTATTAATTGCGATGAGAGAAAGAATTAATCTTTAATCTTTTATGCAACTAATATTAAAATGTTAGCAACAGCTTCCGAAATATCCGCAATACATTTGTTTTGTTATGATGATGAATGCTACAAATTATGAAATAAAAATACATCAAGGTAATGCAAGCGATTGCCAAGAGTACATAAGGTCTTGAAGCTGCTTAAAAATATACATAAGAATGTTCACACGATGAGTCTTTTTACTGCACGCCATTGAAAGTTTTACTACACTATGTTTGAAAAGCCGTCAGTAACTTTATAACTTGAACCACTATGGACGCTATGGTAATTTTTATAGATTTTTGCTTCGCATAAATCAGTTCTTATCGTGTTTGTTTTACAAACAAGACAAATTCTTATGCATATTCTACAATAAACACTTTATATTATGTTTAAAAAATATATATTTTTTATAATTTAATTGTTGTGAATAATCTATTTACATACGTTTTCAATAAAAAATATATTATGCATTTAAATAATAAATTATCGTGAGAACATTTTCCATTTGTTTCTAAAAATGTTTATTTACAGGATGACTAATACCATCGCTTCCTCATATTATTTCAATATTCTCAATCCATCCACAATGCAATATTTTCCTTAACTGAGATAATAAACCACCGCAGACGTACACGGGATCGATTCTAATAGCTGTCAATCCGTACAAGGAGGTCGACTTTTACACCCTGGTGAGTACACGTCGCCACTATACAATACATTATACATCATTCCTCGACAAACAATCACCAGCAATAATCACCATCCCCTGGAACCATCGATATCATCATCCCCTCGCCAAATTGTCTGTACGAACAATGCTACAGCTACATGCGCAATGTACACATCCAGCGCGTCCCGTGGGAGGTGAGCGCGACTAACCAAGCAATGTACCTTACAGCAAGGAGGGGAAGAGACCTTCCGCGCGAATCGTTACATTGAATTTCTCCTTTGTCTCTTCTGTGAGCGAGCGCATCCGGGGGGTAGAGCGCGAGCGGAAGTGCCACCGGAGAATAGTAAACGCTTATAATATATAGCGAGGCTCGTGACGCCCGGCACGCGTCGATCTGTTCTTCCTTGCCTGCGTGGGTGTCGTTTTGCGAGCAGCGCGACTCGCAGAGTCACTCTCCTTCGTTATAACGCGCCTTTTCTCGTCCCGATGATGGTCGTAAGGGGAGCCGGGCAGGAAAAAAGAAACGAGTCATTTCCTATACACGGGTTTTTTCTGCGTACTTCCGCGAGGCTGTTGAAGTAAATCGGACGGAAGAGGATTGGGATCGATTGGGATCGGTATATCGATTTGGGAAGGGCGACGGCGATTGGCGACTGGTTTGTTTCGCTTTTCGTGGAAGTAGGTAGGTAGAGAGTGGGCGCATCGGGGGAAAAAGGAGGAAATTGGGGCAGAGCAAGGTTGATCGAGAGAAGATTAATGAGAAAATTAAGTGGCGAATCGATCACCTGAGCGAAGCTCGTACTCTAAAGGTGAATGGCGGAAAATCAAGCGAAGTAGAGTATTTTGGATGATTTGTAAGGCAAACGTATATAATACGGCGGTTTTGCCATTTTCGGTTTAGAAATAAACTTGAATGATTTCTACTTCAAAATGTAAGTGTACATTACCTTAATGACAGTTGTAATGTTTCGTATAAGAACAAGACTTATGACAACTCAAAATTCTACGCTTTTCTAAAATTACACGGAAGTAAGACAAATATTTCATGAAATAAACAATTCTTACATGAATTTTATCATTGTATTATATTGCTTTCTCTTTTGATCAAATATATTTTTGCCATTTTTTAACGTAAGCATACTATGTGACTTGGAGAGTTGTGTAATATACTTCCAAAAAATGTCCGCTGTGTGCGTGTGCGTGTGTGTGTGTGTGTTGTTCATCGGTGTTCGAATATTTCGCGGTAAAACCTGAATAAATTTTGCATGCATATTTGTTATTCAGACCTAGGAGGGGCTTAAAAATGTCAGCGAATATGGACAGATAATTTTGATTTGATAGTACAACCATTTTTCAAAAATTAATAATTTACTTTTTTTGAAAATTTTTCAATCATAAACTTCTATTTAAGACCTAATACGATACGAAATATACCGCTTTTCATCTGAATATCTTTCCTATTTATTGATTACTGTTAAACACAATGTTATATTTTCAAAGCAACGCATATTAACTTACATTTTCATATAGAATAAACCTTTTCAGAGTCAGTATCCAGTATCCATAGCAGTGGACATTTGAATAAATGGAAAAATAAAAATTTTTAGGTCTCCACTTAATGAATACTAATCAATTTGTATAAAACTAGGATTACATTTTTATAATATAATTATACATGTGTATTCATGTATATTATATACATATCCATAAGTATACAAAAAATGTCAGTCACTCGAACTTCATATTTAGACCATAACAAGTCAAAATATACTTAAAAAAGTGGTCCATCAAAGCTAAATTTAATTTGCTCTGAAAGAAACCAATGATGTACCAGTAAACGAACTACCTAATACACAAACAGTCCCACTTACCCGATTACCAAAATGAAACCCATCTCCAAGACCAAATCACTCGCTAAAGATTCCGCCTAACGAGCGAAAAAAGTCTCTTTCCCCACCCTTCAGAAAACGCTCGCAAGATCCAGTCGCAAAGTCAAAGCTTCGTAATATCACAGCCTCGCGTTGCATAAAGACTCCCCGAGACCAACCGACCGTATCCCTGGCTAATGATATCCTTACACGCCACTCGCACTCGCGCAAATCCGCCGCAAACTCAGGAGAAAAGAGCACCAGCACCGGCACTCGCAAAGGAGAACCACACGCCCGACTTCCACGCTCGCGTGTTATACCTCGTACACCTCCAGCGACGCAAAGGAAAAGCTCTGAAAAGCTAGCCGCGACTCTCACGGGCAAACGTTTTTTCTTTCTCTCCAGCCCCAGAAAGAAAGAAAGTACACAGAAAGAGAAAGAGGCTCTCGTCCGCAGCAGTGGCTGCAGCACCGGAAGCGGAAACTGCGCCGAGCAGTACCACTGAGATATCAAAATCGCGCGGGCGAGTAACGCGGCGCTTTTCACGGCGGAGGCATTTCTGGGTCGCGCGCCCGGACGAGAAATAGGAGAAGGACGTTGTACGCTCGTGTGTACGATGGCTGTGTGGGTATGTGTGTGTGGTTCGCCTTTGCGGTCTGAGGTATACTGCAGCGCAGCTTTTGGCGGATGTGTGCACAGAGGTCGAGTGCGCGGTGCGCGGGGTATATTAATGAAATACGCGGAGCTGTACCGGCGGCGGCGCGTTTAACGAGTTTTCGGAAACTCGTTTCGAAGCGTTGCGGATTCAAGCGGGGTGTTTCTTTTTTTTGTAAGAGCGTGGGTTGGGTCGAGGGTTAGTGCTTTGTGTATTGGATCAATTGCTTGGTATTGGTAGAGTTGAGATAAATGTGGATGGTTGGATTTGAGCGTTTGATATGCAAGAGATGGAATGAAGTGTACGGAAGGAGTTATCTGAGCCCGTAATCGAGTCGTAAAATTACAACTTCACAAAAGTATATGGCCACTTAAAAATACTCGAAATACCGCGATAAAAGTTTCCGCGGTAAAAGTTAAAATACCCAAAAGACAGATAAGATAACTCTACTCGTCTGCTCAACTTTAAGTGTATGTACGTGCACGGGCAGAAAATATTCGCTTTCTCCATACAAAATTACTATTTTCTGTTGTGTAACTTATTAAATTTTGCATGAAAGTATTCTACCAAAGTTCAAAATACAAACTACTAAAATGTCCAAAAAGCATATGATCACGGTGTAGAAAAAATTATAGTGATATCTGTTATATTTTCAGGTTACAGCGAGACAGTTTTTCAATTTATTTGAAATTAAATTGTAAACATTAAAATATGCGAAATAAATAATATTTAAATGAAAATAAAAAATAAAAATTAATTTTAAATATACCTTTTACAGATAATAAATTTTATCTGTCAATTGATACATCTCTCCAGAATTACGTAGCCGATACAGAGGATACACAGACAAAACCGGAACTCATTTTTAAACTTGAATATTTAAGACTATGTATATCCTTCCTATAAGTTAAATTTTCACGTAGTACCTATAATTTATTTTGCAAAAATAAATAAATAAATAGCTTAAAACTATATAACATAAAAAAGCAACTATTATGCGTGGGGTCAGAGTAACCCCGTGTACCAACTAAAATTTGCTAGAATACTAACTCTCCCCCAAAACACTGCTCGAGCCTCTAACTCTCCTCTTAACGACTCAATTTACAAAATTGGGCTTCCTTGCACTGAGGCTCTCTTCCCGCAGCAGCAGAGGCAGCTCTCCGATAAATCGTTCCATCTCAAAGAGCCTCCCCAGAATCTCCTCCTATTTTTAATCGGACTCCGCATACCCACGAACACTCGCGCGCGCGCCGCACTCCAAACACCGCGCGCACACACCGCGATAGACCATTGCTATCAACGTTCCGGTCTCTCATCTCTCTCACTCACTGGAAACTTCTCTCTATTTCCGTCGCTCGCGTGTATACAACAGCGATCGGTGCAATGCACGCGCGACTTCGCTGCCGCCAGCCGCAGCCCCCTGCAATTCGTAGCTTATATAGGTATACACGTGTACGCGCCGCTTATTTCGGGATCGAGTGCACTTGACGAAAGCGAGCGAGCGAGCTTTACTTCCTTTTGTGCGCGGCAGCCGCGCGCGCGCGCCGGATTAGCGGAAGCTGGAGGAAATAAGTTTGAAAAGGAGAGCGGAGAGTGCATGTATAATCAGCGAGAGGAGGAGTGAATTAATGCGCTATCGAGACGGGTTTTTCGTGTTGGGAGTCGTTGGGGAGTACTACCTGGATGTTATGCGCAGGTTTTCGTTGTGGAGAGGGTGCGTTTGGTGGTTCTTTAAATTTGTAATATAGGGGACTGAAAGTGCTCTGGTTTTGGTGTGGATAATAATAATTGTTTGGTAGTTTTGTTTGTACAATGCACAACTTTAGATTGATCATATTTAGCTAAGTAAACGTTTACATGGGTAAGAATATATCATTTGTTGTTGTACTATTGGTGAGATGTAGTACAGGTAAATTTAACTATAAATATTGCTTCATGCTTTGTGCACATTATGCGATGTACAAAGCTTTTCCATTCGAGCTTTTACAACTTTTTCCGAGTATAAATGAGCGGCATGGCTTTATCATTATACGTTCGCATAAATAAAGTTAAATCTGATGAATTTTTCATAGACTGCGGTGCTCGAGCAAGTAAAAGGAACTGGAACTTCAAAGTTGACGGTTTATTCCCGACGTAACTCCTCATAAGCCATCGTAAGATCTTTTCCAATGAACTTTAACGGAAATTTTCAACGCCAGCGTTATAAGGCCGCTGCTTTTTACGATTCTCTTTTAAATTTTCAAAACTTCGCTTTTTATAGTTCGTAAAAATTATCGCTTCATTTCAACCATCGTTCATTATATTTGAGAATAGTAGGAATTTTTCTACTTTCTACTGCTCTAACATGGATAACTACAATTTTGCTTTACTTATGTGTGAACAAAAAATAAAGATCCGATAAGAGCGCACTAACAGTTGTCTAAACGAACATGAAAATAATTTGTAAACAAACTATATCATCAATAAACAATACGTATCGTTCCTGTCATGTATTATCATCAGCTGATTATCTTCGTTCTATTCCGAAGCCTTTTCCAGCAAGCTTCATTAGTTAATGCCAATTTATAAGCAAAGCTAAGTGTTGGAGTTCTTATACCCTGAAACTAAATATCCTTATAAAGATATTCACTCGTTCAACGATTCGTATTATTTAAATGAAATGTAGGTTCCTTTCGTACGTAACAAAAGACAGCCAACTGACAACCCTATTCAACTTCGACGCATGTGAGATTTTTCATCGACGACGCTTTTATATAATAACGCCTTCATTCACTTTCGGTGCAATATATTGATGTCTGGCTCTCGCACTGCACTCTAAGGGGACGAGAGCCCCCCTCTCTCTCTCTCTCCCTCTCTCTCTCGCTCTTACTGACTCTCTCTCTCTCTCCATCATTAGACCCGTAAAAAGTTTCTGAGAGAAGGGTAACACGTCTACGAGGCAAAATGAACATTTCAAGTTTTTTAGAATCTATTCTTTTTTGAAATTTAAATTTCTCTTAATATCACAAAGAAATACAAAATTTAATATTAGTCATGTTAAATTCATGTTACAGTGAACCATAATCAATCCGTAATTAAACTAAAATTCTGCTATAATGAAATACCTAAAATTAAAGTGCTCATTTTAACCCTGAAAGTGATGTGAGTCTCACCGCAGGGTAAAATTATGCCCCATTTTCTTTGTTATTATAGTTCTTTTTATCAATCATAGTCAACATTTGCAACGTAACGGATAGTTTTCTTTTATCGCATCAAGATTTCTGGATTCCTTACACTACTTGTGATAATTTCATGTTTTAGTAATCATAATTGAGTTATCACAGTATACTTAAAAAGCAACCGAGAAATAACTATATATTACCCCGAAAATTGACCATGGTGCCCCTCTCTCTCCTGCTTTACACTTACAACGCCACCGATAACTGAAGCCGCTATGCTGCTGCACTTCTCGTCGGTGGGGTTCGTAGCTCGCGTGGGCTCGACTCTATACCCCCTCGCACAGCAGCATCGACCCTTTTTACCGAATGAGAGAGAGCGAGAGAGATGCGTCGAGATAACCATCCCTCTCGATTCTGTCGATCGAACCGAATCTCGCCTCATGGGTATATACGCCTGTGTATATATATACATTCACTCCACGTGGTCGGGTTCATTGCTGGACGAACGCAGAGATGACCCTGCGCGCGCGTGTACAGCCGTTTTTCGTGGCGCTGCATTTGCATTTAGATAAGTTTGCTCGATAAAAATCGTGGTGGCGGCGTTGGGACTTGAGGGCGTAACGCCGTGGGCTGGACAAAGGAGTCGCATTTAATTGTCGCCTTATCTCGAGGTGGAGGGTAATGAATTTTGTGTTTACTGTGTTTTTTTTATATTCATTGTAGTTTTGTATATGTGTGTATATAAACTCCTTTTATTTTCCAAGAGTGAAGAGGGTACGAGGAACGTAACTTTTCTGAGTAGCATTGTCGAGATATAAATTGATGAATGAGTGTAACCGGAAAGTTGCATCGTTACGTGCTTACCCCATTCTGCAATGCATTTACTGGGCTCCATTACTCAACGTACCTACAATGGGTAATGTGTATTTCGTGCACGTACTAGCAATGCATACGCGCAGAAAAATTGTATAGTAAACTTCGAGTTCATGAAGTTTTAACAAAAATATAGTAATTTCGTCACAGATTGTACGACAGAGTTTGACAATCTGCACTGAAAGAAGGTATTTTTAGATTTTATCTCTTCAAATGAACACGAAAAGTTAGAAATTAAAGAAGTTAGTCATAAATGGAAAAAAAGTTATATTTAATTTGAAGTATTTCAGTATAACTTTATTATACAGTTTTTAGTAACTATTGCCAATTAAATTAAATTACTATATTTTCAGGCTATAATAGGGAAAAGACATGATATCTCAAACGTACTAAACTAAAATAAATTCCTTTTTATATTATAGAATAATGTTCCTTTTGACGGTCAAACGTTTTTATAATTTAAAAGCATTCAATTAAATAATCATAACTTTCAGCAGCGTTTAAATTATGCTGAAATCTTGTGATTGGTTAATAAATTCAACGTGGATGCCTTGGCATACCTCATTTTTCATTTCTCATAACTTTTTATTTACTGTGTATTTTTACATCATGCATACAAACAATACTTTATAGTATTATTTTCAATATAGGTAGATCCTTTCTATTATATGTTATCCATCATGGTGCGTGGCCATATTCAATTTTCTTTTGAATTCTTCTACCAATTTACACATATTTTTAAAAGATTCTCATTCAACAAATAATGACTTAAAAAATTCATTTCTTTGACTTTTCTATATAATTTTACTCAAATTTTAATATAATAATCACGTCTCTTCTCTGTTCGAAAACTTTCTTCTTTAATTTAACATTACACTATTTTTACCCCCGTACAATTGTCATCCCGCTATCCTACATCGGAAATCACAATCGACTCAAGTAACATCCAACCGCAATCCGATTCCCACCTTAAAAACACCCTCACCCCTCCTTCACAAAAACCCTCCTGTCCCCAAATCCTCCAAAACACTAAAAACGACAATACCCTCTTAAAAAAGCAACACAAGTGTATGACGAGAACGTGTATCGGAACCCTCTCAGCCCTCATCCCGTGCGCAGCGTGTGGGGGTACATCGTGCAGCAGCAGGACGGGCCACTATCCAGATAGCTACACTAAAAGCCGCTCGTTTCATACAACGCACACCCATACCCTCCAAACACACATACACACACACAGTGTACACAGTAGTAAAACAGACAGAGTGGGGTGTACCACGCCCTGCAGCAGCGCGGCGAGCGCCTTACGTCCGCGAGACCGCGGCTGAATTTTCGCGCACCCCCCCCCCCTCCCTCTTCTATCTTACATTCGTACACACACAGTGCACGATAACGGCCACACCAGGCGCGTGTATTTTATGCATCGGGAAGACACCCGCGATCAGCATGTGTGTATGTATGACGAGAGGCAGTGGCAGCAGCAGCCCGGGGAGGAAAAGGTCGCTGCTGCCGCTGCCGCTGCTGCTGCACACGCCCGGTTATTGATCGGCTCGCTGCGCACATCCGATTCGGCGGCGGTGGCGGCGCGAGAGAAAGAGAGAGAAGAGATGAAGCTGCTCGATGTTCTCCGAAGCTCGACTGCACGGCCGTGCTTTTGTTTCTTTCTGTATATGGGGTTTGATGGGACTGTGGATGTGGATGGTCCTTTTTTTTTCTTTTAGAGGAGGGCTGATGTACCGGAGGTCGCTTTAATTGCCGCTCGAGGCGCGGCGCTTTGCAGCGAGCTGCTTTACCGGCTGCCAGAGGTATAGCGCGCGAATACTTGTTGGAGGGGTGGGATTCGCCCGGCTGGGGCGGAGTCCGGGCACAGCTGATTACTGTTTACGTTTACGGAGAGGCCTCGGATTTTGTACGTTTGATTGGGGGATGATTGGAGATATTGAATATATTGTAAATATAGGGTAATAGGGTTTTTGCTTTTTATTTGCTTTGTTTTTTTTTGGACTTGTTGGCTGAAGCAGTCGAGATTACTCTGCTGCGTTTTGCAGGATTCGAAGTGTAGAGGGTATACATTAGCGCTTGTGTCGAAGGAAGAAATAAGGTTTTAATTGCTGCTGTGAACGAGCAAACGTGTTTTATAGCGCTACGCAACTGCTAATTGACTCCTTGTCGTCAAATGCGTTTACGTAGTATTTACTTACGAAAAAACTGTAATTTTATTAAGTATACTCTCTAAAAATGAAACAGTAAAAAGTATGCCGCTGCCACTGATCGAATTAATGAAAAATCCACGGTTTCAGCAGTGAATATTCACTAATTTGCAGTGAAAAGGTTTAAATTCACTGCTGAATTAGTAAATTTGACATACTTTTCACTGGTTCAAATTTAGAGACTACTTATATATTTCAGTGTATATATATATATATATATATATATATATATATTTATTCAATGACCAGGTTGCTGCTTTCAGTATAAGCAATATTGTATTTTGCAGAGTTGCACATAACACAAACGTCGACTGACGAATAAAGAATACTTCGATTAAAAATAACTATAATAATAACTATAGAACTCAAATATTAAAAACTAATTATACAATAATAATATACCGATAAAAACTATAATGTACAGTAAATTAAATTATCACATTCAATTTGTAGTTATCGCGTATCTTACACGTAGTTTCCAATATTTCATTTCCAATTTTCGTCATTCAAAATTTACAATTCTTAACTTATTGCAACTGCTTCAATCGTTACAATAACACATACAAACGACATAGAAAAAAGAATCTACAGTACACATATAATCCTTTCATCCCTGCTACACTTATCCCACACTCATTTTTTACAATAGCTCACTTTTCGTCTTTTTTTTACATCGCGCGCTCGAGCGTCTCGCGGTTTTCTTCATTAATGGTCGAAAACCGCACAATGGGCGGGGCGGCAACAAAAAAAAAGAAACACCGGGGAGAACTCGCCTTGCGACTGCGTGGGCTGCGAGTTACGTATATAATATATACGCGTGAGAGAGACAGAGAGAGTGGGGAGAGAGTTGGGTCGTTAGGCTCTCCGCGCCAGCGTGTTTACGTTTCTTCTTCTGCACGCGTTCGCCACTTCTTGCGGACTCCGTGTATATATCGCTCCCCGGGTGCCGCGTTAAAATTGCCCCGGCGGCGCACATTAACCGGGGCTTTCTTTCTACTTGTCGGTCCAAGTGAGGCGGCCGAGGCGATCGCCCTTGGAAAATTTCCTTGGCGAGCTTTTCTTGGGTGTACGTAGCTTAATTTATATACACAGGTAGTTACTTTCATTTGGACGATCGGCGAGGCGGGACAGCTTGAGATGTGAAAAGAAAAACAACGATGTGTTTCTTTTCTTGTTGTTACTTTAGTAGTTGGTGTATTTTTGGTATGATTGGTTTTTAATTTATTGAGTTTGTTTATTGGTGGTAATTTTTTCTCGATATATCAGAATCAAAATGAAAATTAAGATTTCAAACATGCAATAAAAGAAACTAATGGCAATAGTTGCTACACAATCCAGTAAAATAATTAATTCGCTTAAGTTTTTATGTTTAATTAGGTAAATAACACTTTTTTAGAATTCGTTAGCCAAATTTTGATAGTAAATGATGTACTGGAAAGATTTAGTGAAACTTTATCGATTCTGCGCTTTTTTGCTCTTGGTATTTTTTTAGTAATATAGATACTACATACTTATTTCTGTGTATTTTTCATTATAATCAGCTCGTAAAGCTTGTCACAAAATACGAAAAAAAAAGAATTTTCTTTTCAGCCTTACAAGATGCTGCTTGAAAAAAAATTTTACGATCTTAGCCATAACTTGTGCAAATGTCAAGTCCTTGTTCAGTCGACCCACGTCGTAAAACGTTTTCAAATTTTGAACCACGCATCATTTGAGACGCCCTCGTGACGGGTATGAAAAGTTCCAGAGGTTCGTTGAGCAGCATCCTTTCAATAAGAGGAAAATGTTATGTTCTCTCCAGAATATGTATTACATATTTTTCACAAATATGCCATATTTCTTTTGAGTATAATAAACTCAGTTGTAATAAAAAGAATGTACATACTTACCAGTATTTTTAAAATAGCAATTGATCAGCTAAGAGTAATTTTTTATTAGACATTTATTATTTATGTTAAAAAAAATGTCTTATTAAGAAAAGTTTTCGCAAGACCAAACTATTCGATTTTAAACCAAGTTTAAACCAAGGAAAAACTATCAAAAAATAGGTCTTCGTGAATTACAGTGATAAAATTAGAAGGTATTCGTTAAATAAAACGTTAAAGTACAATTAAATTTCTGATTTAAATTGTAAACCGAGTTTCTACGAGAAAGTATAGTAATTTCGTAAAATTGCAAAAACCCAAAAAATTACTATACGTTCCAGTGAAATTTCGTGTATAAATTTTATTTCACAATAAATTATATCATTTATCAACTTACAATAAAACAGTGAATCTGAACTATCCTAAATAAATTTTACTTCGCTAGAGAACATTATACCTTTGTCAACAGGTTCTATCTATAAAAAGTATGCACTGAAACCAACGCATAACACTTCTATCTCAAACAAAAAAACATCTCCATTTCCCTCATGAATAATATCAATCTCTCAACGGTACGATCCCGAGAAGCAACTCTTGCAAAATCCGGTGGCACCGAAAGTCGAACGCTCCTCGTCGTTCTCCGCGACACTTCCGCGTAAAAATCCAGAGCGCGCGGGCGCGCCCAGATGCAAATCAACGGCCCTTTCAAACCTGCGCTCGCTCTTCATCTACTCCATTTTTTTTCCCACCCTCTTCCAGTGCGCTCGCGCGTATATACCTTCTCTTTCATCGCCGTCGTCGGAGATAACGAGGGTGACCCAGTGACGAAGAAATGGGCCGTCCTCGTGGCACGGCTTTTATTTTCGCGCGGCAAGAGGTATATGACGCCGCAGCCCCCAAAACATCCGCTTCGTTATTCTCTTCACGGTCATTGAGCGAAAGATATTTCGCCGTAAGAGCGCGCGGGTTTACGGGACTTTCGGACGAGGAGGGAGCTTTTGACGCGAGAGGGCCGCGTCGTTGGCAGCGCGGGTAAATTTCAAGGATTTCAAGACGCTCGATTTTTTAAATTAAAATTTGAGAGGTACAGTCTCTGGGTTAAGGCTTAGAAGTGACGTTAAATTATTCGTAGGGAGCGGGATCAATTATCTCGTGTAGTTAGCACGTAATTGTCTGGGTTACTAAAGTCAATCTTTTAACATCAACGTTCACGTTTATGGAGTGATTTTCTTTAACAAACCAGAAATTTTTAGAGGATTTTTAAACAATTTTACATATAAAATGCCATTTTCACGTATTATTTTTGCTGCTATTAGGACTTAAACATAATATTTTGAAACTTTCCTCGATTCTTCTAAGGGGACAAGACTGGATTAAACTCTAAAAAAAGCAATCATTCTAAAATTTTACTTACTATAAAAAGGGTAAGTGTCCCCTCTACTGACTCACGAAGGTTAGATGTAACATATTTTAATGATTTATACTTATTTATTGTAGGAACCATGTACTTTTTTGTGGATTCTATTAGTTCATGGTTCTTTATACGTAGAATAACATTTTTAATACTCATGCTTACGATGAGAAAATTTAAAAATTCATGAAAGTGAATTAAATAATAAATGCTACTGATATGATGCAAAATTATTACGTTTCTAATATTTTACGGTAATAATTATTTGGTTATCGTTTATTATTTTATTTCGATTGTTATTATTTTTTTTTTCTTCAATTCAGTCTTGATCCCTTAAGATAATAAATTTAATAAAGAGATTATATGATATTTTAAGATTAATTTTTTTATTGGTTTTCCTAACGTTTGACACGTAAATTTTGGTTAAAACTTCGATGTTAGTTATTTATAGTAACAATTACCTAACTAAATGCGATAATTGACATTAATAAATTTAAAGATACTCTTGGAGAATTATACTTTGCTTAAAAGCTGTTTGTGAGTTAAGCTTGAAAGAAAAAATTCTACTGAGGCCCTAAACATTTATGTTCATTTTCAATATTTATATCCCTGGCTTGGAACCTTAATCCTCCTAATTGAGAAGTCAAGATATTTCGTGTAACGTATACATAATATAACTTTTGTACTCATCACAAATTTGAATCTTTACGTCGCTTAAATATTTACAACTTCTCACATTGAAGATAAATAGTATTATAGCTTTAATTTAGGAGAGTACATAAGTTCCAAATCCAAATGTGCGAAAATAAATTAGTACGCAGGAGGGTTAAAGAATGTTTATGAATTCCTCTTGACATAAGTATTTGATTGCTCAAGTGCTTACTTTATACAATATAATTATTTTAAATTTTACGTGAGTAGCATTCTACCTTCAAATTTGTTTAAATAATTGTAAATCTGTAGAAGCAAACTTTAGAATCCTTTTCCATAAATGTAGTTGCATACGATATATCACTGCAGTGTGACTAAGTTTTAAAGGAAGTGCATGCGCTGTGATAATCAGAGCAGAAATACACTTGGCTTTGCAGTCAAAACATTACAAAGAGCTTGCATAATATTGTACTTATGAATATTTCAGTGTATTCATTACTACAGTTCATGACAGCTTCAATATTATCAATTAAAATATGGATTTTGTTTGAAGTATGAGTTTATATAAATTTTACTAAGAAATTTTCTGATAATAATAAATATTTAATAAATACTTTATATGGGATATTATCATTAACCCCTACAAAACAATACTAGTTAAATTATGACCAATAAGGAGGAAAATAAATATTCATCGTATAAGTAAGGGTGCTAGTGAGTAAATGATGTATTATATAGTTATATATATATACTTAGTTAAAATAAAAACATGGCGGTATAAAGACACAATATGGCTGCAACGCCGATCTACAACTAGAAATAGGATGGCAATTTTTACACTCCCAATTTATTTTAAAGATAAAATGAACTCTCGATATATAAATGCTCGACATGGGTTATTTTCCACAAAAATTTAGAACTATTTCCATGCTAGATAACTTTTTTATAATCTAAATATATAAAATAATATTAACATTGCAAAAAACGGAACTAGCAGGGATACAATTTGGACTTTTTGTGGAAAATCACTCATACTGAGCGTCTATACATCGAGAGTCTACTGTATGTTACATATATACACGTTAAACATTATTCACTTAAATAATGTATTATCCAGGTTAATTTGAACCTACCAAAAATTATTTATCTTGGCTAGACTGGCCGTACATTCATAAACTGCGAACCCTGTTTTTCTTTATCAATTTCATTTCAGTTACTTAATTGACTTGAAACTTTTAGTACACTTTCATACTATGCTTCCTTTTTACGATCAGAGCACCTGCAGATTCCCAACAAACTCAAAATTATCAATTCTTTTATTTCATTTCATTAATTGTCTCTACAATCGAATCTCTACTATGTACACCAATCCTGTCTCCGCTACATTCTGTAACAACTCGCGTACACAAATCACCTCAACCATACCTCACAATCTCTATAGAATACAAAATTCCGTCCACCAGTTACAAAATAATCACCAATGAAGCTCCCGAGTGTCCGCACCCTTATCACTCTTAACAACATTCCAGCCGGCACTCGAGATATGCCACGCGCCCCACGGAAAAGGTCAGTGGGGGGGGGAGTCAAGCCGGCGCCGACGACAGTCTGCACTCGAGCGCCACTACACTCGACAGTAGTGTCCGCCGCAACTCGCTAATCAGCGCAGGACGTATACAGGGGGGGGGGGGGGGGGCGAGAAACTGTCCTCCAAAGCGCGGGTGCCAAAGTCAACGAAGAGCGGACTCGTTATGTATCTCTCCTGCGATTTCGCGCTTCGACATTCTTACCCGGATTCTTTTTCCTGGCCAACTCCCGAGTTTTCACACTCGTTTACTCGATTCTTTCGTTGTGCAGCGCGGGAAACGTACGTGGGGATTATGTGGCTTACCTTGTTAGCTTGGCTCTTTTCTTTGTTTACGCGCGATGCACCGTGAATTGGGAAGCTGTTAAGGATTGAGTTTCTTATTTTAGTGGGTAAAAAAGGAGTAAAAATAATTTAGTTCACTAATTCGTTCATTTATTTATTTTTAATACGGGGTAGAAGTACAGTGGGACCTTATTAATTCGAAACGCCAGGGGAGAGTAAGTTTTTTCGACCTAAAAAATAGAAGTTCCAAATCACGAAGGTCAAGTACAATAAAAATTGAATTATAGAGGTTCATTCATTTTTATTTGTTGATAAAGTACTTGCTGGAATGATGAATTCTGCTATAGTAATCATTTTCGGTTTCTTATGATGGCGGGTATTATCGGCAAAAGTCAAAGATTTACTGTTGTACGGCTCATTTATCTTTGCTTATATAGTTCCAATTTTCTTTGAATAGATAAAACTGTTGAAAATTCGAATCATGATGGAGGTAAATAAAGTATCAAACGACTCCGATTCACTCTCCTGGATATCTTCGAATTATTCAAGTTTTGATCATAGAAACTGAGTATGACTTCTAATTATAGAGGTTTTGAATGAGGAAATAACCAAGTTCGAATTATATAGGCTCCACTGCAGTTATAAAAGAATAGTTTTATCGCAAATCGTTCTTATCTTTATACAAAATAAAAATGTCAGGAAAACGTAAGGCATATATTTTTCACGCCTGAAGTGTGTACGGTTATTTTTAGTGCGACCCTTCAGCACAGGCGCCCGGAAAGTCCATTTTTGGAACGCTTCGTATAAATAAAGTCGAGCGTGGCGTGCGGTTTCCCCTCGCTTTTTCAGATCGTTTGTCTTTTTAATTGCCGATAAAACAAGGTGTCCGGGTATACACGTCTATTTATGATATATGCACTTCCTTAATCTTAATTAATGATCTATTTTCATGTTCTATATAAAGGTCATTCAATTCATACACGGAGAAAAACAATAATAATGGTTTCTAGGATCTAGTAATTCGAATACAATAAGAAATATAGAGATTCATTACCTTATTGTTGAGGATTCGTTAGAAAAAGGTGATATTTACTATTTATCTCTGGACGAATGAGCGATTAATGCTATATTTGACACAATCTCAAATATTTTCATTTTTTAATGTAGTTCGAGAAAGATTAATCGTATGAGCCGATCGCTCGAAGAACGACCTAAGTCGACTCAAAACATTGCACACGAAACATGATGTGATTTAAGTAAATAAACTTATCGGTTGAGTACAACCACAAGAAAGTTGAAATAGAGCATACACCTTGACTTTCTTGCGGTCGTATTTAACCGATAAATTAATTTATTAAGTTATATCATGTCTTGTGTGCAATGTCTTGTCATCCTTAAATAGACTTATTATTTCGTTCTTCGAGCGAACGATTCATGCACCCCAGAACAAAACTATGACAATTAAAAATTTCTTCTACTTGATTTTTATGCACAAAATAGCTGATATGAAAATAGAAACTTTTTGCATACAATTCGAAAATTAGTTTAAAAAGTTCGAAAATCTATAATACAATGATAAAATTCAAGTAAGAAAAAATGTAATTTCATGAAAAATGATATAAGCTACTTGCTCCTTTTTGCAAAAACATAGAATTTTGAGTTGTCACATAGTCTTGTCAAGGGTGTACGATGTACTACATACATATAATATTATTATTATCATTTATCATTTAATTTAATTAGTTGAATCTAAATATTTTAAAAAATGTATCAGCATGACAGTGTTTTGCAGAAGCCACCTTGAAACAGGCTCATACTAACTAAAAAATCGTGAATAAAATAAGCGGGCTAAACGAGCTTGACTGTACGTAATTCATTAATAGTGTATCTCATTTATATAAATTTTATATAAATATATAAAATTTTTATAGAATATTTTTTTATATAAACATTATATAAAGTATGTATATAACCATTTGTTTATAAATTTTTTATAAATAATATGTATAGTTTACTTCATACTTTTTTTTATATAAAATTAATAAAATATTTTTACCTGGGATATCTTACAGCCGAATTCCAAACCAAACCATACGCGTTGCGCACTGCAGGTCTACCGCGAAATAAAATCTGCTCTCAGAAGCACGCGTATAAGTTACGACGTATCGTACCACGTGAAAACATACATACCCGCGCGTTACACCTATACATTCACCAGTTCGCGATCTCCGCGCAAAATAACGAAAGAAAAATGAAACATAAGAACCCAGAGCGCGCGCGCGCGGGAAAGAGAGATAGAAAGGCGTAATCCCGGTGAAATCAGCGTAGTGTGTCGAGTCGAAAGGGTGTCTCGTGCGGAAAAAAGCACGAGAGAGAGAGGAGAGGGTTGTTGCGCCGAGCGCTGAAAGGGGGCGGCGGCTGACGCTAAACTGGGTTGCACTACTTACGTACAGTGTGCGAGCCGGCGCTGCGCTCCGCCGGGGGGATTTAACGGGAGCACTCGGCCTCTCTCTCTCTCTCTCACTCGAAAAAGAAATGCGGATCTCTCGAGGTGCGCAGTCGAGTGAGATATAGTTGCTGTTTTTGAGGAGAGGGATGAGGGGGAGTGCGATTAATCTGCCTGAGAGCGCCTCTTGTGTGTATCCTCGAGCCGCGCGATTGGTAAGGCGACTCTTGGGATTCGGGTATCGAAAGCTGGCGCCGCGGTGTGTGTGCAGTGTGATTGTTAAATCGGTGGGAGAGCTTGGTTGTTTGTTTCTTCCGGGAAGAACGGAGAGGTGTTGGATCATTGTGGTGGATTTTTGCCGTTTCAATGGATCGTTGTTAAATGGATTTGCGAATTTGTATTTGAGTCGAATAATAAATACAGGTTTTTGTTAATGCTGAGTCGATGAGTGTGTAAACTTTATATATACTTTGCACGGTTTTATATGTTCGTTTTATTTATAAACATTGAGATTATTTATTATGAGACATTTGAGCTGTTTTATATAAAGCCGTTGTATGGATATAAATAACGTTTCTCCGATATGCTATAACAGATAATAATTATTACATAACCTCATTGCAGCACTCTTTATAAATACCCATTTGCGGACATTGGCTTTATTATAAATCTCATTAATTATGTCTCGTATATTATATATTGCATACTTATTTAGAACAGTATGACAATGGTCTCGTGTACAAAAAGCGTACATAAACCGGAGTAAAGAGACCTACTGAAATATACTAAACTATTCAATAATTAAGGTAGTTCTTCCACGAGAATTGACCTTAAATATAAAAAATGTATACAATAATTTGTTTACATATTACAATATGAGAGATTTTATAATATGAGAGAAGGGTAATTGAAGTAAAAAGAAAAATTTGTTTATCAACATTAGATACTGCGTAAACTAGAGAATGATTTGACAAAAGATCCGAATCCTTTTTGCTTGTATTTTGTGTGCGTTAAACCACGTCAAAAAGATATTTTGTATGACACAACATACTGACAACTGTGTTATGCACGTTATGTGCAGAAAATTTCGACAAGGTTAAAATTTAACGTACCCACAGATTGTCTTATTTATCTAAACAGTCTAATCTTCAAATTAAAGCGTCTAGGACATCTTGAAAACGCATCCCTCACATACCAACGTACCCTCAGCGTTTGTTTCAAAGTCACCCCGATCACTCACGCCCATCTCGCCGTATAAAATAAAACTCCCACGAACCGTCGTCTCCCTGCGTCACATACACATCAAACATTAACCCGCGACCGTGATCTTGTGTCGTTTCAGCAACACGTGCACCGCTACCACGGGCAAAAGATGGGCGCCCTCGAGCCGCACGTGTTCGCCCTGGCGGAGGCGGCCTATCGCTCGCTCAAGGACACCGACAGCAATCAGTCCTGCGTGATATCGGGCGAGAGCGGCGCCGGCAAGACCGAGACCACGAAATTCATCCTCCAGTACCTGTGCTCGGTCACGAGCAACGTCGACACCTGGGTCGAGCAGCAGATCCTCGAGGCCAACACCATCCTCGAGGCCTTCGGTAAGCGCGCGAGATGTTTTTTACGGATTTTACGATGAGTGTGGATACGTTGGATCGGTGTGAATGAGATTGAGTTCTCGTGGAAAACTGGTTACGAAGATTATAGATAATATACGCTTGTTATGAGTACACTCATACTTACGGTGCAAATTGTCAGAACACCGAATTCTTAGATTTGAAATTTTTCATTTCTAAGTAGTAAAAGAGAATTTTCTGATAAAAACTACCGTAAAAATCATTGTAAACGTGGGGCATCCTTCAGGGTGCGGACTTTAGGGAAAAAATTACCCTGATAATCGGTAAAAATAAACATTATTCATTGTAATTTTTACCATTCAGTACAGTAAATTTTATCGTGAATTAGGGCAATTTTTGCCGTTCACTAATGTAAATTTTACCATTCATAACGATTATTTTTTTAGTTAGAATGTCCCATAATTATAATAATTTTTTCGGTAATTTCTACCAGAAAATTCTCTTTGTATAAACGTTCATACTTACAGTGCAAATTATTGGAACATCAAATTCTTAGATGTCAATTTTTAATTCCTAACTAATGAAAATCAACTTATTTTGATAAATCGTCATATTTTTTATTGGTTAGACAACGAAAATTTGAATCCTAAGATTTTGCTATTCTGATTTGAAATAAAATTATAAACAAAAATTTTAAATAAATGGTTATAAAATTGTACTGAAAAAAGGAATATTATTTTTATTAGCTGGAAATAAAATTTTACATTTAATATTATTAAAAATGAAAGCGCTAAGCTTTCATCAACAATTTAATGTCACTTTGTAATTCCATTTATTTGTGTTACTATTTTTGAAAATTAATTTATGAATTATTGCAATTCAACCTACAAGTATTCGTGAATCCAGCATCGAATTAACTACCCATTCATTTTCATTCAGAAATAAGCTTTCCACGCTATTATTTTCAGTCTTATTTTGTACACAAGTTAATTACCGGTAATCGAAACATTCTAGGTCAAACTTGTCTCCTTCACTTCATTTTAACGCTCGGATAGACGCACCCAATTCAAACCAAACAAAAGCAAAAAAGCTCTGCAAAAAAATAAACCCATGAAACGAAACCATGTCGTCTTGCAGGTAACGCCAAGACGGTGCGCAACGACAACAGCTCGCGCTTCGGCAAGTTCATGCAGGTCTGCTTCGACAGCAAGTGGATGATCAAGGGCTGCATTATCCAGGACTACCTGCTCGAGCAGAGCCGCATCACCTTTCAGAGCCCGGGCGAGCGCAACTACCACGTGTTCTATCAGCTGGTCGAGGCAGCGAGCCGCGACAAGGAGTTCGCCGAGCAGTACAGGCTCCGGCCGGCCAGCCACTACAAGTACCTGACCCAGTCGAGCGAGCGACCTGACGGCTCGGCCGACTCCAAGAAGTTCGACGCCCTCAGGCTCGCCTTCAACGTCCTCCAGGTACGATGGGAACTCGCGCTCGGATTATTGCGAATTTTCGCTTATTTTTTTTTTGTGTGGGTGTTCAGAGCCATTGTTGCATTGTGTAATGCGTTGTTCAGGAATATTCTTTGTTGTTGGTTGGCATTTTGCGGGGGAAGTAGGGCGGAATTTATTTGTTATCGAGATAAGGAAGGTTGAGCAGAGTGAAAAGAGATTATTCGATCATTGTTTATTTTTGTTTTTCATTAAATAAAGGCTTTTGCATGGGTAGAAATTTAATTAATTTGTATAATTAATTCGTGTAATTCTCTTTCTCTATTATCTTAATCAGTTTCGGTATGCATTGTTGTCGTTGGTCTGGTTCACTGTTTGTATAGATTTACAGTTTTATGTTTTATTATTAAACTTAATTTTTAAACCCCTATTCTAACACGATCATAAAAATCTATTGTTTCGTTTCCTAAAATAGCAAATATTTAATAATATTAAATAGTTTTTGCATAGATATAAAAGTATTTATCACTTGCACGGGGAGTCCAAAAGTGCGGTGAACGAATTTTAATGAAACTTAGAAACAGTTAATAACTTTAACAGATACTAATATTTATATACGGAAAGTGGAAATTAAAACTTTCTCTGCCTAGTTTTACTTACTTTCGGATCAGTTTTCTTGATTAAAAACTTTCAGAGTTACGATTTGAAGTAGAGACACCATTTTCACTAATAAAAAGACTATATCTATTTATTATTATGTAATAAAAATCACCTAGCCCTATTAAACTACATATACCGCACTTAATTCACTCTCTTTATTAGAAGGTGCCTACTTTGCTTCAAATCGCAAATACTCGCTACATTGTCGAAACCATAATTATCCCCGAAAGCAAAATAGTATATTATGACACTGTTGTGGTAGAAAAACACCTCCCACAACAGTCTCATACGATATTTTATAGCACAACAACCTCAAAATCGACAATAAAGTTGGCATTTTGAGGTTAGTGTGCTATAAAATGCTACACAACGATCTTACATACACCAAAAATCGTTTCAAACAACGTCACTAAACGTTTCTCAAACGTTGTCACATCGGCGTGCGACGACAATCCCCACTCCTCTCCACACCCACGCACATCAGTCACAAAAATCCATCTTTCCCTCCCACCAGGTGCCTGCCGAGATGTGCGAGGGCATATTCCGGGTCCTCTCGGCGATCCTCTGGCTGGGCAATCTCGGCTTCCAGGACGTGGACGGCGAGCGGTGCGAACTCGGCCCCCAGGACGGCCAGATCCTCGAGACGGTGGCGCCCCTGCTCGGCCTGCAGCTCGAGGACCTCACCCGCATAGTCCTGCAGCGGGAGATCAACGTGCGCGGCAACATCACCGAGATACCCCTGAGGGTGCAGGAGGCCAAGGAGAATCGCCACGCTATGGCCAAGGCCCTGTACTCCCGGACCTTCGCCTGGCTCATCAATCACATCAACAACTGCACGAATCCGGGCCAGGACATGTCGAGGTTCCTCGGGGTGCTCGACATCTTCGGATTCGAGAACTTCGACACCAACAGCTTCGAGCAGCTCTGCATCAATTACACCAACGAGAAGCTCCACAAGTTCTTCAATCATTACGTGTTCGCGCTCGAGCAGGAATTGGTGAGTCGGTCGTCTTTTTCCCTGAGATTCGTTAAAAAGAAAAATTAATAAATTAAAATAGACGTTGTAATTTATTCAGAGTTTTAGTTTTACTGTGACGATATAGTAATATACTCGTGATGATACTATGACGTCACCGTATTGTAAACCTAGCTTTTGTTGTCTTTGTGGGAATATACATTATCGTAATACACGACCCTTTGTGTTCATGTAACATGGATCTTTGACGTTAATTTTAATATATGTTGATGATTGTTCGCGACTGACGCCTCGCATTCGTTTTCATACCCTACCAGCTTATTATTTGACTAGGTAGTAGGAGTTTTATAAATAGAATAAATAAATATTGTTTCTTATTATATATAAAAATCAATAAACGATGTCATATCGAAGAAAATCACGCTTAAAATTTAAAAAACCTCTGCCAATTCATTGGCACTTAGCTTTCTCAAACTAAATTAATTGTTCCAATATGAAATTCTTTGTTCTAATAAATGCATTTTAAATTTTTATATCGCGTTCTAAATAATAGCTCAAAAAGGGTGTGCTTTTTTATCATTGATGGTTTGACAGAAGATAATACTTTACTAAAATTATAGAACGGTAGGTAATAATCCTTATCACAGCAATTTTTTCTCTGTACGTAATTTATTAAAATTATTTAAATATTTAAATTAAATGTAATCTGATGTTAGTACGTAGATTCACTGAATTCTTAATCATCTAAGATTTTGTGAGAAAGAGCCTATGCAAAATAAGCAGATGTAAAAGATAGGTAATTTTATGCTCCTTTTAATGTAGTTATACTAAATTGATCATAATATTCCTAACATACCAAAAAACTCGAAAAACTAAAACTCAAAAATCCAAAAATCCAAAAATTTGTGAAATAAAATATTTAAAAATATTATTTATAACGTAAACACCAAATGCATAGTTCTACTAGTTCTCGTTATTAAACTAATTTATTTAAATAAAATAATTATTCTACAGTTACAGTTCTCCTGTCAAATGACCGCGACGTGATTATTTGAAAAAAAAAAAAAAAGAAAATTTATTTAGATTAACACCCTACGTCTATTCTCTCCAAAACTTTTAAGCAAGCGCAAAAAAAAAGCATAAAACCAATCATTCCGAACGTAGAAAAATCGCAATAAAAAACGAACATTGTAAAAGAGAAAAACGAACGAAAAATTTCAGTACCGCCAAGAGGAGATCCAGTACTCGCACATCACCTTCACGGACAACACCCTATGCCTGGAGCTGATCGAGAAGCCGCCGCGCTGCGTGCTCAAGCTGCTCACCGAGCAGTGCCACATGCCCAAGGGCTCGGACCTCGCCTACCTCACGAATCTCCACGCGGAATTCGAGAGTCATCCGTGCTACGTGAAGGGCGACGATCGCCGCAAGTGGGAGAAGGAATTCGGCCTCAAGCATTACGCGGGCTGCGTCACGTACACGGTCGAGGGCTTCGTAGACAAGAATCGCGACGTCCAGCAGGACGTGTTCTTCGACTTCATGAGCCGGAGCACCAACGAGTTCGTCCAGGAGATCACGGCTTATCAGGTGATTGTTATTGAAGGAGCTGTTTCCGTGCATTAGTTTTTGGAACTTGAAAGTTTGTAGCGTAATTAAGAACGTCGTTCTTTTTTATTTTGTCCCAATTCAACCCGGGTCGGGTGCGTACTCGGATTTTCGGCTATCTGAATAATGACCAAGTTACCTGAAAAGAATAAAGTTGCCTGCATCAACAGTTACTCAAATAATTGGGGCACCGGAATAAATTGAATTACCCAAAAAAATCGGAATTTTCTTTTATAAATTTTTATAATTCCTGCGTTCGCAGACGCATTTGGTCGGGTCGGCATATCAGAGAACCTTATAGATTTTTGGGTACCCACACACTTCTAGATTGCGCCCTATTGCTTTTAAATCAAATTTAAACCCAAAACCTATCAATCCTAAATCCATAAACCTATAAACCCTAAACTCATATACTGTAATCCCATAAAACCTAAACCCATGAACCATGAACCATGAACTCTGAACCCAGAAAATGTAAACCTATAAACTCTAAACCCATAAACCCTAAATTCAAAACTTAAATTCAGAAAACCTAAATCCACAAACTGTAAACTCAGAAACCTAAACTCGTATACCCTAAAATGTTCAAATCTAAGCCCTTAAACTGCATTTTTAAGTCCTAACTGGTTAGAGATTTATGAGTTTAAGGTTCATGAGTAAAGATTATTAATCAATTGTTTTCAGGTTCAAGGTTCATGTGTTTAGGGTTTATGGATTTATGATTTATGTGTTTAGTGTTAATGATTTTAGGGTTTATGTACGTCTCTTCTTGCACCAATCCAATAACGTACTCTAAAACTCAATTTACCGCGGATTTCGAACAATTCCTATACGTCATTCCCTATTCGTACTCTCCTGTAATTCCTTTCACCAATTACACAATCTCGTCGTAATCCTCAAAACCAACGAGAAAAAAAACGCATTATTCACCAGGACCTGCTGGGCTGCACGGTGGGCCGAGCCTCGGGCAACGCGACGACCCTGTCGCGCGGCACGTCCAAGGGCAAGCCCACGCTCTGCGACTCGTTTCGCCACCAGCTGCAGGCCCTCGTGGACGTGCTCCAGGGCACGACCCCCTGGTACGCGCGCTGCATCAAGCCCAACATGGACAAGAAGGCCAATCACTTCGACGAGAAGCTCGTGCTCGATCAGCTCAGGTACCTGGGCATGCTCGACATCATACGCATACGCAAGGAGGGCTTCCCCATACACATGGCCTTCGCCGAGTTCGTCGCTAGGTATCGCTGCCTGGAGAAGAACCGATTCGCCCTGCCCAAGGACGAGAAGGAGGCCGTCAGGGCGCTGATCAAGGGCAAAAGCGTGCCACAGACCGAGTGGCAGATCGGCAAGAACAAGGTCTTCCTCAGGAAATTCGTGCACGAGCCTCTCGAGGATGCCAGGAATGAGATGATCACGTGCAACGCCGTGCTCATACAGAAGATATGGAGAGGTTACACCGTTCGCCAAGGTAATGGAAACACGCATTGTTCTTGTTATCGTGCAGATCTACCGATATTTCAACTATGCTTCAAAATTTGAAGATACAGTACGGAACTCACGTGAAAAAATCCATTAGGTCCGTCGGATAGAATATCGAGAGATACTCGACACGTATTCTCTCATTTTTTTAATCAAATGATTTTTATCAAAGATATAATATTTTCAAATAAACTTTGACAAACTTAGTATGTATAGGCTAATCGGTAAGAATTGATACATTTAATGTTTTAAGACTTTTGATATATAATTAAAAATAACGCGACTCTTTTGATTTCTTAGATTATCATAAAATCGTATAATTATAAGAAGAAAATTCAACTTGAACTAATAAATATTTTAGGTGGGTCATAATAAAATCGATATCTTTCGAAGGAAATATGTTTTAACTAGTATTACATCTATTACTGCAGTGTGAATAGTATTTAGGGCACATTAACGGGAACTGCTCAAATTTTTTGTTTCGATATTAACAACAAATCTTATGAATAACATAAATGTTTAAAATGACGGCAAGTATGTCAGGTCAACAACTTTACGTAAACTAGAGAATTTTCTAAACGCACTCACAGAATTCAAAGTGGCCTGACTTTTCTTTCAAAGGTGACACATACGTGGACCCATAGAAATAGTTCTATCTTACCTTTATATAATTGAATTACTTGGAATCTGTACGATAACTCAGATGTCGTTTACAAAAAACGTTATTAGGAGTAGAAAAAATAGCCATTCACCCACATTTTTCACAATTTTTTTATTTTTGATTGTTTGAAGTAATTTGAAAACATTTTTATAATCATATTGCTAAAGGTATGTAAAAACGACATTAAAAAACAAATATACATCGAAAATACAATTAAGAAATAATTTCCAATTTTATTCGATAACACTATAAGAGTTAAAAGTTTTCGCCCAAACATCATCACAAAATAGCTTAAAATTACACAAGAGCATTAACAAAAGCAACGAAAACGTTGTCCACAGACTACAGACGAATGCGCGACGCGGCCCTGAAGGTCCAGCACGCCTATCGCGGCTGGAAGCTGCGCATAATGTTCATCAGGAAGCGGCGCGCCGCTATAGTCATACAGTCGCATCTGCGGGGCGTTTTTGCGCGTGAGGTCGCGACGGCGCTGCGCGAGATGCGCCGCGTCGACGAGGAGATGCGGAAGCGCGAGCGGCTCGAGGAGGAGAGACGGCTCATGGAGGACAAGAAGGCCCTTGAGGAGAGTCAGAGGTACGTGTGTATACGCATGCACAATGCGGCTCTTATTCCGCTGCTGATCTCGTTACGCCTCGGCTGGACCTGCGCTTTAACAGAGTCTCTATTTCACTTTAAACATTGAATAACATCGAGCCTATTTCTGTAAATAAATATTGTGCAGTATGTGAAAATACAGAAAATTGTTCTCTATCCATTGGACTTTTCCAAATTTATCTAACTGTGCTTGAATTAGTTTTATTGCACTTTCAAAGTTAATAGAGAAGCGTAGGTCTAGTCGAAGCATTACGCGAGATTCGTAGTTCTCTCGTTGTACGTTGATTTTTCATCTTTTTTTTACGTCGGATAGGGTTGTATTATATACTTTATGATGTGTAATGATCGTATTATAGGATCATTGCACGGTATGGTACTCGTGTTCGGTGATTTAAAGAGCGATTCGTTTGTATAATTGTAGCACTCAATACAACGGTATTGTCGGGATGGAGGCTGGGTAAGTTTTCGACTTGCAAAGAACTGAAGAGTTGATGTGTCTTGTGCTTTGCATGCGTTAACATTTTTGCGTCGTATTAAGTATATCAGTACAGTACTATGTATAAACACAATCACAGTATTACCAATCAATGGTCTACCTTAGTTAGTTAAATAAAAATCATACGTAAACACGACTTTCAAGAACAAAGTAGAAAATATTAAAAGCACACTGTTTTGGTATCAGTATCGAATGTACATACATTTTTTGTGAAAAACTTTGCTTTTATCTTAAACGAGTACAAATTACACCATAATTATTTGAATTTCTTTTCTTACAACATACAAAGAAACAGGACACAATTTTTTATTTCCAAAATAAACTTCAACTCCACCACCCATTATTCAGCAGCATGGCATCGAGAAACCTCACAACTATATTTGGATTGTACAGAAAGCACCCCTTCTCGTTGTCTTTTCAATCTCTGTAAAACACCTCTACAAACCCCCGACCATTCACAATCCCCTCTACCTTCCAGAAAAGCACAAGAGGAGATCGCCCAACTCTCCCAGATGGCCGAGCAGTACAACTCCAAAATGGCCGGCAACCTCAACAACAACAACAACAACAACAACTCCAGCACGGACATCCCCTCCGTCGACCTCGACAATCTCTTCTCCTTCCTGTCCGACGTCCAGTCGACCAAGTCCAATCAGATAATCGAGGAGATCGGCGAGAAGATGGACGAGCTCGTGGAGGACCTCGACGTCGAGCTGGAGTCGGTGATCCAGCAGGAGCTCGAGGAGAAGAAGAGGCGCGAGATCGGCAGGCGGAGCCCGAGGAGTCCCCTCGCCGACGAGGCCGAGCGGAATCTCCTCAACGGCCAGAAGAAGGGACCGAGCCTGCCCGAGCCCACGGGACCGCCCCCGCCCCCGCCGCCCCCGCCTCCGCCGCAGTTCGCCAACGGGGCGGCCAACGGGGAGGCGGCCAAGGCAAGGGACAACGCCAACGAGCCGATCTACGAGTCGGTCTTGCCCAGGGACGAGATCGGACCGAGCGGTCCGCCGGTCATCGTCAATGGGAGCGCCGGTCACAATGGACACGCGAATGGGGACTCGCTGGACGACGCGCACGCCAAAATTCCGATTGCGAACAACGTTGCCAAAGAACCTCAGGAGATTAAGAAGGTATGGTTGGGAAGGTTTTTGCTGCGCGTAACAGCTTTCGAGAAAAAGTTGACGTTTCTTTCTGAAAAGAAAATCATTTTTATAAATTCTTTGTGAAGTCTTTGTGAACGATTTAAGAATTCAAGCTAAAAGGAATTCATAATGAGTTCTTAAAGAATTCTGAGAGAGAGAGAGGATGTATAATGAAAGTGATATTAGAGAACTCTTAATGAAGACTTTAAACATTCTTTTTGAATAATCCGGATGTCCACCGACATATGTATCAAAAAGTATTTCGATTTTGGCAAGATATACGCATCCGAATCAAATTTCGTTTTCAGGATCCCTTCACTTACCAAAAATACATAGTGAAACATTTAAATCGAAGATTAACAATGCAACGTAATTTTGTTATTTATGATTCTGATAGCAATTAATGTGCTTCGCAATGTATTTTTCGCAAAAATAGCGACTCTGAAAAGAAACTTTGATTCTAAGGCGTATTTTCTGCGAAAATCGATACTTTTTGATACCATGTATCGGTGGGTCAAGTAGGTTTGACGCCTCCTCTCAACAATATTTTCAATTCGCGATTCAAAAACGGGGGATTATCTTTTCTAGGTACATTTTTTCGCACTGCTACATTTTATTGTAGAAGCAGATATTCTAATGCTTCATTTTCATTTGTGCACTGCGATCTTCCGCAAGCATCATCACGGTAAATTCGCTCGAACAAACAATTTCAGATGGTAAGTCCGATCGCGCAAGCAGAAGCAAGGAACGCCACGCCGAACAATCACCACGCCCAGAACCACACGAATCACCAATCGCAGCCGCAGCAGAACGGCCACGACCAGCACGCGAAGCAACAGGCACAGCTTCCCCAGCAACAGAATCACCAGCCACCTCATCCGCCACCGCATCAACCACAAAAGCAACAACAGCAACCAAACCAATCGCACCAACAGCAGCAGCAGCAGCAGCAACCGGAGGTTCAGACGAATCCACAGCAGCAGCAGCATCAGCAGCAGCATCAGCAGGTGTCGCAACACCAGCAGCCGGCCGAGCGCGAGCAGAGGCGCAAGTATCGGGTTGAGCGCAAGCTCCAGGAGCTCGAGGATAAGAAGCTCGAGCAGCCGGAGCCCGGCGAGAACTATCACGACATCGTCGAGTTCGCGCAGAACTACTTCAACAGCCACGAGCGCTCGCCCGAGGGCACGATCATGGCCACCCTGACGAGGAAGTCGCGCGGCAAGAGCATGGAGTACGTGCCCAAGTACGAGATGGTCACGTATTACAAGGGCTCGACAATACCGAACTCTCACATTCACATGTACGATCCGGAGAACGTCAACGTCGCCTGCTCGGTGTTCAGGGTAGGTGTTTCTCTTATGCGTTCTTTGCTTCTGATCAATTTTCTGTAAATTGATTTTTATTTGTTTTCGCTTTTGTATTCGCCTTGGTGAAGATAGCACTAGTGCCAAAAGCAATGTTCCCATAAGGTGGCGAAAGTTGGAAGTACAATAATGATGGTACCATACATTGCAGAGATAGGGAAAATGAATATTTTATTACGTTTTACAATATCTTGAGATATTTCTAACAAATTATGATGTATAGAATATTTACCTAACTACGAAAAAGAGTTTTTAAGATAAATATATTGTCTAAATACTTTAAATATCCCGAAAAGCGATAAAATTGTTGTTTTTCCTAACCTCGCTATGCATTGCACCATCATTGTTGTAGTTACAACTTTCATCATCTTATGGGAATTTAACATTGCTTTTGGCGATAGTGTTACCCTCGCCAAGGCGAATTGACGTGTATCCGTAAAATCATCTTGACTTTCAAAAGAATATATATTTTATTATTTCATTATTTGCGATCAATATTTCTGGAAACTTAAGGTTTAAGACTTTTTAGGTTGCTAATTATGAATTTCACTTTCCGATAGTTGATTGGAATATCGACAGAAATCTGTTCGTAGGGGTTCTTTGGATCGCTGATTACAACTTTGAAATTAGATATTAGTAGTTCAAGATGTCGGATACAATATGGTGGAAAATTCGGGAATTATTGTTCGCTATATTGGATCCGTCAAATTGATGTTTGAAAATATGATTTTGAAATCGTATTTAGCGATCCAAAAAAATCTTAAATACAAATATTTGTAGAAATTCAATTAACTTTAAAAGTTTTCATTCGCCACATTGGATTCGCCATCTTGATAAAATTTTTGATTGTAAATTTGGCTTGGGTAATTATTTCAATAATTTTAGCATTTACCTTCAACTAATTAGTTTATTTGTACTATTAGAGAATCTGTCAATCCACCAACCCTGATTAAACATAGCTTACAAAATGTATAATGATTTCGAAATTCAATGATTTTCAAATTAAACTTTGCTCACAACTCAACTCCAGGATCTGTGCAAGTACTTGCGTGGCGAGATGAAGCTCGACCAGGAGATAACCGCGATCCAGAGCATAATCGGCTACGGCATCGAGCGGGACGAGCTGCGCGACGAGATCCTGGTACAGTGCATGCGCCAATCGACCAACAATCCGAACGTCGAGTGGGCCGAGCGCGTCTGGCTGCTGCTCTGCCTGGCCATAGTCGCCTTCCAGCCCAGCAAGCTCCTCTACAAGTACTACGTGTCCTTCCTCAAGAAGAACCTGGCGCTGGAGGGCAAGCTTCGCCAGTACGTCCAGTGGTGCCTCGACAACTGCAAGAACACCAAGGTCTCCTGCAGGCAGTATCCACCCTCGACCGTGGAGATCGCCGCGATGCGCAGACTCGGCACCATCGTCTGTAGGTTCTTCTTCCTGGACGGCAGGACCAAGGCGATCGACGTGCATCCGACGGACACCGCGGCCGACGCGGCCGCGAAGTTGGCTGAGAAGTTGGGACTCAGGTCGCTCGAGGGATGGGCGATCTACCAGAGCAGACCCGACGGCGAGGAGCACGTCAGGGCTCACGATTATCTGTACGACGTCATCGCTGCGTGGGAAATGTAAGTATTTCTTTGCGGTGTATTTTGGTAGGATTTCGGAATGTAAATGTGTATAATTTTAAATAATAATAGCGGTTTCAAGGAAATGCCAGATAATCACGTTATAGTTTTTCGTTTTATTCAATGTATAAATGAGATTTTCAAATTTCGCGAACGTACGCACTATCTGTTTATCACTAAGAATGTGCGTACATTTATAAAATTTCCTAAAGTAAAATTTGACTGCGTAAGACGAATAATCAATAATGTCGGTAACTGGATATAAGGTATAGGATTCCGACATCCCATTAGGGGATTTTGAAAGTTAATTCCCTGAATTACCGACTGAACGATATATTATTTACTTTATAAACAGAATTACGTATAGTTAGCTAAAATCCAAACTCGCTTGCCTTTTATTGAACAATAGTGAACCTATCTAAGAAGTTCTAGACGTTAAAAATAATGGCACTCAAAAAAATTGTTTAAATGAAATTTCGCCATTTCTAGGGTGTCGTTAATTTTAACGTCCGAAACTCTGTACAAATGTCTATTATATTACTCAACGAAGGGCAAGTGAGTTTCGGTGTTGTTTAAATATTCTCGGTTGGTAAAATTCATGGCAGAAAATTTGAACTTTTAATTGTCTTTCGGACCCCCTTAAATATTGAATAAATGTCAACGGATCTTAATGTACAGGCTGGCAAAAGTTCCAGAAAATATATTCTTTCTTATAAAACTTGATTTTTGGTTAAATGTCCTGCAAAGAATTTATAAGATTTAGAGTGGATAGTTGACTGATGACTTTCGTTTTTATCATTGACTATAAATTTTGTCATTCTTTAACCCGGAAATCGCAACACGAAGTAATTTTAAGTTAGAATATGTGGTAATGGCCCATGATCCTAGGGTTCTATGACTACGTATTCTAACGTGCAATTTTCCTTACTAGCTAACTATGATGACTTGACCTACATTTGACTTTTGGTGTCAATTTGACCTACGGTTACAGCCACATTTTATACTGTAAATTTCTTTTCTATTTATAAATTATTAAATTACTATTATTTATAAATGATTAAATTTCTAAACCTTACATTTGAAAGATCAGATCTGACCTTGAAATAACCTTAAAGACGGACTCGAGAGTCAAAACGAATGGAACCAGTTAACTCTATGCTCGAAAACCGAATAATTCTAAAAAGTTTTTCCAAAAGTGCAATTCGTATGAAATAATACGATAAGGATACAATGCTTGTCAGATCTTAATATTTGTTATTTATGGTATTTGTTGCAAATTTTTTGTATTTATGACACTTTATTTTTCATAATAAATTTGTATTTAATTTTGTAGGAAACAGTGCAAATTGAACACAACACAATCAGGTTTTTCAACTCTGCGTCGTAACAATCAAACTCTCGGAAGCGGTGACAATCGTTTCATCTTCAAACGAAGACTTTTCCGCAATACCAAAGAATTATCCCAAGATCCAGTCGAAGTCAATATGCTTTACGCTCAAGCCGTGTACAACGTCGTCAAGGTAAGCAACATAAATTACCTCCCAGCCTTCGTCGTTCGCAAAAATCCAATTCTCGCCTAAAACCCGCGTCTCGTTGAAATTCCAGTGCGACGATTTCCCGGTATCGGAGAAGGTAGCCCTGCAGCTGGCCGGTCTCCAGGCCCAGGTGATGCTCGGCGACCCGAAGGACAACGACCGGCTCGACTACTACAGCGAGATCGAGACCTTCCTACCCTACAGGATCAGCCGGGCCCGGGGCGACGACGTCTGGGTGCCGATAGTCGCCCAGGCTCATCGGCAGTACGGCGCCGGCCGTCCCGAGCTCACCGTCAAGGTCCTCTACCTCTCCTGCGTCATGCAGTATCCCCTCTACGGCACGACCATGTTCAACGTCACCTACCGGGGCTACTGGTCCTACGGCAACCAGCTCATCCTCGGCATCAACTGCGAGGGCCTCATGCTCATCAAGCCCGACGACAAGTTCGTCCTCTCGGAGTACCGCTACCAGGACGTCGAGAGCATCATGCTCGACCCGAGCGACTGCTTCATCACGATCTCCCTGCTGCGCCACAATCCCGACAGCTCGCACAAGTGCTTCGTCTTCGAGACCGCCCAGAAGAACGAGATAGGCAGCCTGATCGTCAGCTACTGCCCGGCCCTCGCGGGCTGGATCACGGAGAACGAGGCCCCCGCCAAGAAGCTCAAGGGCATCACGAACGAGGACAGGGTCAGGCTCTATCACAATCTCGTGAATTGTCGCAGGACCCTGGTCGACTCGGAGGCGCTGAGGAAGCCCCAGGACACGGGCGCAGGATTCTTCAGGAACACCCTCAGGAGACTGTCCAAGCACAGGATCGAGAAGCTGCGCCAGGAGCACGGCAACTCGACGGACCAGGGCGAGACTTACAAGGGATTCCATTATGGGTACTGGGCCTTCAGTAGGACTCTCGTTACCCAGAGTTTGACCAAGCTGCCCGACGCCGAGGAGCAGATTGCCCTGAGTGTGTTCCAGCTGATTTTGACGTACGCAGGACTGGGCCAGAACGGCGACACGGTGCGACGCGTCGAGGACGAGCACGTGAATCTCATTCAGACGGTGATGGAGCGCTGCATGCGGAAGGAGACGCTACTCGGGGAGCTGTATCTGCAGCTGATCAAGCAGTCGACCGATCATCCCGATCCCAATAGTCGCGTTAATCTGAGGCACTGGGCGCTCCTGTCGTTGGGTAAGAGGGATCAGACTTTCTTGTTTGCTTGGTAATTTGAGGGTACAGAACGTCATTTATATGTTTTGAAAAATTGCATTTTTCGCCATTGCATTTTTCAACAAAATAGAGAAGATTGAGACTAAACAATGTTTATTTTAATACTACGGTATAGGTAAAAAATAAACATACATATTAAAAATCAACTTTAAATGGTTTTCTTGAAAAAGTATATTTTCTTCGATTCACTGTATTATTTCGGGAGTTAAGGGGATGCCAGATACCGACATTCCAGTTTTTCGTTTTATTCAATGAATAAATTAAATTTTCAAATTTCGCGAACGTATGCACAATTTATTTATCACTAAGAATGTACGTACGTTTGTAAAATTTTATTAAAGTAAAAATTGACTGCGTAAAACGAAAAATCGATAATGTCGGTAACAGGATATAAGGTATGTATAGGACTCCGACCTCCCTTATGTCAGCACCAGTGTGCTATTGCGAATTTATTGACATTTTCGTATTTTCCATTATTCTTGTTCAATTTTTAATTTTGATTGAATATATCAGTCATCTGGTGTACCTCAAGGTATTACAAACACCGGGTGACTGAGATCATTAATGAAAACAAAAGGTTGAGTTGAAATGACGAAAAATACGTAGGAGCCTATAAAAAAGAACTTCGCCTTTCTATTACTAAGCAATAGCATTAGCAATATCTTTAATCTTCTATTACTAAGCACTTATAACATAGGCAAACATTTTTTTTTGTAAATACCAACATTTAATTGAGAATTACATATTTTCTGAGTAAAATGAGATTTATAAAAGTCAAATACATTACAATTGTCTTTCGGAATCGTGTGCAGAGCGTATAAGGAAAAATGAATTTTCAGGAAAGTCATTTATTAGTTTAAATAATTTAAATTTAGGTTTATTTCAATGTACTTTGTTGAAATAATAAATGCATAATAAAAAAAGTTTGTATTTCCACAAATTTAAGGTAATTCTGCGCCTTTAACAGAATACAATCTTGGAAAAAGAAAATATGTTATCAAATCTGTTGTTTCAATAGCTTGCTCCGTCATACTGCCACCCCAGAAAATCATAAGGAAGTACTTGATCACGCATCTGAAGCGTTGCGCCAGCGACTACGTGACGGAGGAGGGCAAATACGCGAGATTCGCGGAGAAGTGCTTGTACAAGACGCAGGGAACCTGGAGACGACAGTGGCCACCGAGTCGCGAGGAGATCATGTGCACGATCAACAGAAGGCCGATATACGCGAGATTCCACTTTATGGACGGACAGTACCACGCGGTGGAGTTCCATCCGTCGGCTACTGCCAGAGACGTCATGGAGCTCATCAAAGCGAAAATTGGGCTCGGCGAAAGCGCTATGGGTGAGTTTGAAAGATTTATCGAACTGGAATTTGTTTGCAATTTAGAGGAGTATTTAATTAAATTTGTTACCACTCGTGTGTTTTAGGATATGCAATTTATGAAGTACTTGGCTCTTCCGATCGAGCTCTCTTGCCCGACGAGAAGATTGCAGAAGTCATGTCTAAGTGGGAGAAGTACAGAAATTCAAGTACCACGGGTCAAGGCTCGCAGCCACGTAAACACGTGCATCACTTCTTCCTCTTCAAAAAGCATCTATTCTTAGATCAATACATGAATCTGGATGACCCGGTCGAAAAAGAATTGCTGTATTATCAAGTTCTTCACGATCTGCGCGCTGATCGCTTCCCCATCACAGAAAAGGAAGCTGTAAGTGCATGAATTCAATTTATTATAATTTGAATTAAAAAATACATATAACCCATTAATGCCTACTGATTATGAGTTCATGTGGGACAGTATAAAAGCAATATTAAATTGACGTATCTCGAAAACGTGATGAAAATGTATTGAACGTCCGGTCGTTTTTCTTTTAAATAGTGGTTGCTATCTTGAAATTAGCACACTTTTGTAGATAAAATTAACTATAAAATAAGTATTTATCCTATCCGAAATCGATCTTAAAAAGTCTTGTGTATTTTTGTTACTTTGAGAAAAATATTTGTTTAGAAATTTTGTACCGACCAGAATTATTCTAATTATCTAGAATCAATGTAAAAACATTACTTTACACTTTTTTTAGGCTTGAACATTAAAGAATTCATTAACCCTTTGCAGTTCAATGTCGGTTGAAAATAAGTTCTTTATGAATTTTTACTACCTTTACGAATAATCATTGTATAATAAAACAAATGACTCATAGATTAAAGGCCACGTTATAAATCAGTCCTGCTTTAAAAATATACAAATTTAACTATTCTAAAACGTACTATCAGTTTTTCCCTTCAGGTCCGTGCACCAAACGATTAATTATGAAAAAAAAGCCTCGACCCTTACAAACGTCCTTCTCAATTCTCAGATGATGCTGTCGGCCCTGCAAGCGCAGGTCGAGCTCGGCGACTGCGAGGACCACCTGTCGGTGCAGGAGTACCAGTCGATAGGTGGCCACTGCCTGCCCAGTCGTCTCGTGCCGAATCTCTGCCTGGACGGGGTCGTGCAGCACCACCAGTCCCTGCGCGGCATGTCGCCCCCCGAGGCCAAGAAGGCCTTCCTCAATCTCATACAGTCCTGGCCCCTGCACAAGGCCACGATCTTCGACGTCATGCAGTCCTTCACGTCCAACTGGCCGCGCGTCCTCTGGCTCGCCGTCGACCAGAAGGGCCTGCACCTACTCGAGCATCGCTCCCGCAACGCCCTATGCACCTACGAGTACGCGAGCATACTCAGCTACAATCCTGCCGTCAACTGCCTGATGATCATCACCGGCACCGATAAGAAGCAGAGCAAAGTCATTCTCACGACTTCTCAGGTACCAACGTTATGACTGTCGTTGTAATTGAAAGAGAATAGTCGTTTCTTGTGCGAAAGCAACGTTTGGAACGTAGATTGTGCTCTGTAAGATGTTTGGAGTGCAATCTAAGTTCAAATTCATTAACTTTTTTTTTACGCATTTAGTGTGGAATTCCACTACAAACTCAACTCATTTGGACTGAAATTTCAGAGACTACGGATATTAAGAATGATTAAAGATGGTATAAATAGTAAATACCATGATTTTTTTTTAATTGGACCAGAATTTAGAAAGAAGCGAAGTAAAAATATCTATTTACGGTATCTTACATACACGAAATACTTTTGATTTGCTTCGTTGATTGACTCTAAATTTTATTAGAATGACATTTTCACTCAAAAGGTCTCGAGTTACGCACTTATGATTATGACTCGTTTCGAGTTAGATTTCACTGTAAACGAGAAAAAACCACTCTTGGAAATTTAGAAAGCGGGTATAATACTAATCAAATTAAAAGAAAATAAACATATCTCGGTAGATATGAGAGCTTTAATGGTCTTAAATATTCCTTAATCCGGGTTTCATTTAAAAACAACTAATTGTATTTTACTTTGTAATAATTTGTTATGCAAAACATACGCCTTTTCGATTAGATATATAATTGCTCATGTCACATATTCAATGAGTGGATTTAACAATAATAAATCGAGTGACAATTCTTTATTTGATTCTGACTGTTAGTCGGGTTAAAAGTCAATTAGAAGAAGGTATGTTTTAAAATTCAAAAAGATTCACTTTTTTAGACTCAACCCATTAGATTTTACTTCTTCCACTCGAAAATAGTATATAATCTTTTTGAATACTAAGTATAAAATCTAGTCAGCCGAGAGTCATTTATTCACTCCTTTAACGAGAGAAAATACAATCAACCCTTTTCAAATAAAAATGCATCCACCGTTAGATCATAATGTATAATGCCATTGTTTATCCAGTATACCTACCTGTATCCTCACTCTCTTCCAAGTATAAGATACGATAATGCAAGCGCGATCGCGGCAAACTTTAACGGAAAGACAAGCAAAAGCAATAATTCCCCCTCTCTCAAATCTCCACAGGCCTTCCAAATAGCGAATCTCATTCGCGAGTACATGGAGGTCCTGGGCCTGGGCCTGGAGATCCACAAGCGCGACTCCGGCCTCGTCCAGCAGATGAGCCAGGCGCACCACAACCAGCAGCAGCAGCAGCACATGAACGGCACCAGCGGCGGCAATCGAAAGTCCCGGCCCGCCTCGGCGCTGCATCGCGGCGCCCCCGTCATTCACTCGCAAGCCAGCTAAAATTCGGTTGCCTCCCTCTTTCGTTGAAGTTAAAGAGACAACAAAAAATGAAACAAATAAATAAATAAATAAAACCCTGCCATGTACACTCGCTGGCCGCTCGAGGCCACTGTACCAGACGCGTGCTGCTATGACGTATACTTAATCCGGCGCGACGGAGGTGGCTGGTGTTCCTCTTTTATCTTCCAATTTTTCGTATGTATATTTATGAAATTATATTTACGGTGAGAGGGGTGAGAATATTTAAATGGATATATATGTATAGGGTCGTACGGCCTGCGAGCGACAGACCGCGCGAACGGCATTTGTGAATTTGATTATCGCACAAGTTTGTAATCTATATTGTAAATTGTTTATGCGTCGTCGGTGGATTGTTTTTGTGGCGATGGTCGCGCGCGGTTGTAGGCCTTTCTTTCGAATGTTTTATATCGTTGATGCGTATATTTACTCTTTTTTTTTATTTATTTCGAAGCTCGTGTAATTGTAATTCGAGGAAATTTTAATGGAATATTGCATACCTCGTGTAGCTTGTTGACGAACGATTACAAATTTGCATGATAATTGAAGAGAATAATAAGAAGAAAAATAAATAAAACATGTTTAGCTTATTAACGCTGGCTTGAGGGTGTATGTTCGAATAGCGCAAATTTATTACAGATGATGTAGAACTACATACAATATTGCTAAATACTGCCATGTAAGATTGTTTATTGACTTACGCCAACAGCGGATGACTATGAAAGGCCGAAGTCTCGTGTTTTTTGTATGAATTATTGAACTTTAATATTACGACGGTAACCCGTTCTTCTTAGCGCCGGCAATTTTTTCGTGTCGTTATACATTATACATATATACTTGTAACAACCGTTGCCTTTTCTATAAGTATAATATATGATATACCTTGTCGTTTTATATAAAAACACAAAGACAAAAAAAAAGTGAAAAATAAAAGTATTGTACGACGCATATTGTGAAGCGCAAAGAAGCAAACGAAAAGACGAGGTTCGTGATATCAGTTGTAAGAGGAGATGATATATACACATAAGCATGCGCATACTTGTAAAATTGCTAGGTATGTAACAAACACAAAAGTTATTACGATTGCATTTTCGTCTGTGACTTTTAAATTTTATAGATAAGTATAATCATAAGCGGCCAACGTAGGGCCTATATGACTGCATAGATAAGCAGTTTCCATTACTTTAAAATAAAACCATTTTACACTGTACATCTGTTAAGATTAATTTTTATTGATTCTAAAAGAGTATAGTTTTATTTTAGTTTAGTAAAAATAATAAATATGAAGCCGTATAAGGAATGGTTTATTGTTACGAAACAACTAAATTTGATGAAACTTGTACACTATCAGAAAAGAAAATCTTTTTGAAAGTAAAGAAAGCTGCTCACCTTTGCATACGCGAGTTTTGATGAGCTCCGTTGAGAAGCCTTGGCTTATCTCGACGCGATGCGGAGAGGCGGTGTATATCAGTTTTTGCGTTGACTACGGGTTCACACTTGTGCGATTCCAAGCACTTCGTGACACTGCGCGCAAATCGATTAAGGGTGTAGAGTCAGCTTATAATCCCGCGTATATGGGGTATCAGTTTTTTTCGCGATAATTAAAGTGGCGACTCAGCAAGCGGACACACGTGCGTGTTAACTGATTGGAAAATATAATTTACGTTATGATTTTATATATTAAATACTTGCTAATAATCATCGTAGTAAAGTACTTGAGGTGTTGAATTACAAAATATGCAACGTCTAATTGTATACAACAAAAATTATCAAGGGTAGGAACTTGCATACCATTTTCTGATACAATTAAATAAGGATTCGAAAATGGTACAAATGTATTTGTAAATATATCATTTAAATAAAATTGGAGCTGAAATGATTTATCAAAACTGATAAAAAGTATTAATATTAATTTAGGAAGAAAATTAAACCTCACTGCTAAATTGTAAATAACTAAAAGTTACTGCACGACCTTAGTCCTTAATCTGCTATTAACTATTTAAAGACTATATGTACAAGTAATGGACTTTGGATCAAAATTAAATATAAATACGAATTGTCTATTATTACTCATAAAATATACATTTCGTCTATACAAGTATATAGAGGCAAATACTATCAATACTTGTATAATTTATCTACACTTGTTTCTATTAATCTACGATTGCATATCAATCATAAAATCGTACTCATTCTTCAAGTTCACAAACAAATTTCGATAAATAGCCACTGTATATTATTTTAAATTATTTTCCAATCAGCGACGAAACTTTTATTAATGAAATGATCTCAAGCATTTAAATATAAAATAGATTTAATAATAAACCAATCAATCACGTTTTTGGAACTATATACCGAAATCAGTTTTTACCGTTGAATTTGACAAATCTTGAAAGACTCTGTTCTCTTAAAGCGCCGTGCCTCGATTTAAATAACGTCCAAGTCGATACGTATATGTATACATTTATAATACACGTGAAACTGTTTTTTCTTTGTACAATTTTAAAGAAGAGTGACGTTCTTCTTGTTTTATATGAATATATTTCACTTTGCGTTTTTCTCTTTGTCAGCGTGTAAATACGAGCTATTGACGGTAATGATAGTTCCGTAAAGTACGTAGCCAAAATAGAACAAACCCATCGAGAGCTCGGACCAAGATTCGTTTGTTCATTCCAATAACACAAAACTAATTGTAATGTAATATTGCGATGATTTTTTATGTTGTCTTTGAGCTATTATGAATAAAAATACACGGAAATGAATAATTTACTGTTCTAATGAAAAATGAAAAAAACTGAACAATAGGGTTTTAAATTATTCATTTTAAGGAAATAATTTTTTCTGTTAAAATGATAAAAGATTTTGATTCTTTAATATTGTAGTCTTTTTTAATAAATCATATGTTAGATGTTTTAATATTTAGCTAGTCAATAATGTTTAATTTAGTAAATTTAATTTAGTAAAACTATACATTTTTCACTAGAACGGATAACTTATTTTTTTCTGTATAGTGTTGGGCTGGATATCGACGAATGCTAAGGCCGACTGTGATCCGCGTTGGGGGTGCGTTCTAATTCATTAAGTCTTCGAGACGAGACGATTAAACGAGTGAGAGAAAGTGGTGCAAAATAGAGAAAAAAGAGAAAACAGAAAGCGACGAGTGAGAAAGTATATGAGATTATTTGCGTGCCTGATGCGAAATTATATACGAATGCCGAATGGGTTATATTAGCTTAATGAACAATAAGAAGTAAATAAATTATTGGTTGAGACAATGTTATTATCGAAAAAAAAATATATTATAAACGAGATTTGCTCTGTATATATTATATTGTATTTACGGAACACGTAGACAATTTTTAGTCACAGTCGAAGGAAAGAAGAAGAATGAGTTATTAAACGGAAACACGAACACATGCGTGCGACGACGACAGAGGCGGGAAAAGAATACGCACACACGTACGACGGACACACACATAAGCGAACGCGCCTACGTATTATTATAAATATAGTAATATACTCAGACTCTGTATTGAGATCACAATAAAGTCACATTATATTACAAAATCCTGTGTACTTATTTGTATTATCCAATCCCTTGAGTTTTCCTGAATCCATAATGATGTTAATTGGTGCTACCTATATTTAATAATGTTTGTACAAATAATTAAATTCATGACGTAATTATTGAAAAAATGTATAATTGGATTAAGAATATATTACATATCATATTTCTAACCGAGTGCTGTTCAGTTATTTGTACACACCAATCAAATTAAAAGATTGTTTTTATAGCTCACATCCTTACTCGTAAAAATCTGGCTCATTTCATAGTCAATCATAAATTCTGAAAATAGAAATAATAGATTATGTAATTTAAAATTAGAGGTAAAAATTGTATGTATATCCATTACAGGACAAAAATAATGTAAAACAAGATAAAAATGGGGAAAAAGAGGATCATATAGGTAATAATAATAATAATACATGTCTAAAAGAATTGACAACTGCATATATAGATACATATATACTTTTTATTTACGATTCTTTACACGATAATCAGACAAGTAACAGCGTTCGCCGCGGCCGCTCGTTCAGCCCTTGCCTCGGCCCCTCGACGCCCGTATTTATAGGTCGTGTGTGTTTGTGTGTGTCTATTACATTACGTGCGATCAGATAAAGACCTGACGTTACTTTTTTTTTTGTTCTTGTAATTCAATGTGCGTAAGCATCGTCACATTTTATCATACTCTTCATACTCGCGCGCGCGCAATTCTTTCATTCACTCGCACTCTCTCGCGATTAATTCACACTCGCTCTCTTAGGTAATTCGTCAAATTAATCGGTACAGAACGCTTTGTATAACATTCGTTATACGTGGGATACGGAGGGAAGTCCAACGAAGAGTAAAAAAAAGAAAAGGAAACTTAGATAAATAAAAAATAAGAAAGTAGTAACTCGCGCGATTTGGCCGAGGCACGGATATGAGCGTTATTATCGCAGACCGCGCGCGTACATATAGTATAGGTACATATTAACTTCTATCTATAATCTACGGTCCCGGTATAGACGCAGATCTTGTGCACTTACGTGGTTTTTTTTTGTTCTTTCCGTTTATGCCTTATATCTTTGCTTTTTGTTTCATTGACACCTTTTGCCTCCTTTTTATTTGTTCATTCTTGTACGGGTTCCGCATTATTTTTACTTCTTTAATTTATATATATATATTTTTTTTGTTTTGTTTCTTTAATATTTATTTGTTCATTGGCTCGCTTTTGAAAATCCAGTATTTTGCTTTTTCTCGATAATCATAACAAAAGGAGAAAGAAGAACGGAGCGCACGCGCGTTATGCTTTATGAATCCAGAAGTCGCTTATAGTAGGAGTTTTTATTATAACACACACGCATTGCGGTCCATCCTCTTTAACTGTTTGTCCTTTAAACTGTTTCCTTCTTCTTCGTGTTATTTTTTTTATTTTCTCTGCGGGTTTCGTGTATCACATTTTCGTTTATCTTTCTAACTCTGGGGTTTATTTTCCTTAAAATCTCTTTTATCATCTACGAAGCAACATCAAACGCTCAAAGCTTCCGATAAAGAATACACAAATCGAAACGTTTTGTTTATTGTTGTCCCTTTACGCTAGCGGATAGAACATACGTGGACCTAACCGAAACTAATTATAATTCAATGTCTTTGCGTGGTCGTCATACACAAACATCTTTTACGTATTCATCGGAGTAGAAATATCGAAACATCAGCTTCCAATGAGAAATAATCAGAATAAACGAATCCCTTACCTAGATCTACTCCACTCTGCGCGTAAACGTTTCTCCCTGTTAATTCCTTTGAAAGAATTCAGGCGTACAGCGTGTGCAACAATTAAATTCTTCTTTATTTTTTTATAGCGCTTATTATAAAACGAGCTAGCGCGCAGTCGTTGTATCGCGAGTGTAATCGTACAATTTGCTAGAAATCGCGGAGGGAACTTAAGTACTTTCTTGTGGCTTCGAATATTCCTCAACTCCTCGTTCAATCAACTATACGGCGAGAACCTATACGAATCCGCGGCTCCCCGCTTCCCTTTTAATATGTCTCCTTTCGTTGTTCACGCTGTGTCTGTGCGCGATCGTAATTGCATTTGTCACGCGAACAACCAACGAAAGTGAGTAATTGTGCGCATCATTTGCGCGCACACGCCCCCTTATTAACGAGTCCTCTTCGAAGAACGAAATAATAAATAAGAATAATTAGGGCCGCGAGCTGACGTGTCGCTCTCGCGGGCAAAATAAATAAATAAATAAATACAGTGTTAACTACTAAATAAATAAATGCATTTGTCAGTTCTCCTACGGGTCGACGTCCCGACAAAAGAATAAAGTACGTTCGTTAATTCTTAAAAATTAATTGGCAGGGGTGTCCGCTCGATGTTGCTTCGCACGAATGCATAAAGAAACCGTTAGAAAATAATAACAAACAGCGTAATACACAACATTAACAAAAAACGCACAAAAATACAATAAAAATGCAGGTGACAGCTTTCACAAAACAAAAGAAATGCACAACGATTCATCTTTGAACGACTTGCGTTATATAATACGGTTAAAATTTTTCATCGGATAACAATAGTTAAAGTATCTAACCGTGTGTCAATTTAACGGCGCGATCCTGCGTTTCGAGTCCTGCACAGGCTCGAAGCGCACGACGGCCGCCACTCGTTTATCCCTCGAATCAATCGTGAAACGCGAAGAAAAAAAAAAAAAGAGGCGAGATGACGAGTAACTTTTGGCGCTCGAGACTCGACTCGACAAATCAATAAGTAAGCGCGATCGAGCCGTCGCGCCTCGATCATAGATTTCTTTTCCATTTCTTAAACTCGTAAATTGCACGTAACTTATCTCTTTAATTGCACGTTCAATATAACACGACGACGACGAGTACGACATCGAATTATAATTAAGTAGGTACATCTATTTGGTTCGTCGCGCGAGGCCGAAGCTTCTTTGCCCCCCTCCGCGGGGCGCCATGGGGCTGCTGGCGCCTCGGAGGAGAGGGACAAGAAGGTGGAGGCCTCGGGGGCCACCGAACACAGGGAAGAGCAAGGAGGAAAAAGGGTGCCGATCGCCTTGTGCGAGATCACTGTTTCGATTTTTCTTTTCTTTCTTCTTTTGTAAAAAAAAATAAAGTAATAAAAACGCAAAATAAAAAACTTATATATCTCTCTCTCTCTCTCTCTCTCTTCGCGAAGGTAAACTTAACGGCTAATGCGAATAGTACGAATTTTGTGCGTGTATAATCGTCACGACTTATAGATATATATTTATATGTACATATACATATATATTTATATTTGTATGAAAAGAAAAAAATGAACGAAGGATGTAGGCAAAAGCGAAAGGAAAATATAAGCGTCGGCGTGTTTCCTCGTGCATTTTTTCCCTTCTGGCTCCTCCGCTTCAACAGCGCGAGAGGCGCGGCCTCTAAAGCTTACTTGTTGCGTAATTTTTTTTTGTTTTTGTTTCGTTTCTTTAATTATATAGGTTTCGGACTTAGGTACGCGAGATTATACTTAAGTACACGAATCACTCTGACGATAAGTTGCGTGCGCATGCACATGCGCACGCGGGCGTAATCCTCTCGCGAGTGGCAATGCCGAAACCGAACTAACGTACTTTTTCTTTATTTTTTGTTATTAGTGTACAAGGCGCGAGTTATAACGTTTTTCGCTTGTTTAGCCGCATGCTTCTTCATCAGTGTTATTATTATTATTATTTTTTTTTCATATTCTTTTAATTACTGTCACGCAAGATTTTTATCCCGAGGAGCTCTGGCCCTGTATCGTATCACTCCTAGTAAAAAACAGTCGAATAGAAACATAGATAAATCTCGTGTAGACACAGATCGTATGTTTATTTATATACTTCTTCATTAATGCTTTTTTAATATACTTTTTTTTTGTTAAAAAAAGGGGGAGTCAACATTTCATTCCACAGTAAAGACAATAAAAATATAAAATCAACTCACGGATTTCTATAAAAATTTTGCATAGAAACTTTCAACCGCGCACGCATCGCCTGCCACCTCTCGACGAAGATTTCTACAAAAAATCTTTATAGAAACGTACAAATATTCATATTACCTGTATATGATCGCTTCTTCTAATATATAATTACGATTCTATGTTTCTATCAGACTCGATTTCGAGGTTGTCAGACGGACATCGGCGCTAATTTGTAGACTTATTTTTCATCCTTTTTTTCCCCTCCCAACGAAGCTTCCAAAGGTACGTATAGTTTTTATACCTAACTAGAGACAACACTTAAAGGTATCCTGGAAGGTGCGTAATCGGCGTCTCTACGGTTATGAGTTTTTTTATCTCTCCCCTTCAATCCCTCAGCAACATTCAACAATTATAAACAATACATTTTTTTTGTTACTTTGCTCCTAACAATAGTTTGCGATTCGCCTTGACTATTTTTTTTTTCAATTTTAAGCGTATGCTAAAATAAGTTAAATATATATATTTATATATATTTATATATATACTTTAATTTTATATATATATTTATAATACGCATAATGCTTGTATATAGACTCTCTGGTACGGGCCACCAGCGGTCCGTTTCTCGCCTTCTCAATTTTCTTTTTTTTTTCCTTCCATCATGTTTACTTTGTTTTTTTTTTAATAGCCTATTAACGCTTAATCTCTGCTCATAATCTTTGTTTGGTAAGCAAGTGTGCATGCCCCGATAGTGCGCGACGAGAGCATCCTGATAGTCTCGCCGAGAAAAATCGGAGCGACACCGGGTGGAGGTAAGAGTGCGCCTCGCCTTCGTGAAGCTCGGCGAAACCGCTTTTTAAATTTTTTGTTACTTTGCGCGACCCAGCCGACGCGGGCATCTCTCGCCGCATTCGCACGTCTCCTCGTCGCATGATTCGCGCCTAATAAACATCTTCATTGAAATATATTCATAACAAAGTCAGTTTATATAAGTCTACAACGTTTAAAAACGAAACAATAAAATATATGTAGCTTTAAATTTCGGATCTCCACAACGGTCAACGAGTGTGTGTGTGTGTGTGTGTGTGCGAGGCTTGGATGTACGTGTGTGTGTGTGTATGTGTACGTGGATGTGTGGGTTCAGTGTAAACGTGGGATAAAAAAGTGGAGCGAGAAAAAACCGATGCCCGCGTCCCGCCGATGAACCGTAAAGCGATTGAGCGCACGGGCGCAATGACGCTCTCACATCGCTCGAAGGCGGCCACCTCACTCCCTTTTATTTTTTATATTTTGTATGCGACGAATCGACGTCACGTTTACTATTAATAGTAACGATAATATTATTATCATTTCGCAAGTCCCTGGAGAACGATGAAAAAAAAACGAAAAAAAATTCTTACCCCTTTCGATATCGCACGCAAAGTATTGGTTACGACGCGGGTGACAAGTTTCACCTTGGCGAGCTGGACCTGATCTTTGCGAAATGACTTTGTGTTTTTATTTTTTGTTTTGTTTGACTAGAGATCATAGTAGAACGGGACGTCTCCGCTTTACTCCTTCATACCTCTCCTTTCCTCTCTCTCTTTCTCCCTCTAAAACCCGTACTTCGAAGCGAAAAAGTAGTTTCGTGCCCAAAAGGAATTTCGTCCAACTTGTGGGGGAAGTAGCTCGGCGAAGAAGTGATCATCGCTCACCTTTGACGGAGAGCCATGGCAACACACTGCGGTAGTCTTCGGCGCCGTTGGTCGCCAGCTTCCATTTGTTTTTTGGTTTGTTAATAAAATTTCAAAACGAATCAGCGTTATTGTTGACGTGTTCCTTTACTGAGCGACGAATCTGCTGGGGTTGAACTCCCTGTTGATGAAGGAGAAGCCGCGGAATTCATCTTGATTTATGCAGGGGACGACGTCTGCATTTATCGGTGTCAAAACTGGCTCCTCCTTTGTGAACTCGGCGTCGAAATTCACAGCGTCCTTTTTGTTTTTCTAGAAGCAATTAATAAAGATTTGCGATGCAATTTTTTTCTGTAAGAGTAACTATACTGCCGTGCAAATGAGGAAAGTGGGTATCTGCATTTCGCAAAATGATTTGAACCATATAAATAATTAAGCATAAAAATGATTAGAAACATTAGTTTTCTTTTACAAAAATGTCTAGTTCTAGTTCGTTTTCAGTGAAAAATGATAATTATTTTTTCAACAAATATCTTACGCAAACATGTCCTAATAAAAATGAATTTTATCAAATGTCTTGATTCAATAATATACTTTTTTTTTGTCTTGCAAATAACTTATTCACATGATCCTTACTTTGTTCTATTTATTTTTAACAATAAGATCTAATTATAATCAATGAAAAAAGCTATTAATGAAACGAATTATATTCTATTTACAGCTGGTTTTAAGATACAAATGATAGTACAGTTTACTTTATGCACATCGATACGATTGTTATTGCTTTGCTTATTGAAAAGCAAAAAGAAAGTTTGAAGGTAAACTGCAATAGTATTGATTCAGTACATCTGTGCACATAAAGGAAACTAAAAATGTAGTATTGATTAGTTTCATAAACCTGTCTGAAACCGTTAGATATGACAATATTAGTTACTGTGGTTAAAAGTACACTAAATTTAATTCTTTTAACATGAAGACAAAACTAAGTTACTAAATACGAAATTGATGACCGAATTCACGGCTATTCACAAATTAGGTCACGCGGATTTTGAGCATTCTTTACCCTTTTCCCTTCCCCTCCCTTAACGCACTTTCACTGCAGTTCCTCGGTCTTCAGTACACACCGCCACACTAAGACCTCCCCTCCCCCTCCAAGCGTGACGTAATTTATGACTGACCCCTTATTGATATTGAATATCAGTAAAAGTGTGTTTAGAAGCAATCACAATAGCATTGTAAAAGCTAAACATTTACAAGATGTACTACCATTTTTACGTTACTAAAAGATCCGAAGCTCTATACTTTCTTAAAAGAACGCCTTCTACCCCTCGATAACCCCAATGTATCATTACCCCTCCAAAACGAGAAAACAAGAAAAGAAAAAGAAAAAGACAACAAGGAGAAAAACTCACGATTTTTGGTTTAAAGGGCGGCTTGACCTTGCGCGCCTCGAGCGCCTCCCAGTCCATGTTCTGGAAGAAGGAGTGCGTCCTGATGGCCCCCTCGGCGCCGTTCGCCACGACGCAGCCCAGCCTCCTCGCTGGATTCTTCGTCATGAAGCCCTTGAGTATCGAGACGGCCTCGTCGCTCAGCCAGACCGGATACAGCACGTCGTCCCGCAGTATCGACTCGAAGAGATCGTCCTCGTTGTCGGCCTCGAAGGGCGGCTGTCCGACCATCATCTCGTACATGAGGACGCCCAGGGCCCACCAGTCCACGCTCGCCCCGTACTCGAGCTCCTGCAGGATCTCGGGGGCTATGTAGTCGGGGGTGCCGCAGAACGTCGCCGTGGTCGCCCCCTCGAGGATGCCCTCCTTGCACATGCCGAAGTCGGCGAGCTTGCAGTGACCCTCCTGGTCCAGCAGGATGTTGTCGAGCTTGAGATCGCGGTAGATCACCCCGTACTTGTGGAGAAACTGCAGGGCCAGCGTCACCTCGGCGGCGTAGAAGCGCGCACGGGCCTCCTCGAACTTGCAGGCTTTCTGGATTTGGAACATCAGGTCGCCTGGAAATGGAAGAGAGAGAGAGAGGGGTTTGGGGTTAATTTTTTGTTGATGTTGGTGTTGGGGGTTTGGGGTGGGTGTATTCTCAACGAAATTCGAGACGAGGTTTTACAGGGATGTTAATACTAATTGGTGTGCATGGATAGATAATGGTTTGGTAACTGTATACACCCGAAATTTTGGAGAGTGAATATTTCACTTCGAAGAGAGTATTTGGGAAGAAGGTTTGTGTTTCAATCGAAATAAAGCTTTTTTTGAAACATTCGTAGATTTGAGTGATTTGCACGATAATTATACGATTTCCGCTGTAAAAGTAGCGAGTGTCGAAAATGCAAGTTTTTTGTATCTTTTATACAGTAATACATAGGTCGTCATTGCTGGAAAATATACCCTCAAGGGCAGGAAATCCAGTACTTTGGCAACAATGTTACAGTCAATTATATATTAATGTCCTTTTTTGATGCTACGGAGTATACGCTATTTAGACACCTTTAAACCGAAATTTATTTAGGATTCATGAAAATTATTTCTTTTAAAAGTAATCATTCTGACATCTTTTTTAACTATAAATACTTGGTATTACCTTCATATTTATCGGCGTAAAACCACAAAATCTTGATCCTACACGTCGTAATGTATAGCTACATATTGTCAATACATTATGTATTGAAGGAATTTTGGAACGTGTACAATTCTACGTCATATAAAAAACGATTTTTTTAAATGGTTATATAACGGTTTTTGATATATACTAAAACTTTAACCGTGCATTTTTTAGTTAAAATCATATTTTTTTTAAGTTATCAATAAAAATTTAAGGTAGTATATTGGTGGTATATCAACGACAGGTGTGGCGTACAAGTTATCGTAAAGATCTAGTTCTTACGAGAATGGTTAGATTTGAATCTTAAGAGCAGAACTTTTAAAAATTAATTTAATTAATTAATTAAAATTCAAATTCGCCACGTACAAACAAAATTAAGTATTATTCTAAGCAGCTAATAAATAAATAAATAAATAAATTAAATAAATAAATAAATAAATAAATAAATAAATAAATAAATAAATAAATAAATAAATAAATAAATAAATAAATAAATAAATAAATAAATAAATAAATAAATAAATAAATAAATAAATAAATAAATAAGTAAATAAATAAATAAATAAATAAGTATATAAATAATACTTTTAAAATAGGAATTAATTACCACTTGTACTAAATTCTGGTAGGAATGGAATATTATAATATTGCCTCTTTTCAAATAATTGGAAGTTGTAAGAAAACATGAATGTCACCATATTTATTCCTTCAGAAAAAAAAATTACAGCCCGAAATATGCACCTCTTATGATTTGACATATTTTATATATATTATATGTTGTCTACGGAGTCTACAAATGCAATTAAATATAATGTAACTACTCCAAACAAAGACTAAAATTTTTTTCCTCACGTATACGAGTTAGTTTTTGATAGATATTTAATCACAATGCTAAACAAGGCTCTTACAAACGAGCCCTACTTGCCCGACCAAAGAGTCTATAAATTTTCAATCTAAAACGGAATATTAGCTAAAATAACTGAGGCGCGTCTACATTTTTCTATTTTATTTACTAGTAATATTACTGTTAAAAATTCTATTCTAGATGTTTATTACATTGAAAATTTAGAATTATGTAATTCATTAATAATTTATTGAAAAATATGAAACACAATATTTTTGGCACCAAGGCACCTAGATTGTAGAGAAATTTTATAAAATATATATAGATATCATAAGGGTAATAATTATGTTTGGAAAAGTGTAGTTAATAAATCCTCTAAAATTAATGTTTCCTTTTTAAAAACACCACACTAACGCTTATCAAATATTCATAACTCAATTTGCAAAAAAATTTCCATTTCTGACCTTGCAGTCTGCTCGGCTGCACTGAAATCCACTTATCGTGCACATCACTCATTTATAACTAATTAAATTACACTTTTTTAAGCGAATTAATTATTAAAACTTAAAAGAGGTTGGTTAAGGTGATGTTAAATCCCCCTGTTAACGGCAAATACGGGAAACCACTCTTTTCATTTAATGTCCAATTTTTAGAAAATATCTCTCTGAAACGTTATTGTTTTTGATTGGGACAACACTCCAGAAAGATATTTACTCAAAATTAAAAATTAAATGAAAAAAGTGGGTTCTCATAATAGTCAGTGACGGGTAGGTTTAGCATCATCTGAATACAATCTTCTTATGTTAAAAGTGTGAATAATTTAAGATTCTCAGATAAGAGAACATTTCTGAAATTAAAAAACCATCATACTCTTTTCCGGAGTGACGTTCAACTTGATTAAGAGTATAATAAATAACACCACTTGATTTCGCGCGAAATCAACTCATCAGTAAATTCTAACTTGACAAGGGTTGTATTTTCTTTTATTAATAGAGTGCAGAATTACTCGATTTGTGTGAATTTTCACACGCAGAGATGTAGCATGTTGTTTTTGAATTTAGTTACCGTAGCTAAATAAATCGTTACAGCAAAATAAAAGTTGGTTGTTATAGATAGTATATCAGAAGTTTAGTTTCGGTAACATCTTTTGCTATAATATCAAACTCTTCCACTACTTTATCAACATTTATTTATAATAATTCTAACATGGGCATTTGTCGTACACTGTAGCAAAGTTGTACGTCGTCTGGTACAAATATTTTTACTGTTTCAATAAATAATTCTACGTGCGCGCTAAAGTCACATATCGTTTAACCCGTACCTATCGCAAACGAGTCTGTAACAGCTCACTCATAATTTATAGTGATAACTTTATAAATATTATATTCATTCTTAGCCCTTTAAACTTTTCGTACACTCGTTTAATATCCTAATATGTAATATTAATTAGTTAAAAAGTTATAAATAATTTAAGCACGAATAAAAAGAAAAAATGGAAAAATAAAAAGTAAATGTTATTTTTTAAACATATTTTGTTTTCAAAGATGTACATGCTTAAGGTGATGCTAAAGCCATCTGTCACTGACAAAAACGAGAACTCACTTTTTTCATTTCGTTTTCAATTGTGAGTAAATATCTCTATGGAACGTTGTTGTCCCAATCAAACGCAACAACTTTTCAAAGAGATATTTTCTTAAAATTTAAAATTGAATGAAAAAAGTGGTTCCATGAATTTACCGGTAATAGGGGGGGGGGGGTAAAATTAATTAATTATTAACAACTTAATAAAAAAATATTAATAAAGTCAAAAAACACTAAACAAATGTTAGTTGCTTGCCCTTGAAAAGCGCGCCTACTTTGCGGGTTAACAATGAAGGGCATATTATCTCTTTGATCGACAAATTTTATCTCCTACATCAAATTAGTTTTGTAACCTTATATTGTTTTGACCTATCAATTATTATTGTTTCCTACTAATAACATTTTTTGTAACGTAAATACAACTATATATGATTTGACACCAGCTCGCTAGTCACGCGACTAACTTCCACCACCACTGCATCCAACCAAATAAGATAATTAAGAAAGAAACAACAACGACGATTACCTCCGTTAACGTACTCCATGACGAAGAACAACCGTTCCTTCGTCTGAAAGCAGCTGTGCAGTGCCGTGAGAAAGGGATGCTTGGCCGCCAGTACCAGGATCCGCTTCTCCGTCATCGTGCAGTCGACGTCGTCGTCCTGTATGATCACGTCCTTCTTCAACACCTTGACCGCGTACACCTCGTCCGGATGGCCCTTCCTCTCGGCCAGCATGACCTTGCCGAAGCTTCCCTTGCCCAGCACCTTGATGAAGTGGAAGTCGTTGATGCTGATCTTGCAGAGGTCGTCCTGTCCACCGCCACCGGTGAATGCGCTCTCGCCACCGGGCGTCAATCCCGACGACTCCTTGCCCGAGTGGTGGTGCTGTTGCTGTTGTTGTTGCTTGTGAGCCTGGGGCGAGGACTGATCGGAGCCGGCGCCCCCGGAGGAGGGTTCGTTGATCGAGGCGCTCGTCGGCGCGTTGCCCGACTGGATCGAGGACTTGTAGTTGATCCGGGGCGCCTTGATCTGCTTGTCCGGCGAGATGCCTATCGTGCTCAAGACCTCGGCCATCGCCTTCATGTTGATGCCGCAGTTGTTGGCCACGTTCTTCTGGCAGCGCTTGTGCACGTTCATGTCGCAGACTGTGCGGGACGGAACAAGAGGAAAAGTCTCGAGTTATCCGACTTTTTGTAAATATATATATATATATATATATAAAGGTATAGGTATATGCTAGCGGAGATAAGCGGCGATCTCGCTGTATATAGCTGTGTGCGCGGAGCATTTATCTTTTATTTATTTCGATGATGGCTGGTTTAATAAATATGGTCCTTCGTACCGGAGATAGGAAAATGCTTAATCTCGAAATGAACGGCTCGGAAGAGACGCGTTGGGAAAAGTTGATGACACGAGATGATTGCTTTCACGAGAACAAAGTGATGAACGGCTGTGTGTATACTATCGCTCATTAATTTGCATTCTTTCTTATCGGAATTTGCATTGCACTTTGAGATTCACGAGAACACTGAATCAAATTTTTCTTTTGCTTTGCTTGTTTTATCTAAATGTTAATTGAAAGTAATGATAACTGCGTAAACGTAATGCAAATTATCGGTTTACCTTCGCATTGTAGACCCTGTCGAATTAAGCCGTAGAGAAGAGAGCCGCAGTGGTCGCAAAACGTGAACCGCTTGTAATTGTGTATGACGAAACGATGCGGAACATCTATGTTGAATCGTGGACCCTGAGTGCACTGACTTGATTGTAACATTGTCTCTTTTGACTGGAAAGACAGATTGATTTAATCAAAGAAATGTTTGATCACCAAAATTGTGTAGACTTATAAACAGCCGTATTATACGTTAACAAATCTACGATAGAAAAGTTTCAGCTTTCTGAAAACTATAAATCTTACCTCATCTCGCATTCCTGGACATTTTGTGACAACTTGCTCATGACACCTTTTGTGCACGACACAGGTACAAACTGAAATAATTGCAAAATATTTTCAGACAATAGTTGAAAAATAATTTTTGATAACATAAATCCCAAGCTTGCACATGCATTTTGTTAATATTGCATGAAATAAACTGTGTCGTAACTGTAAGAAACAAAATTTGTATAGATGCTATGATGATTAACGAAAATAATAATGTGATGATCCCATTTTGTAAAATGTATAAAAAGTTATAAGTCCTAAAACGTGATATATAACGAAACTGAAAAACAAAATATTTGTTAGTTTAGCCCACAGTAAATAAATTATAGAAGCGTTCAAACATTAATTATGGTAGTGTTATATGGTTGTTGCTTTTTTTTCTTTAAAATTTTAAGACAACTGTATAAAAGATAAAAATTAAATTGTTATCAAAGTAAAGTATAGCGCATGTGCAGACAACATTCATTGCTGTTAACAATAATAACCAGGAATGGGCACTATTTCATATAAATATAACAAATTTATTTCCACAATATAGACAACATGAAATATTGTGGGTATAGATGAAAATACCTATAATTCTAATGAATACAATTTTCACTCGTGGTAGCCAAAATGCATGATGCAATTTAAAATTCGTACATGTATTTATGACGTATTTATGAAAAGTATTGCCCAGGCCTGATAAAAACACAATTAATAATCGCTCAATAACGTGACTTGTGTCTTTCTCACCTTGACACTGATAGCCCTGCTTGCCCAAGCCCCTGAAATACAACAGACAAAAACGCGTCACATCATCTCCTCTGCAAAATCCCCATCGTGAAACACATAGGTGTATGCCTTCTCCAACAATTTAATAATCATAGGCCAGGCTGTCTATGACGAGCTCTCATGTATGTACATTGAAAAAAAAAAAAAGATAAGAAGAAGCAGGGTTGAGGCGAGAGACTGCATGTATCGCGTGTCTTTTAATTACGAGAATAGTTTCATACTCGTTCTCTTTTTGCTGCTTTTTATAGTTTTATTTTATAGCCCCAATTACCAGTGCCCGTCTATAGCATTCTAAAAGAAACCAGCTAGTTTTTCATTCATTGTGAAAATCCCACGTACCAAGGAAAAGATATTCCCAATCATGCACTGTTAAAATAATCCCAATGAAGGATATCAAAAAGTGATATTTTTTTAAAGATGAAAATCCATTTAAGACATAGATATTATGTATGTTTTTCTGTGTGAATAATCAACAAAATTGAAAAGTCAAATAAGTTTTGTAATTTTAGTTAGAGAATAAAGATGAAAAAAGATAATAATAGGTGTTTTAGATACATTTTTCATAAGTTATATATAGAATTATTGTATATTACTAAAAGAGAACTTTTTGCCTTTAAATATTTACTCAATGATATATTTTTACACACCAATCATTGCAAAGATACTTTTAATATCATTTGCTAGCCATGCTATGTTAGCAACATTTTTAAGATAAACATTTTTATTAAATGAAGAATTGTTTGGATTACTATTTCAAAAGTATCAATTTTATTTAAAATACGTGTTTGAGAAAACAAAATAACTGAAAAATAATACCATACCATAAAATGTTATTAAAATATGTACATTCGTTTAAAATAAAAAGTTTATTTACGATTGTTCGTGTTCATTCCATGTTCAAAGTCATTTCAGAAATACCATCTTTCCATATCCTTAAATTTTACCCAAGTTTAGTGTAGATATATTACATGCAAGATTATACCGACGTCCCTTACAAAGACTAGCACATTTCAAGTTTCTCGAAAAATACTATTTTTCATCAGGAATCTCCGACAGAAATTAGCAATTTTGTGAATTTCAGACAAAAACAATAATTTTCTTAGAAGATCAAAGAAAGTGTTAGAATTAATCAGAAAATCTAAAAATTGACAGATTTTTATAATAGGCTTCTGAAAAGAACTAGGTGTTTTTAAGAAATCTGAAATGTGCTAGTCTTCGTAAGGATCATCAATACATTGTATCCCAGTACTGATCTTTCAAGAATACTGTAATTTGACAATTCTGGCAGATTAAATCCCAATTTTGTGAGAGTAAAGTCAAGCATGCATAACCCATTATTACTATAATTATGAAGAAAAATCAAATCAGCTGCAGCGCAATACACACCATATGAATTCTCGACAGTGTGAGCAGAATGTGGGTTGCCTCAGAAAGGTGGCCATGAACTTATGTCCATTGACTTGATGGACCCTCCGTCGCATGGCACCCCGGCGACCTTTGAAGCCCTGCTGGCGCTCCTTGAATTCTCGCCTGGGCTCCTTGCTTCGGGTGACACCGCTGCCAACCCCATCGCCATCTCCTGTGCCGCATCCTTGCTGTTGTGCTTGATTGTTCCGTTGCAACTCTATTTTTATTCTTAACTTTCCCTGAGGCTCTAAGTCAACCTGAAACGTATTTAGTTTGTTATTCATTAATATTTGGTAATATTATTCAAAGTGATTTATTTAATTATTAACTTAGAAAACAGATGCACTGAGTAACTCTAAATATAAATTTTGTTTGTTTTTACAATACTTTTATTATAGTTTTCTTTATTTAAAAAATTATCTTCAAATTATAATTATAATAAAAGTTATACCAGTTCAGTATAACAAATTAAAAACCTTGTTTACTAAAAACATTGTACAAATGAAGCAATAGTAGATTAATAAAGTTTTTTAATGTAATGACCTACTTTACAATGGACTTAAAATAGAACCAGAAATCTACCTCAAAATTTTTTTATCAGTATTTTATTTACTTTTCCATGTTTTAGTTATTTTCAACTATACTATGGTAATAATACTTGGAATTCTAAATGTTCAATTTCAAGCAGCTTTAATTTGATTTGCTAATGTAAATAAAGAGTTACAATTTGATATTCAGCACTAAAATTTGAATAGTCTTTTACACAATTAATTATTTATATTATAAAACATTATATTTTTCAATAAACATATATTTCTTCTCACCCAGTATTTCGGATACATAATACCCATTTTATCAAGTGTTTCTTGCTGAATTTCAAGCAATCTTCTTAAGCACTTTATCATTCCATAATTTCGATGTGAATTGAACATTTTTATTTAATTTTATAATAACTAATGAAAAAATATAATCTGGCCAGTGCCAAAGTTTTGTAGAATCATTTAGAATTATTAAAAAACACGAGAACACTCAAGTTAGAGACTCCTGCATGCACTGATTACTGTCTTTGTGTTTTAACGTGAAAAGACTCTTCTTTCATAATCTTATCTATGCTTCTTAGGTGTCATAAAATTAAATGCTGTATTGCAAATAGAAGCTATTATATCATATGTAAGATAAATTTTATATAGTCTAGCAGGCTACAGTGTGTTTTTAATGTAGGTTTTAGTTTAAGAAGTTAAAGAAACAGAAATTTAAAGTCTTTTAGTACTCTTTAAATTAAAAACCTCACTATCAAGTATGTTTACACAACATACTGGAGATTTGATTCTTATCTTTGGCAATTATACACTTGAAAACAAGATTGGGAATCTAAAGTGCTTACAAGTTATTTATATACTGACTTGATGTGCAACTAGTTAACATGATGTGTGTATTAAAAATGAAATGGAAAGTGCATTTTTAGAAATGTTTAATTTGTTTAATAAGTTTTTGATTCTTTAAGGGAATGTTAGCTTTAACATGTCTAGAAAAAATGTGCAGCAAAGTATAATGTTGATATTTACTCTAAAACTTTAATAAGTTGATTAAATAGGTATGTAAACATAAAGCTGAGTTCTTTTTGAAGAACTTACAATGAATTTTAGAGATATTAATAATTATTAGCAATAACTTTTGACAAGAAACATCATATTCAACTATTTTCTCAATATTATTTTTATCCAAATTGATGTTTGCTTTGCTTGCATAGTACACTTTATCAATGTTAAAAGAGTGAGCATTTCAAAGATTGATTTGTCAGTTGTGCTTGTTACACGTGTGCCTCGAGAAATTCTATCGAGACACATGTCAGAAGCTGAAAAGTAAATATAATCCAGCGCAAACAGATAACATACCCAAAAGTCAGCTGTTTCGTCATCTCGCTGAATCAGTTCCTCAAACGGTATACTGCAATTAGCTACAAAGTCATCTGGCTGCAAAGCTGCATTATGGAAGACGGTGAGGCCGAGTAGCATGGCATTGTGCACGTCGTGCGTGAAGAACTCGTTCCACACTGGATCGAAGGTCTTGGGCTTGGTGGAGGAGCGATTGAGGTACTTTTCGTCTATGTCCAGCTGCACGTAGGGATCCAGGATGGGCGACTCCTCCTGCCAGAACTTGCGCTGCTTGTCTGTGGCGCGCAGGCCAGATGCCTCGCATATCTCCACTTTTATCGTACCCGTAAACATGACGCCGACCGGGGAGATACAGAGTGCGCAAGGGCTTGGAGAGTGCTCGCCAAAAGCAAGATTGCACTCGGGAGTAAATAAAGAATCTGCAGATAGCCTCCCCACGCTGGCAGAGTATAACAAAACAAAAATAAAGAGAAGAGAGAGGGAGAGAGAGAGACTCAAGAAAGAGAGTAAAAAAAAAGCAGAGGTAGAGCTTGTATCACAGAGCTGTCATGCGGAGAGAGAGAGAGAGAGAGTGAGAGCAGCGACCAGCACTTCTCCGTGGAGGAACTCCGAAGAGGGAGCAAATTATCTTGGCTCCCTTGAGAAGTAAAACAAGGGTGGGTGGGTGGGAGGGCAGGCTCCAATGAGAAGGAAAATGGAAACGGGCACAGACAGACAGACAGACAGACAGACAGACAGACACACACACGCACGCACAATAATCGAGACTCGTTGGCGGTCCTCCTTTTCCCGCGGATAAAAAAAGCAGTGTGCAGGTCTCTCGTTTCCTCCTTCCGATGTGTGTCTCGCGCGCGCGCCCGCGCGGCCCCGCAGTCCCTGTCAACGGAGCACCACCAGCCTCGGAAGTCCGCGACGCCTCTCCCGCTCAGCAGCAGCAGCAGCAGCAGGCAGCAGGAGCAGCAGCAACAGCGGCAGCAGCATCACCGCGCTCGCAGCCAAGGGTTGAGGAGGAGCTGGCGCAGCTAGCCCCCAGCAGGGTCTTCTCCGTCGGCCTGGCGCTCGTCGTCGTCGTCGTCCTCGTCGTCCTCGAGGTCAGAGGCGTCGTCGTTCGCGAGCCTCGATCCGCCCTGACAGCCATTTAACGCAGTCCGTGTCTGTGCTCTCGCTCTCTCGCTCTGTAGCCCTCTCTCTTTCTCTCTTTCTCTCCGTCCCTCCTCCAAGCGCGCCGCAGCTTCGACTCGTTCTCTCTTTCTCGCTCTCTCTCTCGTTCTCTGTGTCTTGTGCGCGCACAGCTTGCGCGCGCGCGCGCGCGTGTGTGCTTGTGTGTGTGCAGTCCTAGGGTGGCCTCGGGCGAGCGAGAGCGCCACTGCTGTGTCCGTCCGACGAAGAGAGAGGGCGAGAGCTTGCGAAGGTGTGCGTCTATACCACCCGCACACGACACGCGCGCGCAAGCTCTCTCTATCTCGATAGCCTGCACACGCGCACACACGGAGACACTATACGTGTGCGCCTATGCGGCGGTCCTTGCGCGCGCGTTCTCTCGCTCTTTTTTTTTCTCTTCTCTCGTGTAGCTGGTATACTCAGCTGTAGGTGGTATAATGCGGCCCTGTATATCGGCCGGAGCTTTTTCTCTCTCTCTCTCTCTCTCTCTCTCTCTCTCTCTCTCTCTCTCTCTCTCTCGCTCGTGTGTCCTCTGCGGAGAATAGCGTCGAAGCTGATCGCGCTCTCGCGAGCTTTCAGCTAGTGTCGACTCTTGCGAGCTTTGCCGCGGAAGTCCGCGGCGCTTACGCTTATATATCCTATATATATATATCTTCTAGGTAGTCCTACGTTCGGCCCTACTCCGTCCTACCGGATGTATATCTTATATATGTTGCGCTGGACACTGTGCGCGCATTCTCCGCGGGATGCGCCTCGCTGCGGATTTTTTCCGGAGGAGGAGGAGGACGACGACTATAAGTACTCCCGCTTCGAGCGATGGAAATAATACATAATGAAGCTTTTGGAAAATGTGCGGCGGTCGCGCGGAGCTTTTTCGCTTTTGCGGACTGCCTGCGCGCACCCCTTCTTTCTCCGTCTCTTTTATTCTCTGATGATCCGCGCACACCCACACGCTATCGCGCGCACTCGCTCACTCCCGGAGTGGAGTGTCCATATAGGCACACTTTGCTTATTTTCCTCTTCCTCTTCCTTTTGCAGCCGACGCCGCGTGAATGTGCGCGAGTATACGACGGCTTTCTCGCCATGCGCGGTTCTTACGTATATAGGATGTACAATACAATGTTACACGCTGAGAGTCCGTGTAGCCGTGTGTAATAGGTGAGCAGTGGGGTAAACTGCAGGATACTGGGTCGAATGAACATTGTAATTTTTTAAGAACTGTTGGATGTTTTGTCCGGAGTCTAAATTGTAAATTTATTTTAGTCACAAGGAATGTACATATATATACAAGCTATTTAATGTTGTCAATAAAGGGAAAGTATAAAATTGAGGGAACCTGAAACCACCTATAAATTGAAATTTAACTGTTAATTCATGTTTAAGTGTAATATTAAAAAAGGATAACCATAATTTAAAATTTGCTTACATTTTCTCACATTTCCTTAATTATTTTACCAAATTTTCTCAGGTATACTTACTAGGAGAGTGTCTGAGGTTTTGAAAACGATATTTGCTAAAACTTTGAGAGGTGTTTTCTGACACCTAGAAATGAAGTCTAGCACCCTAATTTTTTTCCAATGGGCCCTTATTCTCGAGATATCAATCAACGGATCTCAATTGTGCGCAATTTTAATAAAGAATAGTGCATCTACTTCTGATCATAGCTCTGTACTCAAACGTAACTAAAAGTAGATAAAAAGAGCTTTAATTTCATCTCTGTTTCGTAAAAAAATATTAATCCGAAGCAAAGTTATTAACTTTCAAAGAAAGCGATGAAAATCCTTGAATTTAGCTGCATTATTTATCATGATTTTTTAAAGTTAATAACTTTGGTTCTGATTAATATTTTTGTACGAAACAAAGCTGAAAATAAAGCTCTTTGTCTACTTTTAGTTATGTTTGGGTATTTTTTTCCTAGCATTAAAACTTGCAGCGCTATGCTCAGAATTAGAGACACCATATTTTACTAAAATAGCGCACAATTGAAATCAATTTATTGGTTGATATGTGGAGAATAAGGACTCATTGGATAAAACTAGAGGTGAAACCCTTCATTTTTAGGTATTAGAAAACACCTATCCAAGCTTCAGCAAATATCGTTTTCCAAACCTCCGACATTCTTCTAGTTAGATACGAAAACGTTATTTTTAAACATTGTAAAAACGTAAAAAAGTATTAAAAAAATGAAAAAACACGTAAAAATATAGACTATGTGAGAAAATAAGAAAAATATTACAGATTCAGCTAGAATTCATATATTTCCACACTTTCTCACAGTTTCTATATTTTTATACATGTTCTTACATTTCTCATATTTTCTAGGGTAGGTTTAAATAAATCGTACATTATTACATTACTTCTTTTTAGATAAATTTAAATATTTTAATTATTTATTTATATATTTATTCATTTACTTGCTCACTCACTCACTCACTCATTCATTTATTTATTCATTCATTCATTTATTTATTCATTCATTCATTCATTCATATATATATATATATATATATATATATATATATATATATATATATATATATATATATATATGTATGTATGTATTTATTTACTTATTTATACATCCTTTTACGAAGTCACCGTATCTATAATTAAAGCTTGCATATTCCCCGCAAGTCCACCTGTTCCCGTATTCGGACAGGGTACTATGGGTACTGCCCCTTGACGTGGGAAAAACTTGTGCGGCCAAGAAAACCGACGTCAGGAGTCAGCCAACAAAAAGTCAAACTTATAAGTATCTAAGGTACCCTTTTATTCCACAAAAAGCACCTAAATTTTTCGTCCCCCATCTCCAGGTCCATCATTGTCGGTATCCAAATTCATTGTATATAATTACACCCAGCACTGCTCAACTTGAAATAATAATATTTCTCTTTAGAACATCTTGGAACCCCGCCAATGATTCTAATGGTATATATTATAAATTTATAAATAAATATAGGCTTTTATCGAAATGTATATTACAGAAATACTTTTTATGCCCATCTGAACGAAAATGGCCACTTTTTTCCCTGAAAAGAGAGACCAAAATTACACTTTTTGCCCGCAAAAATGATTAGCGGGAAAAAGTTACTTCACTAGAAAATAGTAAAAATTCCTTTATTTCATCAAGTTCTACCAATAACCCTGATTTTCGATTGTCTTTTAACAGTCCATTAGTCCCGCTTTCCAAGTCAAAAAGTGGCCACAGTTGAGGTGGGCATAAAGTACTATATGTAACTCGAGAAGAAAGTCGATTTTTCCCTCGAGTGATACTGCCCTCGCTTCGCTTCGCTCGCTCGGACACTAAACTTGCCAGTGGGAAAAATATTCGACTTTTTGCCCTTGTTATATAATGTACTATTAAAATTTAAAGGTCTTTATCGTCCCCAGCCCGCTGAGAAAATCCATATGGATTTCCACATGGAAATTTCACATGAAAATCCAGATTTAAATCAACATGGAATTTCAGCTGGATTTTCAGGTGGGATTCTAGTGGAATTCAGGTGGAGTTTTACTTGAATCTAAATGGAAAAATCCTACTGGAATTCCGACCTATGGATATGTATACTTTTGACTACAATATAAGTTTAAAATCTTTAATCCAATCATTTTGACTTTTCAAGCAAATTAGGCATATGACAGGCTGCGGTGAAATTAAACAGTTTAACTGACTTTTTTCGTCTTATCCGGTTTTGCCCGATTGCATCCGGTAATGAATCTATTTTGTATTGATTCCGATATAATCCTATGGAACCGAATTAAAAGTCCGTATAACATTGGACAAGTTCATATAGGTTTATTTTCTAATCCGGTCAAATAAGTTTTTTAAACCAAAGCAAAAGCGTCCCAAACAAACTTAATTTTTTTTAATTCCGTATACGAGCATTACTGCACGTTATGCCCTTATCCACGTAGCGAGTTGCAGGCGGCTTGATTTCACTTGAGCTATCGACTGCCCCGATAATTTATAAAAGTATTATTTTTGTTATAATTAGATTAAATATATATTTAAATTTATCTAAAAAAAATATGTAATAGAATACGATATAGGTATGATTAATCTTTACCTAAAAATATATTAACAATCCTAATTTTTAATTTAAAGTTGGAATCCTAACGGCATAACGAAATAAGGCCACTTTTTATGATTTTCAGATATTAAGGTTTAAAGTTTTTATTTTCCATTTAAATTTCTAATGTTTAAAAAATTCAAAATAGTAGATATAAGATAGATTCTTGTTTGTACACTTTCATGAGTTATATGCATTTTTATTTGAAAATATACTATGTAAGGATACAAAAAATGTTCAAAACTTGATTTTCATAAAAAGTGGACTTACATACATCGTTATGTTAACACAACACATATAAATAAAAAAACAAATAACGAAGCAAATTAAACATAAAACTGTTCATTTTTGTCCGCAAAGTGTTTTACTGCTAAACAATAAAGTGATATCCCAACAAATTGTCCCATTTGATTGTCTTTATTGATGTTGAAATTGCCCCGTCTGCAGGGACAAGAAATAATGATCATTTTAGATTGTATAATGTACTCTTCTCGTATTAATTCTAAGAATTTAAATCTATTAAAAAAACATAAAGTCGTTACAGTATACATCAGAAGTATTAATTATGCTTAAAATAAGATTTCTATTCTTTTACGTAAAAAATAGTTGTATTGCCGCGAAATGTGTCCATTAATTTTATCCCGCGCTCCCCCATACCTAAAGCTATAGGTATATATTATCTATAAGATGCATATGATGCGCGTCGCCCATTGGGTGGGCACGATCTTCGATATCAGCCCGTTGGATGTTACGTTGAGGCTTGAGGCGCTGGGGGTAAGAAAAGCGTAAGCTCTGTGCGCTGCTGCACGCGGACGAAAACCGAGTCCAGAGGATTTTCGACGATTTGACGAGCTGGTCGCCACCCGTTCTTGGATGAATTTGTTGACTTTTCGAAGAAGACGCCGTGTAAAATAAGGTAAGAGATTTAAATGAATTTGGCCAGTTTTTTTTTTTGAGGGATCAGGAGGGTGTTTCGATCATACCTGTTGAATAACCTATAGCGGAGATTTTCTTTGTTTGGTATACCAGGCATTTTGCAAGGTTTCTTTCCAGATATTTTTTACATTTTGTGTCATTATTTGAGAAAAAAACGTTTGATTCTAAATTTAACATTTTTCTTAAAATTTGTAGAATACGAATGTCGAATTATTGGTATATATTATCGGTATGTGCAAAAAGTTATTTTTTGTACGGTGTTTGCACAAAAATTAAGAAATTTCGACGGAATACAAGTACTTAACCGTTAAAAATACAAACATGCATTTATTGAAAGTTAACGTCTGGTTTTTCTTAAAACCAACATTTTTCCTTATTTCTTGGCTTGCAAGTTAAGAAAACATTTTTTATACCCATGTATATAATAGAGTAAATTCAAAGTAATATGTTGAGGAAATGAAGAACGTTTATCATATCCTTAAACGGAAGCATCATTAATCTCGCACGTGAATCACGCCGAGCGCGAAGAATTCTCAAGAACTCGCAATAGAGCATGTAAAAATACACTTCGTGTAACAAGAAACAAGCTCTCAATAAGAATGATACAATTTTCAAATATGATGTCATTCCTCGGCGATGATGCGCGGCCGCGGGGCAACGGTAAAAACCGCGGCACCGTAAACGCGCGTATACTTACACACACTCACACACACACTATAGACACGCATGATGACGTCGCTCCATCTGCAGCGATCAGTGCGCGCGCGATGACGAGCTTTTTTCGATCGAACTGTAAGTGTGTATACATACAACCTATTGTGCCTACCAAAATTCCCATGACAATAATTGTGCGCGTGCAAAAGTAAACAGCCGCGCTTCTTGGAAAACGAAGCTATCAGCGATCATAACCTCTATTATACGAAAAACCGTTGATAATTCGAAAACTTTGCTCGATCGTTACGGTGGTTTCTCGCGTGCCCTCGCAGAGTTTTGCGTCTCGGGGCGGGGAAAAACAAATCCACGTGCATGTGGCGGATGTCGGGGAGTCGAACCAGTTATAGCGAGCGAGGGATAATAATAAAGCGACGAGTGGCTCGATCTCTGCTCGGCCGGACGAAGCGCGACTTTGGTCGAGTGAGGTTCGCGCGTTGGTACATCCGGCAGTAATCGACTGTCTTATCCGTTTCTCTGCGTTCTCGGCGTCAGCTATGAAAAATGTCAATTTACTTCAGCATGGCGAAGTTAACGCGATCCGTCTGGGGACTCTCGTCGAATTTCGCCTCGAATCAGTACTTCTCACGACTATTGGCGTAAGTTCTCGAGCTCAAATAAAACCTTTACTATCCGACTTTTTAGCACTGTAATTTTCACTGCTTGACATTGTTGTGTAAATAAGCTAGTAGCATTGCTAAGATGTAGAGTGCATGTTTGCCGTACTGGCTATTTATAAAGAATCATGTGCAAACTGATGTAAACTGTTGCAATGATCTTAAGTATACTTGTATGTGTTTATTACCTTCGTACTTGTTGCAATGCTATTTTGTCTCCTATAGAACTCCATGGATCTCTGCATCGGAATCGAGATTGCGAAATTTATCCACCAAAGTAGCCAGCAATGCTTGTGAAGACGAGCTTATAATCAGTGACAGTTGCGCTAAGCGCTTGAAAGAAATTACGGAAGAAGGTGGATGCTTGAGAGTAACGGTTGAAGGCGGAGGCTGCTCCGGTTTCCAATACAAGTTTAATTTGGATTCTAGCATAAATGACGATGACAAGTAAAAATTTTATTTTATCATTTTAATACCTCAGATATCAAATTTGCTGTCTGAATTAATTTAGTTTATTCAAATCAATAAGAAGTTCGTAACAATTACGTTATTCATTTTTCAATAGTCAATATTAATTATGAGAATAGTTTGCATTAATGATATATTTGATTTTAATATTCAATTTTGCAGTTTCAAACTGTAAAATGTTACAAGTCTAATTATTTATAGACAGGTTTTGATGTATTATAATCCTTTAATGACAAATAATAAATAATTCAAAGTAAATAAAAAATATTATTCTTTTCAGGATTTTCCAAAAGAATGGAGCCAAAATTGTAATAGATTCAACATCTTTAGAGTACATTAAAGGAGCCACGATAGAATATCATGCAGAGCTGATACGTTCTGCATTCAGAATAACAAATAATCCCCTAGCAGAACAAGGCTGCAGCTGTGGAGCTAGTTTTGCCATTAAAGTTGACTGATTATTAGATTATATAACTTAGGATTTCCATATAAATGTCCAAATATGTGATTTGTAAGATATTACGATTGTTGGGATTTATTTTTAAAACTTTTTAATTAGTAAACAAGAAAACAGTTGTATTTGTACATATTTAATGCTCGAATAGCGAACGTTAAAATTTTTTTTATTTAGAATTCATAAATAACGCAACACCAAGTCAGAAAGCTCTTAGCTACTTTTGCAGTTAGGAGCACATCGAAATTCGATATTATGGTCGTAGTATTTACATAAAATGGAGTTCCTTGACGAGTACGATTACATCATGGAATGTGTTGGATTGTTGATAGAAAAGTGGTAACTAGGACAGGCTTATTTCCCTCTTTTACCATTCTGAAAAATTTAAAAATTGTTTAAGTAATTTTAAGTACATATACATAATTATATTTAAGTATATGATGAAAGTTGATTGTTCCTTCATGAAATAAAATAATATATTATTAATATTTACTTTGGTGGAAAGTTCAAATTTTAGTTGTTGTATCTCTTCTGTTTGACAAATGAGTTTTTCGTTCATATTGGCAAGATGTTCGCTCATGGTACTAAGTTGTAACTTATAGTTTCCTTCCTGAACTTCTTTATCTTCCTGCAAGCTTTTCCATTTCGTAAGAGCTTCCAATAACGCTGCTTCACATTTTTCTCTTTGTTCTTCACTTGTATCTAAATGAACGTTCATAACTTCAGTCTGAAATATCATAAAATAACATTAGTAAAAACTTATCACCATTTACTTGCATATACATTTAAAATGCTTACATTAGCAGCTATAGCTAAATTTCTAACATGACAAATATGCTTTTCTGTTATTAACCTATCGATTTCTCGCAAAAAATATTCTCTAATTTTAGTTTCACGAGCCTCAATTTCCTCTGATATTGCAAAGGGTCCACTCAGTCTACCAATCTGTAAAAGTAATGTGACATTAATTAAAATTAGTTTGCATCTTGAAAAACGTTTAAAGTGTTTAAGATTTGTTGCATAATTATTATTTTCATCTTTTCATATTTAAAAAAAGTACAATATTTTAAGAACTGAAAAATTGAATGTCCTCAGATATAATTTCAAAGCTAAATGTCTTACCATATTATTAGCTTCAATTGGTTCTAAACCATTTGTTTCGAGTATTCTCTTTTCACTGTTTTCTTTCTGACTTAATTCGTCATACTTAATTTTTACAATATTATACTGGGTTTTCCAATGATTTAACTCCTTCTCTAATTCACATAGTTTTGTAAATTCAAAATCTTCACTATTTTCATCTTGTGCAGATGACCAAGCTTTTCTTGATGGTCCTATTTCAACGGTTGACTTTGAAGATCTCCTAGATGCCGAAGGTGAGGAAAATGGAGAATGATCCTGCCTATGATTTGTGAAACCAGATTTCAATTCCAAATCATATCCATCTCTCTTTCCTTCTCCACTCGACCATGAAACTGTTTCTTCCTGTTTCAGCTTTTCATTGAGTTTTCTCTGTGCATCATTTCGCTCCCTTTCTAATTTCTCTATCACTTCATGGTATTTGCTATCTAGTTCAACTTTTGCTTTCTCTGAAAGCTCTAATTTATACTCCAAATGTTGTACTCTATCCAATAAACCTTCAATTTCACTATTTTTGTCACTGATTTGCGATAGTAACTGAGCATTTTCAACGATTTTCTTTTGAAATTCTTCATCTAGAATATGATTAGGTGGTGGCGGAGGTAGCTGAGCTTTGTTCTCTGTTGTTTTGCTCTTCCCTTTCTTTGTCTTGCTTTGAGCCTTATCAAGATCCTGCAAACAATATCACATTTGTTTTATACCAACTGATAAAAGTGTACCCAGATTAAATATCTTACCTCTTGCAGTACAGTCACTCGCTTTGTTAATTGTTGATTACGAAAAGTAAGACTATCCAATTCCTGTTCCGCTCTTCTAAGTTCAACTTCTTTTTCTTTTAATTGTTCCCTAAGATCTGTATTACGAGCCTGCTCATCGATCACCGCTTTCTTTAGGACATTTGCCTGTGCACGAATCTAGAAACAAACAGCAATTCATTATTGAGAAAAATAGAACTTTGCATCTCACGCACTTTCATCGCAATAGACAATGCCCATAGCGAACGCATAGTATTTAGAAATTAAACATTATCTTTATTATTCTCATTACACTCCATTTAAAAAAGCAAATGAACATAACAGTGGATCTAGAAGTATTCGGTTACTTTTGAGTATTCTGTAGCGAGCTTCTGATACTTGATCTGCAGCTGCCCAGCGGAATTATCCATCGCTCCGAACTAACTAGCTCCTAGCCTGTGGCCACCTCTGATGAAATATACACACAAACAATCAGCGATGATCGGGCATCATTGTGATGACTTCCTGCTGCGTCCCTCGACACGCACACTTACATTATGTGCACGCTCTTCTCTTTCGTCTCGACAGCTCTCTATTCCTCTCTCTCTCTATCTCTCTCTTTTTCTTTCTCTCCCGGGAGAGAACCGACGACTATTACAAGCACTGCACTCGACGATACAGAGATTATCGCTGTCAACGTGTCAATCCGCGCGCGGCCGTTCCATCAGAATCAGCGCAGAAAATTAATATCTAACGGTGATGATGATTGTGATACGGTCACATACGAGCGAGCGCAGTGTTGCGGATCTCCCTCTCTCTCTCTCTCTCTCTGTTTTTGTGTTCGTTTTCGTTGTATCGTCGGCGCCGAGACTGGTATCTACAAGGCTCGAGGAGAGCCGAGAGAAAGGATGTACAAAGAAGTTTTTACGCAGGCATCCCGACGTCGTCGGGAGATCGCGAGGACTGCATCGCGCGCGCAAAACGCCCCCGAAGCGAAGGCCTGTATATCTCTCCCCTCTCTATCTCTCTCTCGCTGTATTTGTTATGTGTAAGTATGCATATTTTAAATATGTTGACTGGACTGGTCTGGCTTGCAGAGCGCGCGGGGAGATTGTATCTGTGTGCAGTCGGTGTGTGCGGAGTGCGGACTACTGGTTGCTGCGCTCTGCTCTGGCTGAATGTCAAGGCGCCTGCGTACATGATTTGAAGTCAGCTGTATTATAATATTGCTCGCCCCCGCGTACTTGGCGCCAACTTTGAAGCTGTTGTTATTGTTTGATCTTAGGTATATGGATCGTCATCTGGAGCGCGTGAGAGAGAAAGAGAGAGATCGTTTTATAAATGGAGAACTTTTTATTAGGTCACTAGGTGATACCTTTTTCCAGACACATTAATTGTATTACAGAATTATTGATTAAAATTAATCGTTATTGAGATGTTAATAACTCGGCTCCTAATAGGGGTGGTAAAAGACGTCAAAAATCGCTGATTTTAGGAACACTAAATTTTCCGATTTTTACTTTTCGTTTTTGGGCACTATCTTTGATCGTTAATAATTTTCATATATTTAACGCAACGGAATGAAAACTCTTTTTCTATCTTTTATTTATTTATTGTTTTATTTTTAACGTTTTGAACACCGTTTTTAGATTTAATTAATGTAATATATTTTTATATTGATTTATTTATTATTTAAGAATATTGATTTCGTTCTTTATTATTTTCTTTGCTTAATTATCTTCTTAAATTTGATTGGCCTTTTATAATTTTTTTACTTAGATCGTAAACCTGGTAATTTGTTATTTTATATTGTATTTTTTTTATCATTTGTGTATATTCGAATATGGTTATCTTTTGAGGTACATTAATTGTAAATTTATCATACATCATAAGACATGAAATATCACAGGAGCGAAAAGAATCATTAGTTGATAAGCAAGAGTTCTTACATTTTCAAATTATATTTCTAAGCTTGATAAAGCTGGTGTGCTACTTTATCTGCCGTAGGTAATGATGTTGACAATTCTTGCCCCAATTCTCATGTGAATAAGAAATGTAAAAATTGGTTTCTTTATAAATAAATGCATTGCTACTAAATGGGGAAGAATACAAAATTTATTTTTCTATTTGCACTTGTGCAAATGGTAAAGAACCGAAGCCGACGGGTATTTCTTTTTGAATTTAAAAAAAATAACAATTTGCGAAAGTTATACAGTTCATTAAGGTCTTTTGAACGACGTCACATCGTTCAAACATTAAAAGGTGCCAGACGGAGTGATGTCACACCATTGTCACAATCGTGTCATTTTTATAGAATTCTATATCTGTTTATTAAGAGGAGGCACCGCTGAATTTTCAGCCTAGTTCATATTTAAATGGTCGAAAGGAGAATGAAAATTTTTTAAACCTAATTTTTTATGAGAAATCCGATAGTGCACTCAGCAAAAATCTAAAAAATCATTTTCCGCCATTTTGAAAAATTTTTAAAGCCAAATATTAAATAATTATTCAATATTATTCAATTATCCAAGGAGGATTGATTACTATACTATATTAGCAATCAGTCCAAATAGGTTTTATCGGTTTCAATTTACCCACCTTGCACTGTACTCAGTCCTAATCCCATTTAGTAGCAATTACAATATTTTTTTCTCTGTGTAATTAACCGTGTTATAGGTATATATGACTCGGTTAGAAGCCAAGGTTAAATTTAGTATACTCGCTTACTGAATTAGTAAAGAGAAAATAAAATTGAATTTGATATTCCATCTAATTTGACTCTATCGGTCTCTTCGAGCCCATTTTTCTCCTATGATTTTGTACCATTCTCATTCTCTCTGGTAGAGAGGTAATAAAGATTTCATATCTTCCATCTCCATAGGAGAATTTTTGAGAAGGCAAATGCAATCAATACGAGGTGAATATAAGATATATTTAACTTTCGAAAATAAGGTTTATCTTCATCACCTCTCCACCAGAGAGAATGAGAATGGTACAAAATCATAGGAGAAAAATGGGCTCGAAGAGATCGATAGAGTCAAATTAGATGGAATATTAATACTTAAAACGAGTGATAAAATTTTCAAATTTACTTAAAATTTAAGTTAAATTAATACTATTTCAATTAGTGTACTTACATATTTTTTTTACTACTATTACTTTTACGTCGACACAGATTTTAATTAAGTACCTCATATATTGGAAACCAACAAATATACTAATAACAAATATTATGAAAGAAGTGTCAAACTTTTTTCAGTATCATTAAAACTGCTTAAAAAACCTTACAAAAGGTTTTGGTGGTTCTTGCCAAAAAAGTACAGCATATTCTTTATTCAGAGAACGACAATGTAAGTCTTATTGATTATTGTGTTATGCTAGATGGACAGGTATAAAAGTTGAGAATATTATTGACCAGTATATAAAATTGGAAATATGCCTTAGAATTAGCGAATATAATTGCAAAAGAATTAAGATTAAGTGCATTTTTGTAGAATAATAGTCGTAAGAATACATAAAATTGGTTTTAATCAACTGATGTTTGGGCTTGAACTAATTTTTTCTTTAAATTTTGTCTGTTTATTCCAAAGTAATACCATGTAATAAACATTCTCTGAAAGTTGCAGATCGAATCGTTAAAACTTGACTCAAAAATTTATAATTTTTTCCAAAGTTTAGATTTTTTTCCAAAATTTTGAGTTTAAATTTTGGAAAATATAAAATTTCGACATTAGTTTCAGAGATTTTCAGGAGCGGGATGGAATGTACATTCCCTCACGCTACAGCGGGCAAAGACGCTCGGAATGCCCAGTTTTCAATTTGTTATGCCAGCATGGAAAAGGGTCTTTTTCACGCACGTTTTGAACACACCCAGCCATTAAGTACGTAAGTACTATTTCCCCGCCTAGCCGGGAAAAAGGCGCTACATTAAATCTGTATTGCACGCGTGAATAAAGTGAGCCATCGATTGCCAGCATTTAATGGCTCACTTTAGTCTCTAGGTGCATAGTATACTATTTTCTGATACCCTGCCGTAAAGTATCGTATTTATTCACCGTTGTCAGGGAATAAAACGACACATTCACTCATTCGCGGGCGTCAATAGCCTACTTTACTCCCTTGGTGAGTAATATACTATATAAGGACATGCATGGTCGGAGATGCAAGTCCTGGATTTTCATGAGACTAGCACCCGTAGTTTCGAGCGTAGTTTGGTTGAAATTTGAATAGGCCCTAGATCACGAGATGTAATTAAGAAAAGTGTATACTTAATACAATTCCAAATAAAATAAGATATAAATAATAATAAGATAATTACTAAATAAAAGAAAGATCAAGCAGTGAACATACAAAATGAAATTATTTGCGCGCACACACACTATCAATATATCAGTAACACACAATAACGTATATGAGACTGCTATGCATTTTATTACACTTATTTAATAAATAAAATACACTTTGTATCACGTAACACCTTTTTTAGCAGTTTTTTTGAGAAACTAGAAAAAAGTTTGACTTATATAGTTTTAAAGTTTTACATGAAATCATGACTTATAACAATATAACATTTATTTAATTACTTTTTAAATAAATAAATGATAAATTACTACCCATTAAATGCTTCAATCAAACGAAAAATATATGTTGGTAATTTCAGTTTTCAAGCTTTTAGCTTGATGTTGGGTTATTTATATTTTGTAATTTACGTTTATCATAATATTTTATAATGATGTATTATACTGATTTATTTTTAATGATCTATTGTGTCATTATTTTAGATTATACGCCTGAAATCTCGTGGCATGTAAATATTGACGGCAATAGTCCGGAGGACAGATTGAAATTTCTGCGAATCTGTCCCGCTCTATCACATAACATTGAGTCACAAGAGAAAGGTTCAATTTTGCTGTTTATTGGAATTCCTATCAGACGCTTGAAAACAGTCGCCAAACGATTGTTTTTAATTGACGTTTGTCAACTTTGGTGAGTGAATTTAATTTAAAATATATTGTTTTATCTATTATAAATGAAATTACTGCCTATAAATGTGTAGGTATCGGTGAGTACTATTATAGGAAACAACTAAGTTTTATCTCATGATTACTATCCGATTGAAAATGATAGTCACCTAGCTGTTTCAGTCAATATCTTTAAGAAAAGAAATCGTCTAATATTCAGACTAATTGGTTCTTAAAGCTTAACTATTCAGTGATGAAATGAGATTGGTTGCGATTAATAAAAATGATTAGTTTAATTATAATGTTAGGTAATAGGAAGAAAAAACCGCTTATTTCACCTTCTTTTTGTAGCCCATTTTTTGAAGCTCGCCGTTTCGTTCAAATAATCCTGCTTTGTTGAAATAAATCAGGCGTATACCTTGAAGATCGAAGAACACGCTCGGGTTGGAATTTTTCAAAAAAATTAAAAAATCTGTTCACAATTTGTAAAAACAAAAAATGTATTTCTACGATGAAAAGTCACAGAGAGGTCAGACTAAGCCTTATAAAATTGTAAAAAAATCATATAATTATAAAACAATATAAATAATATTAAAAAGATTAATATTTTTAGAACCAGTCATTTAAACATTAAGTCTTTTTTCCTACGTTTTCCTACGTTGGTCATAATTTTCCGAATTCGGAAACAAAGCCGAGAGTGGGATTCAGTGAGAGTGAAAATTGAGACGTGCGTTTTTTCATATAATATTCTCTCTCGAGCAGGTCTTCGCCCACCAATATGTTTCTAAATATTAAAGATTTACCATTAGCTACTTAATAATATAAAGCACTGTTTATTACCTTAAACTTTGAAGTGCTCTTACTTAAAACTTTATAATTTTTTTTTAAATTATTCTCATGCTTTATAAGTTTATAAGCTTGATCAGGCCTCTCTGCAATTTTTCATCGTCGAGATACATATTTTTTATTTTTACAAATTGTGAACAAATTTTTCAATTTTTTTGAAAAATTCCTGCACAAGCGTGTTCCTGAATCTTTAAGGAATATGCCTGTTTTTTCAATCAAACCGTTTTATTTTTAACTAAACGTCGAGCTTCGTAGAATGGTCTACAAAATAGAAGGTGAAAAAGCAGTGTTTTTCTTTCTATTACCTAACATTATAATCAAACTAATCACTTTAATAAACGCAACCTATGTCATTTCATCTCTGAATAGTTTAGCTTTAAGATCCAATTAGTGCGAATATTCGGCGATTTCTTTTCTTAAAGTTATTAACTAAACTAGCCCGGTGACTATAATTTTCAAGCGGATAGTAGGTTTTAATAAAATTTCCTTTGACATAATTCTCATGATGATCCCTTGTCACTAAATGATAATGGCAATGTTAACGTGGACTTATATACACAATAGGATTCGCGTAATTTCCGCCAGCTCGTTATAACGACCTCGTTAAGACTCACCGCTTTTATTATTTCGTTCCACATTCGAAAATTTGCATATACATGTATGCGAGGGAACGAAGAACAAGAGGAAAAAGAGCCGCGAATTTTCGGAGCCAGATCTTTAAAATGGAAGCCGGAGTACCAGCTCGCTGCCTGCAGCTGCATACCTACGTACTTTTTAAAATGGAGAAAAGTAGAAAAAAAAGTAGAGAAAGTGGGAAAAAGGACATTTATGTATACATACATATAGAGCGTCGAAATAAGTATTTCAGGTGCTGAGTAAGGGGAAGTACGTACCATGTACTCCCTTCCTTCTCTTTCTCTCTTCATCTTTCTTGTCCTTTGCAACTCGCCAACATTAAAGTATTGATTTTTTGCGAAACGTTCAAAATGTCTTCTATAAAGTTAATTTATTCTTTATTTGAAATATACTAATAACTTTCTTTTAATTAACTACGTTCTAAAATATCAACAATAGTACTCGCCAACATTAAAGTATTGATTTTTTGCAAAAACGTTAAAAATGTGTTATATAAAATTAATTTATTCTTCATTTGAAATATACTAATAACTTTCTTTTAATTAACTACGTTCTAAAATATCAATAATAGTATATTATGCAACAAGTGCGTAAAATGCGATTTTACACACGAGTGCCGCGCGATCGCACTAGTGTGTAAATCATAGTAGTTACATATACGATATTTTTTGATACAGTGTGCGTTAAAAAATTGGATTTTACGCCCGTTTTGAGGGTGTGAAATAAAATTTTACGTAAGAATAGAAATATAATGTTTGCAACTCAGGTATTCAATGTTGCCCTCCGAGTGTGTAGTTGCACGGCAGAAGGGACGGCGAAGCTGTGCACGAAAGGGTTAATGTTTGATTTAATTGTAAAAAAGTTAATTAGAAAAGTTAACTAGATATTTTAATAAGTGTAAAAGGGGGTTTAATAAGGGTAAAAGTTAATAAGTAAAATTGACTATTAAGAGGTCCTAAAATTAACTTGAATTAAGTTAACTTTTCAACTTTAACTTAACTTTTAACTTTTTAACTAGTTACTTCCCAACCCTGCAAATATACTACGATGGGAGCTAAAGGGTTAAATAAAGCGCTTATCTGGTGTAATTTCCAAAGTAAATGCTAAAAACTTATTTTTAAACTCTTGAAAAGGTGCACCGCCCATAATAAATGCTCCTACGGACGATTTCGGAGCACCTCGACAGCAAAGTAAGAACAACAACTCAGCACTGCAACTGCTTACGTGCAACTCCTAAAAAGAAAAGTAAAAACTAGAAAAAAAGCGACTGGAGAGAGAGAGAGAGAGAGAGAGAGGGAGAAAGAACGACAAGCACATATGCACCTGCATATGGAGCTTGCGCGGAAATAAGTATTTCAGGCACTGAGAAAGGGACCGCCGCGCCTGCAGTGCAGCCACATGTCTCTTGCTCCGCGAAATTCCCAGGACCTGCGCTAGCCCAGTCTCTCTCGGTCTTTCTCTTCTCTTTCTCTCCGTGCCTCCTTCATTTTCCCCGGGATCGCTGCGCGAAGCACCAGGAGAGCAAGAGCGATGCGACGTATTTGTCGGGCGGATAGGGGCGCGTTTACCTCGCCGAATACGTTTCCCGTCCGCAAACTGGCTGCTTCGCCCCCGGGAGAGCAAGAGAGAGACAGAGGAGGAGGCAGAGGCAGGACCGGTAAGAGTGCGCGCGAGAGAGATCATCGGGCCTTTTTGTCTCTCTTTCACGCTCCGTCACCCGTTCGCCGCCGCTGCAAGCTCGCTTCCCGCGCGCGGGGGCTTCATTTCTCTTTCTCATTCACGCGCAGCCATCCTTTGTATTACTTCCCTTCTCGGCCTCCTTCTACCTCGCTCCCTTCCGCTTCCTTCGTCTAAGGTATTTTCCTCTGCATTCGTTCATTGCTGTTTGAGAATTTCTTTGCAGGAGTCCCGGGAGTTGGCAATCCACTCGCTTGTCCGCGAATTAGGTGCCCGAGACATGATCGAACATATAAGCTCGATCGGAAGAAATCGGGCTGTCCGTTTTTATCGAGCTATTACACTGAAAAAAGAATTTGTTAAATCTAAGTAAACGTTACCTTGAATCGTACTAAGAAAAGATTTATTTGATAATAGTAAATATTTCTTAAATTTAGTAAATATCTCTTAAATTTAGTAAATATTTCTTAAATTTAGTAAATATTTCTTAAATTTAGTAAATATTTCTTAAATTTAGCAAATATTTCTTAAATTTAGTAAATATTTCTTAAATTTAGCAAATATTTCTTAAATTTAGTAAATATTTCTTAAATTTAGCAAATATTTCTTAAATTTAGTAAATATTTCTTAAATTTAGTAAATATTTCTTAGATTTAGTAAACATTTCTTAAATTTAGTAAATATTTCTTAAATTGATGAATACCAGTCTAAACATAATTAAATATTTACTATTATCAAATAAATCTTTTCTTAGTACAATTTAAGGAAACGTTTACTTAGATATAACAAATTTTTTTTCAGTGTACCTGAGCTTGTCCGAATTAATCGAGCTGCTCGAAAAGTCGTGAGCTGCCCGAAATAATTCAACTACTGTGCATACTGTCAAAATGCATTCAAATTTTTGATTTCATGTTAATAAAAATTACGCATCGATTCATTACATCGAAATAGGCGACCTTTTATTGGTAGGAAATGAAAAGTTTGAATGTTTGTACTAGACGTTCTGGCACTTTACAACGTAGTTGAGTGTACAAATACGTAAAATAAATCTAAAGTGGAGCCATTCGGATGATACCATGTACGAGAAGCCCGATGACCTCGAGCAACCCGACTTTTTCTAGCAGCCTGAAAGATTGGGATAGCTCGACGAGTTCGGGCAGTTCGATGAACTCGATTTTTCGCGTACACCCGCATACCCTATAATTATGGAGGTATTCATTGAGTTTCATCGAGTCTTTTGAATTTTCTTTCTTTTTTAAATAATGCAATATAATCAGTTGAATTAGAAAAAAATAAACTATAAAGAAGTGTAAAATAATAAAAATTGTCATAAATCTTGAGAGCAAAGTGAAATTTGAAACTTTTGTATTATAAGCTGGGCGCAGATAATATGACCGCCTAAACTTTCGGATCCCAGTAAATATATATCGGGTTTTGAGGCTTCGAAAACTATTGAAACTTGTTATTTGAGCCTTTATTTCTTGTACCTTGTAAGTTTTTTGCAAAAACATTCACTCTGAATTATAATTGAAGAAGTAGTAAACAGTTAAAAAGGTTTATATAAAGATATAGATTCGAGCAAATTCTACAGATATTTGTCAGTCATTTTCTGTACACTTAAAAGGATGGAGCATCGAAAATTTGATATAAAAGCTCAACACACTTTAAAATGCAAAAGAAACGTACGCAGAAAGAATTTCAGTGTACTCTCCTGTAAAACTAAAAGTAATTATTTAACTAAATCTCGGCGGTAGATTATCAGTCCCCTTCACTCCAGTAAACTATATAAGTAAAAGAGTCTCAACAGTTATTTCAACTCCGATAAACCGTGTAACATTATTTATAGAGCAGCTCGCTATAAAAGCTGCGCAGTTTAAAAAAATGCATATTCATGAGAATGCAACGTCTCTCTCCCTCCCTCTCCTCTCCAATAAAAGCCTTTTATCATAAAACACTTTAAAAGAAAAATTTTCATAGCCTGCACCTTTTACCGCCACTCCATTCGCGTCTCCCTTTTTCCCTTCATCGGAGAAGCTTGTCGCGGCGGCGACGCAGCTCTCGCATACACTTAGCGACGCGAGCCGCGCGGCATTCGAGTCGGCATAAGCGGATACCTATCAGGACGGGTGAGAACTACTCAGCGGATTGCCAAAGCAGCTCGGTGTCATCGCGTGCTCTTGTGCGACGAGCTTCCATCGAACGCGCGCAGTTTCTTAGCGGGCAAAAAGCGGGGCTTTGCGAGGCAATAACGTTTTGACGCTTTAGAGCGCTGGAAGCGTCTTAGCGTCGGCGTCGTCGTGCTTTCGCCTTGTGAAGCTGTTGAACCCAATCACCCCCTGCCTCCGCCTCTTGTTACCGGCAATTAGAATTTCGCGCGAAACATTCCGTTAGGTTGTTTTGGTAAAAAGCACTTGGGTCGTATTTTTTTCTTTTTGAGTTCGACCAAAATTAAAGTAGATTAAAGTAGACTAAGTATCTTACTGAGTTAACTTTATTAAGTAAATAGTTACCAATAAAGTAATGATTGTTTATAAACTTCCTACCTCTATAAAAAGTACATTCCTACCTCTATAGTATGACACTTTTTTTCATTAAGCTCAAGGCTATTTCAATTGACCAATAGAGAATTTATTGCTACTTGCAAGTTGTATTTATCTTCTTGAGTTTCAATAATACTCATAGATTATTCAGAAATTTTGATTTCAAACTTTGTGTATGATCATCAAAGTTCACAAAAGAATGTTCAATTTATATTCTTATAATACGCATTGCCGATTCGAGAAAATAGATACAAAATTATGAAGCTGAATCAAGAACCTGCATAAATAATACGTATCTGTATGCAAGAATTATCTTAAATAGGATAATTTATTATAAATCAATAATCTTTAATCTTGATGAAACATGAAGCCAAATTTGATTTACTTAATTTTTATACAATTTTTATAGTCATACTCAAGTTTTGAATGTTCGTAAAAACAATAATGATATGAATATCTACGGCAGTATGAAAAAGCCAGTCAAAACATTTTTCTCTTTTTCGTAGACTGTTGTAAATTAGCTTTTCTGGAATACCAACCAATCACGCAGCATGCGTAGTCTAAAACTACCAATCATCAAAAATGAAATTTTGTTTCAACAGCTCGTTGAAACTCTGTTTCAACAAAGCTACGTCACTGCGACAGGACAGTATAACAATCATCGCTATATACCTGTTTCATCGTGTAGTATTACGATATTCCTTATATGCATTATACGCAGTACGTTTCTTTTTCTCGTTCTCATATCTGCGATATTATATGTATACATTGCGGAGGTGCATCTTCATAAAATACGCATTATCGTGATTCAGCGACGTCGGGGAATAAATGTCGAGAAAAATTTTTCGTTCGCGATCGTTACTCGAGAAATATATAGACGAGTTCATAGAACTAAAATGAAGAATTGGTGTCGTTTGCGTATTTTTCTCTCGCTCTCTTTTTCTTTTCTTTCTTCGCCTCACTTTTCCAGTCCATTATCAGAATATTGTGCGCCATTGTTGTGCGGTAATAGAAAAAAACGAAATTATTTTTTATTTAAAAGCAAACTGATGTATTTGTATCTCCTTGAAACATAATCCGAGTGTATGTAGTTATTGATCTTGAAAATTATCCAATATTTTGTATGCTGAAAATCTCTCTTATAACGACTATGTGAATTAATTTTGTAACAAATGAATAAATGTACAAATTAAGAACCTCCTGCTTTTTCGAAGTCGGTTACAAATGTTAGCCACTTATTTAATTTAATTCTGCATATGTAATATTATAAATATTAATTTTGGTTGCGTACTTTGAGGGATAGCACTACAGAAAATTGACCTTTTAGTTATTTATTATATTTTTATTTATCTTTGGATTTGCAATGATATTAAAATAAATAAATTAATAAACACTAGGGGAGCTACGCCCCCCGCGCGCGTCGCGCGCCCGCCTCCTGTTTACGAGAATGGCTTGTGATTTTATGAAGGCTTTGTTCCGTATTATACCATTGTAAAATGACTTTTTCAAAATGACTTTTTCATATACAAGGTGGTCGTAATTAGAAAATGTCGATGGGTTCAAAAAGAAAAGAGTTATCTTACGCGTTATTAGAAATAGTTTTGTACGCTCTATTAGATACGGCCAGATTATTATACAAAGATTTGAAACTGTATCCCCATGCCTCCAGTCAACTACCTATATACTTACAAGAATATTTGACCTATCAAGAAATTTGGCTGACTTTGCTCTATCTAAATATTATTAATATATTCTTATTATAAATATATATATTATTATTTATTATCAACTATTTTCAAAATTTGCTCCATTTTTTTTTTTGTAAAAAATCGTTGAAGTTAGCGATTATTCGAAGCGCAATATTACCCTTAATAATGAAAATTTTTTAATGAATCAAGCTTTTAAAAGTTGCTCCATCTTTTTTGAATTTGCTCCACCATTATAAATTCATTATCTATAATGGTTGTTGAGAAAATTACAAAAAACTATTTCTTACCGCACCGAACATGCGCAGAATACACAATGCCAGCGGTGTGCGCAAATGCAGGGAAATAAAGGAAATATGAGCTCTATCAATTTTGTGACATTCATTCAACAACTGCTGCAGATACGGAATATTTTGAAGATATATATAAATTTCATATACAGCTATATATAATCATACGAAAGGTTGTTGTTTTTAAATAAACCCTCCGATAGCTTTTGCGATAAAAACGAAAATGCCGTTATCTCTGAGTCAACAGTTATTTCGCAGCGGTTCAACACATGTCCAATACATCAGCTAACTAAATACAAATTATTTCATATATGATATGATTTAAAGTCAAATAGATTCAAACAACATACTATTTTAGAACTTTTACCTATCTTGGAAGTACCATTTTTAAATACTTAAACAAATAATAAATCTGCCTAAACTATAGGTGTCCATATTGGAGACACTTTTTCGAAAACTCAAAATTTTAATTTTTTGTTATTAATTAATACTTAAGAACTCAGATTATTAACTTTGGCCAAAACTAATTTACTACGTCAAAAAGATCGATGCATACATTCTATTTTTAAATTTTCATTTTTACCTTGGTACTCAAAAGTATTTTTATTTTAAAAATATTTAATAAGTGTCAGTTATAAAAATGTATTTCATACATGATTGTAGATAAGTTATCATATATTATGATCAATGTACAAATTAAATACCATTTATCTAAACATATATGTCCATGTATGATCATACAATAACCAGAAAGATCACATATGACTATAATATGATTATACGTGACCTATTAAAAACGTCATAAAAATTACATTCCATTATCGTTGAAAAAATATATGATTATTCGTGATTTTTTATATGAATTGAAAATACTCTGTAATTTCATATAAATAATCATATGAATTTTCATGACTATATATGGATCCTTTCGAACATCCAAATGAAACTTTTGATATGTCCATATAGGTATATATATATATATATATATATACCTATATATATATTTATAATGGCATAAAGCCATATATGAAAATACGTGACCATAAACGTTCATATATGTTGCCTAATTCGTTTATGTTCATACATTGATTAATATGTACATATATAATCATATATACTCATATGTCTATACATAATATATGATCTTACATAAAGTCATTTTTACTCGGGGTTAAGCTGGTCGACTACCCATGTAGGTCCCTATCCCTTCCCTATTTTATACACGAAACCTTTTATAATTCTGAAAATTTGGAATATATGGCGATTTGTATACACTGAAGCGAAAGGTTTTCAATATTTCTTTTGTTTTCAATAGGGCACGTATGACCATATATAGTCATATGTGATCTTTGTAGACATTATATGATCATATAGACATATATGATTAAATAAATGGTATTTAATTTGTACATTGATCATAATATATGGATAATATATCTACGATCATGTATGAAATAGATATTTTTAACACCTATTAAAAATTAAAAAAAAAAACACTAAAGCTTAGTCCCTCAGGTTGAGTGTTGTCATTCGCATGCTTCGGGGAAAAAAAATTAGGGAGAGTACTCCAGTATTATCACCCATAGCTATTTTAGCTATAACTTTTGAGTACAAGGTGAAAATTTTCAAAATGGAATTGGTTATATGAATGGATCTTTTTGACGTAGTAAATTAGTTTTGGCTAAAGTCAATAATCTAAGTCAAGTATTAATTAATAACGAAAATTCAGATTTTGAGTTTTCGAAAAAGTGTACCTCAGTATGGACCCTATAGTTTAGTGAGATATATTATTTGTTTAAGTATTTAAATATGGTACTTCCAAGATAGGAAAAGTTCTAAAATTGTATGTTGTTTAAATCTATTTAACTTTAAATCATAAATTATATGAAATAATTAGTATTTAGTTAGCTGATGTGTTGATCCGTTGCGAAATAACTTTTGGCTCAGAGAATAACGCCATTTTCGTTTGTATTGCAAAAGTTTTCGGATGGTTGATTTAAAAACAAGAACTTCTGGTCATATTTAATAGAACATCTTAAATGATGCTATGTAGCTGTAGTAGCCCAATAGCCATTAGGTGTCTATACTGGGAGCAGGTCATACTGGGGGACTCTCCACTATATATAACAATAAATAATTATATATAAATTTTATATGCAATTATATATAATCATATATTATTATATATAATTATATACGGATTTTTGCCATATATAACTATATATATCCATATACAATAACATATGATAATATATGGTTATATAAGAGTATATGTAGTTATATATGGCTTTATAATTATATACAATCATCTAAAATCATATATGATTATACATAACTGTATAAGAAATTTATATATCTTCAAAATATTCCGTAACTGTAGCAGTTGTTGAATGCTTTTAACTGTATCTCGGGTTCTAGGACCTATTAGATCAATCTACGGGTGCTGGGTTTTATTTCGTTTATCAAAAACCGTGACCCGGAGGCCTGACACTCTCCTTGTTAGTACATGTCCTATGCTCTAATTACAGACACCATGCTCTAATTAACCCTCCTGCGTATTGGGACGAGTATACTCGTCTAAAATACTCATCAAGTTTGTATATATTTGGTATCGCTTTCCACCTGGTAATGGCGAAACGGAAATACACAGCTCCTTAGCCAAAGAAGAAGAAGATTTTGTATCGCTAATAAAAAATCCTACTATAAATGATCGTCTTTGACCACTCAAACAAAAGCTAGATAGTACAGCTTCAATCTAAGAGATTGCAGATGATTGCAGTGCATATGGATGCAAGTTAACATTCAATTAAATTCAAATGTCAGAAAATAAATTACTGCGCAGGAGGGTTAGAGGCACTCTGTACATTGATGGGCACTAAGAGAAAAGACTCATCGTGCGCGTTACGTTGTATCTTACGCGTTACAATAATGAAAGTTGTATCTTTTTTTAGATAATTTCTTACACTAACTTTAAAGTCATACAATTATTATAGATTAGTTTAAATTATAACGTTTAATAATTATTAGTATTTATGTAACTATTAATTTTAGATCATCATTTTAATGATGCTAAAACTGCGATTTCAAATCTTTGTATAATAATCTGGTTGAATCTATTAGAGCCTACAAGATTATTTCAAATAATACGTAAGATAAGTCTTTTCCTTTAGAACCCATCGATACTTTCTAATTACTGTCTGGACCGGAATTAAATATCATGGATTCCTAAGGGAGGGGGGAGGGGCTATATTGAGGGGGGATAATTGGATCATTAGTAAAAATCATGGAATCCTGGATGATGGGGGGGGGGGGGGGGGCTGAATTGAGGGGGAGCTAGCAGGACCGGAAGTAAAAATCCTGGGATCCTGGATGAGGGGGAGTTAAATTAATGGGGGCTTATTTCTGAATCGGCGGTGGCGGCAAAACTTTTTTAATAATATATAAAGAAATGCTATAACGGTGTATGGTACACAATCATATGTATAAATCCATATTAATCACTATTATAACAAACTTCATATGTCTTAAGTAATGACTTAAGTAATAACTCAAGTAATTTCTTAAGTGGTTACATAAGAATTAACTAAAAAATTTTATGTAACTACTTAAGTAATGTCTTAAAAATTACCATTAAATATCTTCTGAAATGCTTGTTTATGATTTTAACTTACCTTAAAGTTCTAAACGACTTGTATCTGCATACAACCTTTTGTAGTTCACAGAATGTTACAACTTCCTATCTAAAACTGTTTTCATACTTCTTTAAAACATTAAGAAATATAAAAACGCAATACAAAATGTGACTGGAAGCTACGTGTATGTCCCCGGAAGTATTTCAAAAGTAAACCGAAAGTAATTTTTTTCGAATTAGAAAATCGAGAAAATAAAATTTTCGATATCCGTGCCTTGGTCACAAACTCCCACTCAATGTTATATGCCCAAAAATATACGATAAAAAATTGTTAAAATAGATTTTCAGGAAACGGTCAAACATCCGACCGGTATAGACGTTTATAATATTAATTAATGCTAGCGGATGAATATTACTGCAGGGACTGCAGGATTCTTTGCCGGGACAAATTATCGTTAGAGAGACTTTCGAGTTAGAGAAGTGTGTGTTAGAGAAATTTTATATTAGAGAGTTTCTACTGTATATGATTAAGTAATTATTATCAATAAAAACTACAGTAATTACATACTTTAATTATTAAGTTAATACTTGTATTATTCCCATAATTCTAACATTATTACTAAAGTAGTTACTAAAATAATTAATCAAACACTCAGTCAAGAATAAACTGAAAAGAATTGGCAATTACTTTAGTAATAACTAAAGCAATAAACTCACGCCAAAAAAATAGTGTGTTATTATTTCTTAAGTAATTACCTTAGTAGAAAAGAGTTCCGAAAGACCTTACATATGAATAGGTATACGCCAGTTAAAAAATAAAAGCAAACCCATCGGATAATTTAATTTATAGTTTTGCTCGCGCGGTATAGCCACTGGGACGGGGGTCGGGGGGCGGGGGCGACAAAAAGTTCATAGCGGATTAAAACAACGTTTACACACCGACATTCACGAGCGCGCGGTGCTTGCCTTGGTGAAAAATAGTCGGGAGCGCGCATATACACTGCAAGCCGCGGTCGGCAGTTGATTAAAGTCGACGTTTTCCATTAGGCGCTGTTTTTTTTCGCGCGGGCGCCGCCGTCGCCGCCCGCTGCACGACGTCCGTCGGTGAAAACGAAAAACGCCTCGCCTAATCTTTCGCGAATCGCTCGAATATATGAAGCCGTCTATATAAAAAGGGGGGGTATAGAGCGGTGTGTATACGCGATTTGTTTGGCCGCGCGTTAAACGGATAATAAATCGACTTGCCGCTGCTGGGGCGCCGGCAGCGGATCTCTCTTTCTCTCTTTCACTTTCGGGGCGTTTGGCTTTTTTTCGCGTAGGCGAGTCTGCGATTTTTAAAATTGACTATACGCTTTTCCGGCCAACGGCGCGAAAGCCCAACGTCAAGTTTCGTGATAGACTATATAGCATTGACGTGTGCTCCTTTCGCGCTTTTATTCTCACTTCTCTCGCTGTGCGCTGCTTTTCGCACCGCCCTTTGTCTATCCCATCTTTTTTGTTTGTTATTTTTTTTTGCTGTTACTTTGTTTTTTGGGTGAACGTTAAAAAGCGGAAATCAAAGTTTTTATATGCACTTTTATTACCAGCTGTGGGGGTTAGAATGAAAGTGGTACAAGTCGCATTGTTGTAGCTTCGAGAAATTTGAGATTAAAGTTGAGACTTGATCGATCGAGCGTATATGGACGCTGACGTTCACTAGAGTAACCGAATACAAATTTGCTCTAAAAATGTTACTCCTAGGGTATTTTGGTATGCTCTATCGATTTTCGGGGTCAGTTTTGAATTACAATTAAATATGAAAGTATGAGGTCTGTAATAAGAGTTTCTTCAAAATTTGTTTTTACTAAATAGTGTCCACAGATCGACGGTTAGATGTACTTATACCACTACCATTCCCGATCCCCATAATTTTAACTGCTACAATCAACTTTACGAATGTAATTTATTGTGTAAGTGATTAAACATCATTTTTACAAAGAACTGATTTATATATCTGAAAATGGTAACATGAAGAATCAATAATAGGCTGTATTAACACCTGCGAAGAGGTGAATGTATTTAGAGTAACTCTATTATAATAGGCCTACTGTTATTCATATTTTTAAACGACTTCCTCTTGCTGCGATCACGCTATATATAAAGAGCTTGAAGTCAAAGAGGAATACATTTACATTTAAAAATCTGCATATTTTAATGGGAAATACATTAGAATTATGTAAGCACAAAGTCTTTTCTTATTGAAGCAATTATTTTATTATAAATCTACATTTTAAATAAAATTATTCTCGTTGACATAGTTTACGAGAAATACTATTAAAATTAAAATTTTTTATTTATGCATTTTTTACGTATATATACTTCAGTCTTCGGTTATGCTCGCTTACTTTTTGTAAGTGGGTTCGAAGTGATCTCTGAAGTGGACAAAGCTCGCATAAAAATATACATAGGATGCAAATATCTCTGCTTTTTTCTTCGCACTTTGTGCGTGCTTCAATCTTCGATTACGATTCACTCACTGTTTGAGAGTGGGTTCGAAGGGATCCCTGAAGTATTAAAGTGCGCAGAAGAAAATACGGGATGCGAAAGAGCCATCTTTCGCAACATCCAATACCGTGACTAGTAAGAGCTTTTTTTATTTATAAACAGTGTCCAACAATAACAATCAATATTTTGTTTATTCCAAATCCAAAAGATTACTCTACTTTCTAGCAAGTTTTAGTGTATCCGCTTGTTCTACATTTTATTGTAATCTTTATAAAAGCTTACTATAGAAAGTAGATATATCAATATAGTAATTTTATGAGGTTTGGCACTCGCTGATCAAATTACTATACTTTTTGATAAAAACTCGAAAAGATTTTGTAAAATGTTAACTCGAGGGACAGTGATCCTTAGCGAACGTATTTGAATTTAACACACAAAGTATATCTATATACGTGGCATATATAGATATTCTTTTTAGGTTAAATTCAAACACATTCGCTAAGAATCTTTTTGCATATTCCTATCGCTCCATTAAGAGAAAAAGCCGACTCAAAAAAGTGCATGCAGATGAGATGGTCAACTATCTGTGCTCGAACTCCTTTAATAGGAATTAGATGGAAAATCGAAGTCGAGCAGTAGCAGCTAATGAAAGTTTGTGGTTCGTTTCTTGGTACCTAAAAATGAAGTCCAATTGGGATTGGTACTCCTCTCTAGCGGTGAGCTGCGCAAGCTGTCAGAGAAGGTTCCTTTTCTACATAGACTATATCTATATATAGCGATATTTGAAGCTGTGAGTTAAAGCTACTTCATTTATTATTGAGATAGTGGGTACCTGATATAGAGCTAAAAACATTAATATTGCTCTTGTAAGCAATGTTAAGGTGATGCTAAACACACCCGCCACCAACAATTACGAGGACCCACTTTTTTCATTTAATTTTCAATTTTGAGTAAATATTCTGTACGTTGTTGTCCCAATCAATAACACTAACGCTCTACAGATATTTTCTAAAAATTGAAAATTAAATGAAAAAAGTGGTTTCTCTTGACACAAATATTGTTTAATTATTCACACGAAATATTCAATTTTAATAACGTTCAACAGTTTTGAGACGAAAGTGGATTCAGTCACAGCTCATACCCATAGCTTTCAGCGAATTCGTGTTTGGAAAAAAGAGCCCCTATCATTTTATTTCCGATTCCCCTTTAACGGAAAAGAATTAGCGCGCTGTAGATCCTCGAGGGTAGAACGGATAGAGAAAAAGAGAGGAAGCTCGATGGCGTACGTGTGTGTGTATATATATTTATACATATATATGTGTGTGTGTGTATAGAGAGAGAGGGAGTAAGGATCGCGGAGCTTGAAGGTTCGAGTTCCGATAATGAAATGAATGCCCGTGCGGGGTGCGAGAAGCTGAGCGTATATAGCCGCTGGCAGCTGCATGTAAAACCCATTCGCAAATTAACGTTACTTATTCATTAACGCTAACGAGCCTGGCCGCGCTACATGTCTATATATATATATATATATATATATATATATATATATATATATATATATATATATATATATATATATATATATATATATATATATACACAGTACCGCGGCCGCGGCTGCCATCGGCGAGGAGAGTCGTCGGAAGTCCCGGACTCGCCTATCTATCTACATCTCTCTATCTCTCTGTACGTCGGCTTTTCATCTTTCCGGCAGCTATACTTCCGCAGGCCAACTGCACAGTCGAGTAGTCGAGCCGACCCATTAAAAGACCCATTTAAAGTTTTTCTCGTGTTTCTTTTTTTTTTTAATTCTTTTGCGCATCTCCCGGCGACACTTCGTCCAATCTGAGTTGTTCTTTAATATAGTGCAGTGGGTAGATATTTTTTTGTGTAACTTTTGATTAAATAAGCTTTAAAACACATATTTATATACACGAAGCTGTAAACTTCACTCTAGATCCATTTAGACATAGAAAATGAATCTGAAACTTTGAGAATATATTCTCTTTATTGATAACTATTAATTTAGTTTAAAAAAAATCGATTTTTTAATAGTGCACTTCCGCTTGCATGCTCAGTTCTACTTGCATAGTATACACATATTTGTAAACTTGACTTTAGCTCCGTTTAGGCATCGAATATCTATATGTAACTATGGGAACATATTCTCCACAAACATATATATAGCTATTGATTTAGGCAAATAAATGTATATTCAGAGTAATACCACTACACATCGACATACACACACGCACACACATACACACACATACACACACACGCACACGCACACGCACACGCACGCAAGTGTAATACGGGCTACTTAAAAAAACATTAATAATATCCTTAAACTAACTTAACTAACTAATTTAAAGCTCTTACACTTTACTTATACTATAACAATAATAATAAAAATAAAGTAAAAATACTTGTTTAGGACCGATATGGCATACATTTTGTAAACAATTTAAATATTCGATTTTTTTGTCTTTTTACCATACTGTTAATAAGTTTCAGTCTTTTTCTTTCCACCAATATTTTTTATTATTAGAGTAATTATTTATGCTACAGCCGAATTAGTATTCGGTCTGCGCGGGTTATGAGGCGAACAAATATATTTGTAATTCGCGTGAAACTAGCCCATGCTCGAAAACTTTTATCGATCTACCACTTTGAAGCTACGAAGGAGTGATTTATTGTATTTGGAGCATCGTGCTTCACAGTGTAAGAACGAACTGCGCATATTGGTCCCCTTTAGCATGCGGTCTCGTACCTCGCGTTGGAGTACCGTGTCTCGCTATGTGAGAACGAACTGCGCGTATAGGTCTCGAGTCTAGCACGGAGTCTCGTACTTCGCGTTGGAGTATCGTGTCTCGCTGTGCGAGAACGAACAGCGCGTATAGGTCTCGAGCCTAGCGCGGAGTCTCGTACCTCGCCATGCTGTATAGTGCCTCGCGGTGTGAGATGACTCGCGAAGTTCGATCCGTTTTTACTGCGATTCGTCGGAAGTACGCACTTACCTTATTCTTTTCTGAATAATTATTTATAGAGATAGAGGTTTTCTTAACCCATTTCTTCCCAAGCGGCCATTTTATAGTCGATTGGTTTTTTGCCTAAAAAATTGTCGAAAAAAAAATAATAATAACCTATAGCACTTTTCTGAAGTAAAATTGTCCGCTCTTTCCGATTCTGAAGTCAGAATTTTGAAATTTCCGTTGGAAAATTTCAAAATGGCGGTTTTAGGCAAAAATCCAATCGACTATAAAATGGCCGCCTGGGAAGAAATGGGTTAAGGAGAGTAAACAAAGAATAAGCTGGTTCTTTTGTATTTGTATTTTTATATCCTTAAAAATGTATATTTTTCTGTGTCATATTTATTAACCTTTTATTTTACAATTTAAATGATTACGCACGAAATCAGGGTTCTACGCTAACGTTTGCCGTAGTTAATAATTAATTAAATTGTTTATATTTGAACAATTATTCGCTCGCCTCGGTTTTCTAGTCCTAAACTCACGATTTATCTTTAATAATTATATTGTGTTAACTTACAATTAATTACTATTGAACGCTGAGGGTCGCGTGGCAATTTGTATTCGGATAGTCGGCTCTCCATTCACGTCCAGTCAAGAAGGTGGCTTCTCGAGGCCGGTGGATGGGTCCTACAGTGATGATGTCGCTAGGCTAATGCCGTTGACGCCGGATACTTCAGCGGGCTACTCGAGGTCGGTGTAGAGGCTCCAGGTCTCCTCGTCTCTCGTTGAACAAGAGGGGCTGACGGCCACCTTCATACTTCCAGTCAAAAAGCATCTAATTCGGTAAGCGTGAGGTATTTGTAATCTCTCTTATTGTGTGTGACGAAGGTGTACGTCAGAGCCTCTCCTTCAATGAGGAACTGAAAACTTTTGCTGTCGCCGACCTGGCCGTAAAGGGGAGAGTGCTGAGACTGCATTTCTTCTTCGCGCGATTGTCGGCCGCGTGTATTTCGAAAGGAGTCAAATTTGCGAGCTTAAATATATATAAATATATATATATATATATATATATATATATATATATATATATATATATATATATATATATATATATATATATATATGTTGAATGATGCATGTATATACAATATGTGTATATAAATAACTATTATAAAAATATGTTAGAAGGGTACGAGTGACATGTCATATTTACAATATCTGTTTTTGGTAGCGATTTATTGTATTTTTTTACAAGAAGCTATACTTGTTAAGCAGTTAATATTTTCTTCGTATAAAATTTGTTCATTTGCTTTTCTGTGCACGTGGTATATTGTTGGTATATTATTTATGTCGGTGATTCAATTTGTTCTACCTAGGTACAGAAAACCTTATGGTTGTATATGACCAGTAGTGATTGTTTTTTTTTATAAAATAGATTGTTTGTGTATATAGACCTTCTAGTCAAGTTATTGTTTTTTGTTTTTGAAATATTGGCAAAATAATGTCTAGTTAATTTAATAATGAATGAGTCTATGCGAGGGATATTAGCTGCGTCATATAATGTTTTACAACTGATGTAATGTTTGTAATTTGTTTATTTTTGTCCCTATATAGGTGGGTACACGCTGTTAAGTACTTTCTTTCAAAAGCTCTCAGCTTTTCCACTATTGGCGGACTTATGTTAAACCATATGGAACATCCATATGATAAAATTGGTCTTGTGACTAGCATATAACATATTACTTTTATTTTTGACTGGAGATAGTTAGAGTAAAATATCTTGTTATTCATTTTAAAGGCATTTTTGGCTTTTCTAGATTGTTTCCTAAATACTTAACTATTATTTTATGTAGGATCTGAACCTTTCCGGACTTTATATTGAATGATTTATAAGTTTTTTTAAAGGTTGAACAATGTTTTTCGTATTTTTGTTCTAAATAATATTGTTTCACATTTAATGGGGTTTATTTTAAGTTTCCAAGTGTGATAATAGTCGATTATTTTATTAAATAAGTTTTGTAATTTTTCTTGTAGCTTTTTTATATTTTTACCTATTACATAAATTATGAGATCATCTGCAAAAAATAATGATTTTATATCCTTCGATTCTATCAATCCAAATAGACTGGGAATATCAGCATTATAGAAATTGAATATATCCGGAGAAGTCACTGTTCCCTGCTGAAGTCCATCAAGTAGATCAAGTACTTGATTAGAGTCATATTTGATATTTGTTGTGTAAATTTTTTTATTTTGTGTTAAGTTCGTTATTATTTTTAGTAAATGAGGACAGTTTTTTTCTGTAATTTGTAAACTAACCCTTTTATCCAAATTGTATTAAAAGCCCTTTCTAGGTCTATTAGTCCTGCAGCGACGCTATATTTATTGTTTAATGCATATTATATGTCTGATGTAAGTGTGTTTGTTATACGTTTAAGTGAAAATATTGTATGTAACCACAATATTAGATCTAATTGTGCCTACATAAATACAATTATATGCCGTACTGTGTTTAACTGTCCCACAAAAATATATTTATAGTAAGTAATCAAATTGAATAAACATTTACATTGATAATTAATGACTTCTTTATTACCATTTGGGTAAACAATATTCTTTTAATTTTTATAAAGTATACATACTGTAGTATACTAAATGTACATATACTTTATTATTACTTTTTTAATACTATAAGTATTCTTTAGAGAGGACATTCGTGAATTCATCATGTTTATTGCGATTAAACAAAAATTATTTAAAAGATAACTCTTTTAACTCTTTATGACTGTTTAAAGAATACTTCTGGAATTCTTTTTATTAAAACATATAAAGAACCTTTATCAATTTAATGTTACAAAGAATACTTTATTAATACTTTTTGATTACTGCAAGTATTCATATATGTGGACATTTAAGAGTTGATAAAGAATTCTTTTTTTTTGAAAGTGTGCTTATTGGGTAAGTATCCTTTTACTCTAGATAAAAAACCATACATTTGATTTAATTCTTTTGAAATACGTAAACAAATATTCAAATGGCTTTTGAGGTAATACAAAAAGTTTCCCACAGGAAAAGTTATGCAATAAACGAAAGTCGAGAACTTTCCGCAACCGTTAAGATCAATTACGCGAGCTAAGTATATATATATATGATAGCACAATAAGTAGAATAGGTTGCGGGCTGACCAATACTGCAACTGAATTTATCTTCTCGTACAAACTCAATTACAACGCGTACCTTGGGCAATTGAGTTAAAGTAGGATGTCCATGACGTGCAGTAAATTTATCCCTTGGGAAAAACCGCTGAATTATACAATGTTTTTTAGATGGCAGGACATTTAATTGGAACGAGAATTGAGGGATGAAAACGTTAAGAAAAAATTATAGGCAGTAGTTAATCGGGAAAAGAAAATGTTTTGTTGTAACGGGATTGTAAAAGAAAGAAAGCCAATCAAGGTAAATCCATTTACCCAATGATAATTGTCTATATATTTATATCAATTCATGTATAAACAATTAGCTTTTTCTTTTTACGCATTAACAATTTGAGAATTTCTTTTAAGGCGATATAAATATAGTTATGAATATATATATATATGTATATGTATATGTATATGTTCTTTGTTAATGGATTATAATATCCTACGCTCATTGACATCTAACTTTTCTTAAAATTTTTTGTTAAATTAAGTTAAGAGAAACATGAAGTACAGACATGAAATAAATGAAGTACAATACATGAAATAAATGAAGTACAATACATGAAATACATGATGAACAATACATGAAATACATAAAGTACAATTTATTTACACGTTATATTATTACTGATATAAGCTAATCTTAAAAAACTAATACAATAAACTAATACAATTTATTAGCACTCTTCTTTAACACACATTGAGAGAAAAAGATAGTAACGATTACTATACATGTGTAGTAAATTCAGAACGATGAGTCGAGTTGGTAAGCAGTGCTATACAAATTGAAACTCAGTACTTAAATAATTAGTAATCAGTATACAGAATCCTTAATTTGTATAGTACGTATTACCAACTCGACTCATCATTCCCAATTTACTATACATGTACAGTAATCGTTACTATCTTTTTCTCTCCAGGTATATATCAAGTACGCAGGAGGGTTAATAAGCTATAACTATCGCAACTGAGGTTATTTTATTAAAATTCAAAAAGCAATACACATCGCTTCGGTTCTTTACCATTTGCACAATATTGCTGCCGATCAAAGAATAAATTCTGTACTCTTCCCTATTGTTTCTAGAACGTCTATACTATATATTACGCAAGCGCCCCCTTAAATTTCCGTAAAACAGATCATACACACCAATACCCAAATCGAGCGCTCTTCCTCACGAGCCGGCGCGCTCACAAGTCCGATCTTCCAATAGTCACGCGCTAAAATCCATCTTTTCACTCGCTCCAGCAGCAGGGGGGGTCTACCCTCCGACCTCTTCCATATAGGCCATCGAGCCATAATCGAGCCACGCGACACCGGGAATATATCCGAATTATGCAGGATCCGTACCACATACGCACACACACACACACACAAACACACACACACACACACACGCACACACTCAAACACACACACACACACACACACACACACACACACACACACGCACACGCGCACATGGACACATGCACATACACGCATACAAACACACACACACACACACACACACACACACACACACATACACACACACGTACACACATACACACACACGCACACACACACACACAAAATACACGCACACATGGGAGTAGCAAGCAGCAGCCGCTCACAGCTCGAGGACTGCCGAGCGCGACACTCGGTCATAATGAGGTATAGGATTGGAAAAGTTCTGTCTGCAGGCGCGGAAGCTCGATCCGGGAATATTGGCATAAGCATTAGTATCGGCGATGTTCCGTCGCTGCTCTGTATATATATATAACCCTCCTCTTCCTCTCTCCCTCTCTCTTTCTCTTTCTCTCTATGGCAGCGCGGAGTGCGACTCTGGCGCTGTCTCTCGCTCGCTTTCGCCGCAATATGCGGTCTCGCGCGTCGCGCATAAATCACTTCGCGCAATATCATCGGAAGCTCCCGGGGCGCTCGCCGCCGACTTTAGCGCGGTATATATATAGTCGACACGCTCCCTAGCTGAGCGAGAGTGAGAGAGAGAGGGGAGAGAGGGAGATACGGTTCCGTGGCCTCCGTGTATATAGTCCCATCCTTCCCCTGGCGTCGGCGACGTCATCCACGCGCGATTGTCTCTCTCTCTGCTCTGTGGCATGGCTGGCTGGCAGGCATGTCTATCTTTCTTGCGTAAGGACTCTTGACGTCACGTCGTGCCCTTCTGATTTCGACGGCTTTTTGCCTCTGTCGCTCGCTTGTAACGACTTCTGTATTATATATGATGGACCGCGCGCAATCTCATCCAGATTCTTCACATGCATTTCATGTGATTACGTTAGAATCTATAAATAAATCAATGTTTCTGGGTAATTCGGAAGCTAATGCCGTGTATTATAGTTACTTTGAATTAATTTATGACAATACGTTTTACATAATATTGCAAATCCAAAATGGGCTCTGCTTGACTCAATGTGTCAGTATGTATATTAGAACTAAATTTTGTAACACACAGAAAATTGACGTGAGGCAACTGTTTTCAATATTTACTGAAATTTGATTATAACTTTGTTTATTAAATGTTTCGATAGATATAATATAATAATAATAATAATAATAATAATAATACAAATAAATAAATCACCAATTTGTGATAAGTGTCAACCCCTAGCCGGTTCGTTTATTATTTATTTAGCTGCGTTCGATTTTCGTAATTTAGTATTCATGACGTAACTCAGATTGTATACAATTTAGATTTGGAACGTTGAGAACTGTCGTATTCAGGGATACCAGGCTTATTCTAAGTCTCACAATGATGTCCCGTACGTGGAAATAATTTTCGAGTGATAATGTGGGATTCCAAAGAACACTTTAACTTACAGAAACTTTGGTGTTAGTATTATTAATATTATTATTATTATTATTAATATTATTATAATTGTAGTCTCGTTTTCTTGAGCTCGATAGCTCATTTCCGCAACAGCACAAGCATACCCGAACTGGGACTACTCCGGGAGTACTCCCGGAGTAGTCCCAGTTCAGGAGTGCGAGTTGGGGACTAATTTTTCCAGGAGTGTGGTACCCAGTGGGGAATCACAGTAGTGCTTGGGCTGATGTTTTTCGATGAGTGTTAGAGGGGTGGGGTCATCAGTCTCACGCTAGTCCCGGACTATTATCAGTCAGTCGTTCGGAAGGTTTTCGTGCGTTGTGCTGTTTTTGTGTTTTAGTACGTTTTGTTAGATATAGTATGGTATGCTCACCGCGTATATATGTTCATAGCATAATTATTAATATTGCTATCGTATAATGGTGTTACGGAGCTCGGAAGCTCATTACCACATCGACACAAGTGCGGTATTCTTCCCTATTCTGGGCCAGGTCTATCCAATCCTCGAGGTTTCTCCCGATTTCGTCTAGGTCTTGTTTTACGTTATCTTCCCATCTCTGTTTGGGTCTGACGAGCGGTCTTTTATTGTTCGGTTTACCTACTACTATACTCTAAATGCTGTTTTCTCCTGTCCACTTCTAGCTAGATGTCCCGCCCATCTGAGTCTACGTGCCTTTATTAGTCTTTCGATGTTCGGAGAATCATGTAGTTCGTTTAATTCTCGGTTGTATAGTCGGCTGCACTCTAGGCTTAGTCTATCCTGCTTGGCGCCAAATATTTTCCTAAGAACTCTGTTTTCAAATACTCTAAATCTGTCTCCCTCTCGCTTTGTTAGGAACCACGTTTTACATCCGTATATAAGTTAGTACCGGTTGAACTATTATTTTACATGTTGCTAGTTTTACGTTTCGCGACAGCAGTCGTGACTTTAATAATCTATTAACAGCGTAGAAGCTAGCGTTTTCTACATGGTGTATATTTCCTAATTCATCTCTTGATGTTACTTTAAATATTAAAAATTAATTTGTAAAAAAAATGTTTTATATTATATAGTCCCCGCCAATCGTTACAGATAGAGATATAATTATCATACTGAAAATTGTCATCATTAATTAACTTTATAATGTTAGAAAATGCCATTTATAATGTATGAAATGCCATCAAATAGTGCATAAATTATAGGGTTAGTCAGATCAATAACCGGTTTCTTGGAATGAAGGTAATTTTCTCGCAGAGTCATAACGACAAAAATAATTTTTTAAAACCGTAGTTGGTAGCTGCAGACGTTTATAAATAAATAATATCCATCTGATTCATTTCTATAGATTAAACGAATAAATACTCATTTTTAAATTTTTAATAAACTGCTGTCTCTCTTATTTTTAAGCACGACCGCCCTAAAGGAGAGCCTTATATCTTCATCATAGAAAAGTGAAACATTTTAAAAATCATCAAATTATTGCATAAAAACATGTTTTAACTCGGTAGAAACACATTTCAAGCATCCCTGTAAAATTGGTGTATGTGTGTATGGAATCAAGTTTATCGACTAACTCATCCAGGATGCGGTGAAACTAGCTGACATTTATAGAGGTTACTTCTCGCATTATAGGAAGGTGACGTATCTATTTTCAGCCATATCCGATGAGTATATGTTCATATAGTATAAGTATTAAATATATTGAAAATTCGAATTATAGCTGTATCTTAAATAAATTTCATGCTTTTATCAAAATTTCTACGAAGTTGTAAATCTCGAAAAAATACAACATTTCTGTATTCTACATTTTTTATGAAAACGGAATGTCAACAAAATTTGTCAAGAAAAACGAAAAATGAAGCACAGAAATGACATAAACAATCCATTTTTAGGCCATAAAAAAGTATTATTACCTTTTTTGCATTAAAAAAGGTTTAAAAATGCAAAGCTTGTGTTGTAATTTAATTACTTTTGAATATACAAAAACATTTCAGATAAAAAGATACAGATGTTAATTGTACATATTTCACGAATTATACCTACGTAATGCAAACTAAGTCTTAGTTGCTATTAAGAACGACATTTGAGACATGATATTGACTGCATATGTAATTTTATAATAAACAAATTTCCGCTAGCTGGATTCACTTAAAATGCCAATGAAAAATGTAAAATCAACTTAAATACTTTTTAGAAGACCTATACTACTTCTTTCTTCGTAATTTCATTTTCAATTAAATTCTTCAATTATTTATTTATTAAATTCTTAAATATCTATACTTGAAAAATAATTAATATCATTTAATCAAACTTAACACCAATAATAATAATAATAACTAATACTTTTATTTATTAATATGAATAAAGATATTTTTTGTAATACTTAATCAGGTACAAGAATATATAATTATTCAGAATATCCATTATTTCTTATGCATTACAGTGTAAAAAACATAAATATTCGAGGGACTCTAACAGCACCATTGTAGACAAAATATATTTAGTAGTGCCCTGAATTTCTCCTGAATTAACAGTGTAATCCAATGCCGGGAAGCGTATCTGCTCAGACGGTAGTTGTGCTGTTGTTCAGAGCATGTTTTGAATATACTAAAAATATTTCATCCACATTGGTGCTGTTAGAGTCCCTCTAATATTTATATTAAAAGTAGACGCTAGAGCCATAACATTTCTATATATTACATTTTTTTAATATTTATAAATATAAAAAAATATTTTTCTAATTTTGAACATTAAAGTGACTTTTATACGTGTCTGCTATTGGTAATTTAAATTTAGGTTTATTGCAATGTACTGTGTTGAAGAAAACTTAACAAGAAATTAATTCTTGAAAAATTTAAGGTAGTTTAGTGCTCTTAAAACTTAATTATATAATCAGTTTTTTCAAGATGCCCGTATAAGAATTATAAATACTAATTTGATAAAAAATATCAATTTCTTACCTATAATTGAAAAGGAATATCTTTATATAAAAATGTAAAGTAAAAAACAGTATACATAAAATAAAATAACATAAAATACATCTTTTTGTATATATTATAACAGTTATCTTTAAGAGATTTTTACTTTGAAATAATCGTAGATTTACGTGAAAAAAAGTTATGTAAGTTGTACATTAAAAAAAATACATCTCTCCAAAATTGAACATATATCAGTATTCTACTACAACTAATGTTAGAAAGTTATGAGCGCTCGTGAATTTCTCATCGACGGCCAGATAGGAAATAAGTATTCAAAATTTTTCTAATTGAGTATATTTTAAAGTTTGATTCCTCAACTGTAATTTCCTTGTTGAATGAATACTTTAGAATGCGATATTCAAAAGTTATATTAATAATAAAAATGGTATCGAAGTGGGGCACGAGCATTACCCCATGATGGGGTACGCGGGTCACATGAAAATCGACGGGTGGCGCAGCGCTAGAGAGAATAGCTAATTTTTCTAACCTAAAAAAAGATAAAATTTTTATAAAGAATGTTTCATGTTTTCATGACATTCGTGCCCCACCTATGTGGCACGCTTGCCCCGCCTATGGGGCATATGGAGAATTTCGACACATGTACATTTTGTTTTTAAAAAAAATTAATTACTTGATGAAACTTTTTTATTACAACTACATCTATTTATTCAGGTCTATCTCTATATATTCCCTTTCTAAAAATCTCATTACAATTGAAATTGACATTAAAGATCTCTTTAAAGATAGGGTGATGCTCACGCCCACTCTCTCTTATATACGCGCACTCATGGATGGAAGGAAAAGCGCCGCACTCGGCCAGCGACGTAAGTATTCGCGCGCGAAATTCAAACGACGATTAAATTATTACGATTATTAGATTAAAATAAATTAGTTGGTAATAAAATAATAAAGTTTAAATAATAAATATTATAATTTCAATTTAACTCTTATTATCTATTTGTTTGAATAAAAAGATTAAACATATATTATTCAAATAATACAATTCTTAAATTATGAAAGTCAGTATACATACTGTAATGACAATTATGATAAACAACAAGTCACTTTAAGATTCAATATAGAAGAATATAGAAAGATATGAAGAAATATATAATAAAGTATGCAAAAATTCAGTTAAATGAAGCTCGTTTGTATTATACTTTTATGTAGTAAAATATATTTTAACTCAAATATTATAGCTCATTTATATTTAACATTTTTTTTATGGAATCCACGCTTTACAAAATAATTATACAAAAACTATAAACTTGATTACATATACATATATATGTATGTACACTCGACGCTAGAAATATCTGGTTGAATTAGTTTAAATTTTTTGGAATCCTCTAATAAGGTTAGCGGAAAGGAGCATTCGATCCAATAAAGTTGCAGCAATCCAAAATATTCAAATAAATTTGATCAGATATTTTTAACATCGAGTGTACACTCGATAGAACAAACATCTGATAGAATTTGTTTGAATTTTTTTGAAATCCTCCAATGAGGTTAGCGAAAACGAGGATTCGATCCAATAAAGTTGCAGTATTTCAAAATGATTCAGACAAATTCTATCAAATGTTTGTTCCGTCGAGTGTATATACATCCTTGGTTGATTATAACGATACTGTCAATTTCTTTACGCAGAATGAAAAAGAACAACTATTCATATTTGAAACCTTTCATATTTTTTCTTTTGAACATAAAACTCGACTCAGGTTAGTATAAACTAGAAACGGTGATTATTTATACGCGCTGCTATGGCTACATTTTACGTTACGTGTTTATTTATAATTAACTTTTTCAGTTCGAGTGAAAAGTATACTTCCCACTTCTATTTTATTTGAATTTACCTTATAAATTTTAAAGTTGTTAATCTTCTAATAAGTTTTATATCTTCATGTGTACTACTGATTATTTATAACATATTAGTCAAAAAAGGTTTGATAAAAATGTAATTCGGGACTTAAAGGATTAAGGAGGTCCTCCAATCGCTTTTTCTCAAAGAAAATTTTGTTATATGTAACTTTTAAAATTTTTTTTGTTTACAAATTCAAAGTTTAACAGAGTTATAGTCAGCCCTTTAAAACAATTTAAATCAGGCAGCCTACCAGCATGCAACCGTAAACACCTTTCACTAAAAAATGTATTTTTCTAATTTCAAAAAATTTCTCTCAGAACTTATTTTAATAGATCTTTTTGAAAACTGCAGGTAAAACGATGTAAGTGAATATCTTCGAGGGCCCTAGATATTTTTAACGAATTCCATATTTGAAAATATACAATGTACATAAAGTTAAACAAACACTTTACTTTTAATCATACATACAAATGTTTCTTGCTTTCTTTAATCATACATACAAATGTTTCTTGCTTTCTTTAATCATACATACAAATGTTTCTTGCTTTTTTTAATCATAACAGAACAAGTTACCGAGACTTTAATGTTTTTGCAAAAAGTGGAAAGATGTTTGTTACGTCAGTGGAGGACCCACTTAAACTTTACATTATAAAATCATTTTTCCTCCGGTTCTTTAGGTCTAAAGCTGTGATATTACATAACAACGAGACAACGGAATTGACATTTTTGCCAATTAATTTCTCATTGCTCCAAGAAATTGATAATTTTATTATATATGACGATTTTACAGTATTCTATAATTAAAGTGATGATAAACCTCCGTATTACCGGCAAATGCCGGGAAATACTTTTTTCGTTTAAGTTTTAATTTTTATAAAATATTACTCTGAAGAGTTGTTGTTTTTAATTAGGAAAACAACATGTCAGAGAGATATTCACTTAAAATGAAAATTAACGCGAAAAAATTAGATCCTTATAATTTTTGCTGTCGGGTGTTTTAGCATCACCTTAATAATATATGTACAGAAAAACTATTTTATTATTTAACCATATAAATTATTATTTCCTATTCTTTTTAATATAATGTCAAAGCAATGGAGAGCAATAAAAATAAAAGGTAAGCGCAAAGCTCTACGCTGTTTGCATGCGATGCAAGGCACGGAGGCATTTCAGAGCGAGCGAGCTCTTTATATTTACTTCATTTATATTGTAAAATCCGATATTTAATTAGTGTTTAGTCGTTTTCAAGCCGTTACGCGCTATTTTCACCTTTGATGCCGTAATAAGATAAAATACCCTTCCCTTTCAGTGAATAGGGCTTTTAAGCGATTAATTTGGTCAAGCATCAAATGTTTATCTCAAAACATCTCAATTACAAAAACGTGTAGCCTAAACGAAAGAAATCATCGAAATTCGTACGCAATTACGATGGAATAAGCACTAGCAAGCTTTAAAGTACCTAAACGAACTCGCACTACACTATAGAGCGAGCAAAAATATGCGGAGGGTCCAGAAAGAGCAAGAGAGAGAGAGAGAGAGAGAGAGAGAGACAGAGAACGGCGGGCCGCAAAGTGTCGGTGAACGAGTTGCCGGGGGTGTACAGTGCAGAATCAATCGATCCCGCGCCGAATCGCGCGACGCCCATGATATCACGGCTTGAATTACTCGCGGCCCCGCGCGCGATAAAAGCTCGTACTCCAGTAGCGCGCGGCTGTCGGTGCACTTCATGCCGACAATAAGTATACAGCGCGGCCTGTAGCGATGCTCCCGAGTGGAAAAGTGCGGGGCGTCAATTTTTATGGCATTTGGATGCACGGCGTACCTGCGGAGCAACAATCATGAAACCGCCTGCTGTGTTCTCTCTGCGTCTAGGGGGGGAGAACACGTATGGTGCTATTGTCATCCGTTGCTATTGAGTATTTTGGAAATTATGGATTACGGAAAACTGTCGATTAGGATTGTGGCTTTAAGGATTAAAGATACCCCTAAAGAAGCCAACATACCTGGTATAAGTGAATTTTCTTTTAAAATATGAAAGTGGTTGAAAAGTGTATAAATGAAATTAATACATAAGTAGTTGTAACTTTGTGTCTACAAATCCTAGGTCTCTGAAATTGCTAGAAATAAATACTACAGTATTCTTGAATAGTATAGATGTAAATTTGAGCCAGACAACATTTTTTAAAAATAACAAATTCCTATAGATTTTGAAGTGAATTTTACAAAAATTTTGACCTGCAGCCGAGCAGTTTACCTTACAATGGGTATAAGTACAATAAGTACTACAATAAGTTTGCGCGCACAGAATAAAGTTTGGACGGCCAAAACAAGATTGTTTAATATTTTATTGAACAGCACAGATAAAAATGTTGAACAATCAGCGAAGAAAATATAACGATGTGGTCGCTTGGACCATTAGCAAAAACGTGACTACTTTCTTTTACCTCCCCTGTTTGACAATAAAATTAATTCTCGTTGTCATGGAAACCGTGCTCTGTTGTTTCCCGATACTGAGCGTCTCTCAGGCGAACCATCCGCAAGCGGATAACCGCCCCCTTGACCCGTAACTGCCACCTTTTATCGGTCACTCTTGTGACCGGTGGTGGGGAAAAGTGGCCCCGGAGAAACCTCATAGAATGACAAATGGGAACCTTGCCCCCGATATATTTACATAATTGTTTACATAGTTTTTTAATTGCTCTAATAGCTCTGACTATTTTTTTAATTTTCCTAATTTGCCGTTCCGAGATATTTAATAACAAAGTCGTAAAAATATGTAACTCAGTCCCCGGAAAGGAATTCAGTTTTTTCGGCGAATACTTCACCTTTCTCGATGATCCGGGGCTGAAATTAAATTTCTTAATTTGCACAAATTGCTCCTGTACTTATTTGTCATCTGAAAAAAATTTCACGATCTTATCTAAGAAGGGTTAATAATTTCAAACTCACGTGATTTTTCAAAAGAAAATAATGTTCATTTTCTTCGCGTTGATATTTATTTTAAATTTACTATTCCTAATTAAAATAATCATGGCCTGATCCATCTAATTGATTTTCTGCGAAATTCTAAGCTACAGCCAGTTTAACCATTATCTGGCTTTCTGTGAACTGCTCGGGAACGGAGAAACAAGTGATGCAATCGATTGTGGGAGACGGATGATACTACAGGCCGCGAAGATGCTGAGCGAAGTAACGATCGGAGGACGTACTACTGGCCGCTTCAGTGGCACTTTGCGAGCATATCGGAGGAGGAAGCGAAGTAAAGTGCAAAGGGCTGTGTGAAGATATTCTGAATATCGAGCAGTAGAATTTGAGAGTCTTATGATGCGGCACTATGCCGTACAAGTCGAAGTCAAAGGAACATCCCACAAATTGGCCAACGAAGTTAACTCAATTAATTTATGAACTCAACCTTCTTAACGATTTTTAATGATTTAATATTTCTATTAATAATTCCTTTTTTTTTATTTTTCATTACATTGAAAATCATAATTTGTAAATGAAAACAGTCATATTTCTTGAATAATGTAGGGAAAGATGCGCATCATTTCATTTTATCGTAATGCTGATCAATCTTCATTCAATGTTATATTATTCATTTGGTAACTAAGATTTGATTTCTTATCCAGTTTAGCAGCACAATAGGTTGCATAATATACGTTTATAAATGTTATGTACTTTATCAAGGGACAAAGTTTCAACGTTGAATTTTTTATTAAATATCTAATAAATGTATTGAGTCCTATATTTTATATGGTTTACTTTGAGATTCAAGAATTCTTTTTTGTTTTTTAGCATCATAAAATGTCGATAACGCCTAACAGGGTAAAGAATATCACGGTAGTAGTGACGCTGTATGGTCGTGACATTTCGGCTGTGTTTTATAAATATAAATAGAATATAACATACGTTCTTTGTAAACTCATTGAATATTAACCTATATCTGAAAAGAGACAGAATCTTTGAAGAACATTATGAGCTATGATGTCATAAACAAACTTTCTCTAGCTTGTTCTATCTACGAGTACTACATTGAAACAGATTGATAAATCGGCTTAAGTTCCCTATTCAAATAATGGACACCACTGAAGAAAAAAAATGTATACCAAGGAACACAATTCACGCCTTTACCTAATTATATTAATTTTTAAAATAAATTTAATAGTTATTGATAGACTATTGAATAATCATACATAATTATTGATACCAATTGTTTACTTTTAATGCATTTTACGCTGAGGGACATGAAATATACTAATTTCTTGAACATCACTCATCAATAAAAGATAAGATGAAATGTATTAAAAGTGTTTTTTAGACGCATAATTACTTTTCAATAAATTGTTTCAACTCAGCATAGGGTAGTATGCCTAGCAGATAGACACTGGCCAGTAGATAGACGGTTTATAAATATTATTATATCTACGAAACTAATGATTTTTCAAGCAAAATTTCAAATTCTAATTGCATAAAAGCTTATTACGATTAGTTTAAATATGATATTTATGAACGACATGTTCTTTTTATATGCAATAGAGTATCTTAAAAAATATCGTCTATCTATTGGATCTTCGCTATGTATAACCTGAAAACCCAATAGATAGACTAACAAAGTAAATGGACATTGACAATCGTCTATCTACTGGGATATATAAGCTCTTCGCACTATTTTTGTAATTTCTAATTAAACAAAAACTTTTAACACTTTTCTAATGTTATTTTACTGATAAATTGAAGTTTCTTAGATTTGATAAGTGTCAAATTGTTTTAAATAAACGATATTATCATACAAAAATCTAATGTATAATGTGAGAAAACCCTTAAGCGTCTATCTATTGGGTAGTTTACCCTAGTGTGGTTCTTACGCTCGAGAAAATAATCGATCTTGATTGATGAAATTTTAAGAAAATAATCTTGAAATAATTTAAGAGAAAATGTGCCTGTATCTTTTGTTCTAAATTTAGCTGTTTTCTTGCAAAATTCATTACATGCAAATTTATTGCTTTTTTAAAATTAAATGTAGACTCCAATAATCTTTAATATATTTTCAAACATGTAAAATAATTTAAAGTAGAAAAATACACACTTCTTTTGTATACAGTTTTTAGAATATTCCCTCCAAATTGTATTAAGCGTGTCTTAATTTAACTCGAAAATGCACATATACGTGAATAACTAATGAATCTAATAGTTTAACAATAATGCAAATTAGGTACACAGCTTCGTGTTTACACTTCAAATGAACCAGCAATGTTTCAGATCATGTAGATTAGAATTTTAGACTTGTTTTTTTTTCACCTAAGATCCGCACCTTATTCACACATACTCCATATCATTTTTCATAATACAATCTTTATCTTCGTGAAGTCGTTATTTCTTTTTGAAGAGAATTTGAGAGTAGACAAGTCCTCTTGATTCTTATAAAAGATGAAAATGTTCCTAACTTGAATTCAAGGAAAAGCAGACCTTGTATCGAAGTTGACCAAGTAACGATACTTGTACAAGAAGCCGCAATATTAGCGAAGCTCAGGAATTGAGAGGGTGAGGGAGGTCGAGGGTCGAAAAAGGATAATGTCAGCGTGGGTGTACTACCCGGAAGCAGAGAGAGAGCGAGAGAGAGAGAGAGAGAGAGAGAGAGAGAGAGAGAAGGGCGGTAAGGTCGGGAAATGCGAAGGCGGTAGTTCGGTCGGACGACTTACCTTATAGCCGGTCCGTGTCGTTCCCGATTTGAATTCTAATTCGCCTCTCTACGTGGCAAAGTCCCTTCGCCTCCTTTCCCTCTCTCTCTCTCTCTCCTGCTCTCTACGGGAGCAGCAGTATGCGAGCAACTATAGGTGCAGCCGCCGCGTGTTCGACGCTCGGCGTTCGCCGGCGCTCTGCTGAGGTTGGCCCGTTACGGGCAGTTTCAGCCGATAAATAATCACTCGCTCCGCGGGATTCAATGGTCTTGAAATCCAATCAATGCAGGCGCTATATCGCTGCCACCGCCGCCTCCGCCGCCGCCGCTGCTGCTACTCCCGCGCCTTCTTCTCCGCTTCGAAGGAGTTCATTTTGGATTACGAGGGGATTATGCTGATTATCTTTCTCTCCCCCTCCCGGCAGCACCCTCGATTCTCTCTTTCTTTTCTGCGTTTTCGCAGCCGACAGAGAGCTTGATTCTTCTCGTTGAGCGCCCGCCGCGGGCTCTCCCGAGTATTCGAGTGCTTTTTGCGAAGCTGTATAAATATCGGCGATCCTCGGGCTTAATTATAATAGTGGGCTTGCGGTGTGTTGGTGAGCTTTTTAAGAGGACATCGCGATAAGAGAATGTTAAGATTATGAAAGAAGCACGGGCAAATCTATAGACATTTTAAGTTTGGGTGTTAGTTGCTTTTTTTTTCTTCCAAGAGCTGTTATTCTCGTTTCTTGATGAGGCGCATGACTGAACCAGGGCTTAAATTTTTGTTTCGATGCAGAAAAATGAGTTCTAATATTTGCATGAAGGTCCGTCGAATTTGATTTACATATATATAGATTTTACATGTAAATTTAGTATTTTGATTTATAATGCCTTTATTGAATATAGGGCTGGCTATATTTATTGATTAAAGTTTAAAAGTTACATTATTATAATTAATTAATGAATAGCAAATACGGAAACAATAATTAGGGGCAATAAAAAGAAATGAAACTGAAGTTTAGACTTGAAACTTATATAGCAGCATGCTCAACTAAATGACTGCTAAATAAAATTAGGCGATGAATCAGATGAATTATTATCTGATGCTTTTGACGATAAATCACCTGATTTATTATTTGATATATATTAGCAGAAATGCCTGTCTGGGTTAGTGCATTTACATTTAAGTAAATCTAATTAAACATGTCATTTTACATGATGCAAATTTTTATGTCCTTTTCGAATTGCTTGTGTCTCGTTAAGACTGTTACAGAAAGCACATTACGATTTCATTAGATGTTTTGCGACCGCAGATGAAATTTATAAATATTTGTTAAAATTATTAGTTAGTGAGAAGTACGCATAATTGGTATAACTACTTTAATACAAGTATAAATTCTAGTCTACTGGAAGAACACGATAAATGGAACAAAAATTCTTAAAAATTCTATTCTTTCTCTTTTCTTTATACTCAAACACTATGATTGATGTCCACTAGAAAGAAAACGTTTTTCTGAAGAATAATACTTCACTATGTTATATTTGTTTTCAGCATACAAAATACGATTTAGTAATCAGCTCATAGTAAAGAAAGTTAGCTCAAGGGTACACTAATATGCACTCGTATCCGAGCTCCATTAAGCTTCTGTATAGAGCACAAGTTCTTGTACATTTTGCAGTTTTCCGCATTGTCCTGGTCTTGACGAAAAACTCTTAATGATGGATGTACAAAAGCTGAGCTGCCGTCCGCGCTTTATGTTCGTATATTATCCTGAATAAGCAAGTTAGCGCGCGGGCATTATCCGTCCCTGTTTATTGAATAGTCCATCCACTTCGTTGCGAATATATATATACATATATGTATAAGGAAGAAGCGGAGAGGGATATCCCCCCGGTGATGGAGTGTAAACGACTTTGGAAGTTTAAATTATGCTGATAAAATCTTTCTGGAAAATCGCGCATAAAGAAAAATATCCGATTTTGCAGGACAATGGGGCCTGGGCGTTCAGGCTATACTTGCGCGCCCGTGCACGGTAATGTAATGTTCGCAGAGAGCAAAGTTTCCGTTTCTTAATTAGGCGATCTTCGATAATTGAATCCCATACAGAAGCGAACGTTTGACAAAGATTGCTACTTCCTGATTAGATAGCATAGAAATGAAGCACTAAAATGTAACGTTCTATCTACGATCTGATATGGTTCTAGATGAAATTGCGTATTATGGATGTTGAATTATCAGCGCACGCATTCCCGACAAATAATTGTAATATAATAGATGATTATCTTACTTTGCCTGATAAATACAGGGTTAATGTTATAGCGTCTGACTAAACTCGGCTATTTCTACTGCTTTGAACCGAGCCCCTGCGCATGTAACTCAATAGTACTATTAAATATTTAAATTATTTTGTCGAAGAGCTTCTTTTTAAATAACTATTTTCAATGTTCTTTATATGATGGTGAAAAATCAATAATCACTCCAAAAAAATCTGTTAAAATCATTCAACGAATATAAAATTGGTGAAAGCTGTAGTTGGGGAAAATTGAAGAATGCAGTATTCATGAATGAGTAAATATCTCGTATCGATATAACCCCATTTCCTTTGATATTGATATATCCACTGCGGTTCGGTTTACAATTAAAGCGAATACCAATAATTACTCCGGCAAAAAAGGTACGGCTCTGTAAATTGCGGCAAAAAGGAGCATTGAAAAAAAAGCGAGTCAGGCTGCAAATAATGAAACGTCACCGTCGAAGCTGTTTACTTTCATATTCCCGATGAAAAATTCGCGGAATGAAAAACGCGGAGGCAGAGAGAGATAGAGAGACCAACACGAGGGAAGGCAAGCGGAATAAGTTTGGCGCGCGTTAGAAATGCATAGAAACGGCTGGCGCGGATAGTCTCCCACTCTCTCTCTCACAGAGCGGCGCGAGATATCGTCGAATCGAGCCTCTCTCTCTCTCTCTCTTTCCGATGCGAAATCGATTTATTCTCGAGGACCTGCAAACGGACGCGGCGGAGCTTTCTCGAGCTACGTAATACATATGCAGCTGGGAGCAGCGGGAAAAATGACGAGCGCAAGACGGTCAATAAAGATGAAAATAAAGCTCGGAGAAATCCCGCTCTAAATAGACGTATCAAAAATGTATATACCGGCTTGCGCGAGCCCTGGCGCCGCTTCCAGCCTGGAGTCATCAGAATTTACGATGTATCGCGGGGATTTACTTTGCTCTCGCTTTGCCTCCCCCCCCCCCGCCTTTTTTTTTCGCGACTTTGATAAATTACGCGGTGCACCGCCGCGGGGATTTCTCCTCTGCGAATGTGCACACCGCGCCGCGGCCGCCCGTCGATGTAAGAAGTATTTCGCCGAGCGCGCCGCGGAGAAATTGCGATGCGAGCTATGGGTATATACAATTAAACGGGGAACGCCGGGTGCACAGGGTAAATAAGAATAATTCCGCGGTTGCTGCGCGTACGCGCGATTTGCAGCGCGAGGGAAATTTTTTTGCGCGTAATGCGGCGGGGAGAGAGAAACTGAGGGGGGGGGGGCAACTCGTAAAATGATTAAATAACGCTGAATATTAAAAAAAAATCAAATAGAGGAGAAAAGAGGATATTTAAAATATGCTGATTTTATCCGCGCTGTAACGGCTTTAATCTCGTTCTTTTTATAGGGCTACAGTTTTTATCGTTGTACGTTATTTATCTTCATTTTTACAGAGAGCAAATGATATTCTGACAGGATAAAATCTAATTTTTTTCTTATTACATCTGCTCTTTGTCCAATGTTTGATAGCACAATGTAGTTGCTACTGCTTATTTATAATTTGTTACTAACATTATTGGAGTGATTAGTACTTCATATGGACTGAAGATAACTTTTGTGTCAGAAATTATTTAACATACTTTAAAGGAACTATCGTCAACATAAACGCTATGTAAAGACATTTAACTCATGACGTTAGCGTGGTAATTTTTCTCATGCACACAAAAGGAACTATCGGCTATTCAATGTTTGAATAGCCGATAGTTCCTTTTGTGTGCATGAGAAAAGTTTCCACGCTAACGTCATGTTTAGTCAGTATCAAGTAGTGTAACACTGAGAAAACAATATCGTGAAATATTACGATATTGATATCGTAAAAAATTACTAATAAAATTGTTTTATTGGAATGATGTATTTTTGCATAAAACGTTTAAATACAAATTTTTGATTTTACGATATTCAATACCGTAAATTTTACGATATCGGTTCTCTCGTGAGAGTCAAACGTATTCAAGGAATTTAGGAAAGGAATAAAATAAATTTGAATCAAAACACAAGGAAAATTCGTTATTGTGTGTATATTCAATAAGTATAAACTACCCGGTGAGCTCACAAAGTTCACAGCTTCGTGTCCAAATTGAGACTGCTGCCGCTGCGGTTATCTTTGGGACCAATCGGCGCGGCCGCTTGTCGCCGATCGCCGAAAAATCGTTTTCTCCCATTCTTTCTCGATTTTCTCACGTACTTTGCCAGATGACAAAATACACGAGAAAAATCACGCTCCGAGCTCTGTTCATACATACAAACATTCAAAAAAACACTCGGGCTAACTCTCAGTACCTCGCAGAGATACCAGACTCGGCGCTAATCCGCGCGCGGTGATAAAAGGGGCCTTTCCGCTCGCTCGAGCACTCGAAAAGTGATCCCAGCGCCTCGCAGAGACACTGGACTCGCCGCTAATCCGCGTCCGGTAATAAAAACAGGGACCGCGCCGATCCGACCTTGCGCTCGTGTGCGCTCGCTCGCTCGACTCTGCGCCGAAGCGCAGAATAACAAGTCTTTCTAATCCCTGACGAACGTACATTCTTGAGTTCAGCTCGCGCTCGAGCAGCACATCGCAAGTGACATTTTCGAATATACGACTTTCATAAACAAGTGCGCGTCTATTCTCGCATTCGCCCAGGCCGTCGCCTGCGGCGCGGGGAAGGCTCTTGTGAGAAAAGTCACGCCAAGAATATTGACACGTTTGCTGCACATTTTAAGTTAATGAATTATAAGATTAAAACTACGCGTTGCGCTAATGCATAGAATATACTAAGCTATCATATCGGCCTGACTAGCTTTCAATGTGCCTGCACTTCTCTCAGGAGGCCACTCTCTGAGTTAGTTCGTTCCTCGGCTATCTGGACACGAAAAAACCGCGCCGACTTTTCGCCCAAGGCCTCTCCTTTTATCAGTCCGCTCGAATGGTGGAGAGGAAGAGCGGCCCAAATCTGATCCTCTCGATCGCCGTGTGCACAGCCTACGTAACAGTTTTTATAACTGCTATGCTGAAACGACCAACTGGAGAATATGAAAGCTAATCGTACCTCCGGTGTGTGCTGGGAACAATATCGATATCGTAAATTTTACGATATGAATATCGTAAAATCAAAAAATTGTATTTTAACGTTTTATGCAAAAATACATCACTTTAAAAGAAAAATTTTTGATTACATTTTTACGATATCATATCGTAATATTGTACTGTATGGGTTTTCTGAGTAAAAACACTCCAATAACGCGTTTAAAAAAAAATATTCACAGAGTTTGCTCAACAGATTTCGAAGGTGGTCTTGAATTGCCCTCGGTGGTCCCGCAATACCCCAGTTAACGGTACGTTCGCTTTTATTGGAAAAAAATGTTATTTACGATTTCTATTTATTGATAAATTATCAAATAGTGTATGTGACCTTTTGTCGTGAAAATCAATTTTACACTAAGAAAGATAATTTGTAAAAGTTTGTATCTTAGAACTTGAAAACATTATATGTATTAAAATACATTAATTTTCATGATAGCTTGAATTTTAGCTGCATTTCAAGTTTACTCAAAGTATACCAAAAACTATGGAGTTTTAAGTAATAGATACATAACTTAGATAAATATTTTCAGACTTGACATTTTTTTAAGCTAAATAAATAATATTCTATAATATAAAAAAAACTAGTGTAACGCACGCACACTATGAGCGTCCCTCTTCGCAAGACTAGTGAATACAAAATTTCTGTAAGATTACACGCGAATGGCACCTGACATATTCGTACTCCCGCTGAGTTTATGTTTGCAAGAGGTGTTTTCATTCGCAACTTTCAATGGTATCGCGTACAAGATAGTCCAAAAATTGTCGAAAGGAAAAATCATCCGATTTTTCAAACGAACACCCACCCGTCGGCACGCGCGACGGCTTCGAGGCTCGGAATTGAAACAAAAGTATTTCCTCACAATGGCCCGCACTATTGCCTCGCGGAACAAAAAAGCGTCCTGCCATCTAAACTGCGACTACGTCCACATGCGGAGTCCGCGAGCGCAGACGTCCAAGTGCCCCAATAATGGAGAGAGCGCGGGCACGAAGCGTTTGGTGTACAGTCACGGGTGCATAATAGCCGGGCGAGAGAGAGAGAGAGAGAGAGAGAGAGTCGGTCCCTGGGTCTCGCGTCCGGCGCGATCGGGGCGAGTATCTCTCTTTGGGGGAGGTTGGGAGGGAGGCGAACGAGCACGCGGAGTATCTCGCCGACGTGTATAATGGCGCGCATGCAGCCTCGAGTTATTGTGCTCGAAATGCATCGACGGAGCAAGCGAGAGATAGAGCGCGAGCCAGAGAGAGAGAGAGAGAGAGAGAGAGTGCACGGAGCGAGTGCTCACAATGCGTCGTCCTAGCAAATGGCTCTCCTTGAGCCTCGCTCGCCGGAATACAATTGGCGAATTGCGGGGTAATTGCCAATCATGGCCCCGGCAATTGGCCCGCGATAAACAATCGCCGCTTGATTGAGGGAGCTGCTGCTGCTGCTGCTGCTGCTGCTGCGCGTTGCTACGAAAAAACGCGGAGGAGAGGTGTGGGAGAGCTAGTTGCGACCAAGTGAATTTTCGGATCTGCTCGGTTTTGCCGAATGACCGTGACGATTGTAGGGATTGTAGTCGATGAGTCGTGTGATGCACTTGATGATTCGTGTGCTTTCGATTAATTTCTCGCGTGAAAGTGAAAAAGAATCAGGGTATCGCGCGAAATCGAAATATATCGTTGATAATGTCAAATGGCTATGCGGAATTTCAAATTGGATCACTGAACAAATATGCTAGATTTATGAGCAATTTTATAACGGTAAATTAAACTAGACGTTAAGAGCTTTAATTAGAGACGAGCTGGATCAATAAATAATATTTCCGTGCAAAGTTATACGCAATAAAGATAGTGATAAAAAATGCCAAGAATAAGAAAAAAGTCGAAAATGACGAAAAAATACGAAATCTTTAATTTCCTCGTATTTATAACGTTTTTATCACTATTTTTATTTGCGTATAACTTTGCACGGAATTATTATTTATTGATTCAGATAATCTCTAATTAAAGCTCTTAACGTCTAGTTTAATTTTCTGTTGTTGTTACCGACAGAAGTAATGATAATTATTGTAAAGTAAAATTGATGGCGAATATAATAATGTTAAATTGATAATGAATAAATATGCAGTACTAAAGTGATGTAATGTATTAACTACAGCGTTATGAAAGAAAGAGAACCAAATGAAATCGGTTAAGCGTAAAGGTTGAGCATGTATTTTTTTGTCTCAAGAGCATTTCCCGAAAGAAGGTCGTAAAAAAGGGCCAGCGTTGATGCTCTCGACAACAACAAGGCAGTGCAGTTTAGGCTCTCGTATGGTTCACATCGTGTGACTATTAGGGAAAGCATGGACTTTTTAGCGTGAATGCGTCACAGGAATATATCAGCTAGGCATTTGAATAAATATAATTTTGAAAGTTTAAACTGTAATTGAATTGTTAATTTCTTCTCTCGTGAACCCTGCTTTGTGCCGAAACAGTTGTAAATTTTTCTTTGATCCATAGGAGCTGAATTATTAACTACTCAATAAGAGCCTTTATTAAGTACAAATTGTTCAATTTCACTATTTTTCACGTTTTTAGAATGCCAAAAGCATTTGGAAGAACCATGGTCTGATAAGTGTGCACTCAAAAAGTTTTTATTTTTTTTTTTTTTCTAATATCAAAATATTAGACCGACTATGCATTTGGAGTGTTTAGCGGCAGCAAGTCTGTCATAATTCTGCTGGGTGCAAAAATATGATCTACTTGACTGCACTTTAGCTGTCACAGGTCTGCCGCATGTCTGTTGCAAAGTACCTGATGCAATCGTCTTTTGGTAGTCGAATGATGAAGCAGCAACGCATGCTCTGCATCAATTTTTATAACTAGCAGAGAAATTCCGACAGAATTGCGATAGGGGTGCTACCAGGGATATAGTTACCATTCTTTATACAATAAGGCATCATATATATACAATGTTATAAGCAAATATTTCAACGTTTCTATGAATGCAATTTAAATAAAATCTTCGAATGTGCCTTTTCGACTGCTATGCACCGAAATATTGAAATATGTATTTGAAACTTTGTATAATAGTAGTTTAATACACAAGAAAGGTCGACAACTAGGTCTATATATATTTAATTCATTAAATTGTTTATTTTTTATTCAACAAGATTTGATACGAGAAACGTTAATTTTTAATTGACTTTTACACCTCCTCAATTGCAAGAATTCTAGTATATTTTTATTCAAATTTTAAACACTTCAAGTATTGAGATAGAAAAATAACATATGATATATATGTATGTAGATAATCTGCCAAATTGCCGCCAAGTCCATGAACAACCACAACCCCTGTCCGTGAATCAGCAATGTTTCAATAACTTCATTGAAAAAACTTTATTGCCTGTCATTCGTTTGGCGAACTTCAACTAAATACCAAGCTCGTAGAGCGCTACAGGTCAACCAAGGACCCCAACAATCTCATCAAAATTCATCGAGCATAAGCCCCTCGCTGCAAAAATGACAAATGATGCGAACGAAATAAAAAAATTCTGTCACGTAAACAAATGACATCGCGCACCGCTGGGCAGTCACACATATATGACGCATTTGTGGTAAAGGAGAGAGGGGCGCGCTGCTGCTGAAAAAAAACACACACACGCAGCAGAGTAGCTGCTGTCCGTCTCTGCGAGCGCCAACATTTTTTTGGCCAGGAGTCAACGTTGCCGGCTCGAGCCGAAAGTCAATCGGATCAGCATTTCGCGCTTGCCCTCGCATCCTATTTTTCGATCCATTTATATATATATATATATATGCTCGATAGACAAGCGCGTGGTAGAATCGTGAAAAAACTCGATTGCTCTCTTCTCTCTCTCTCTCTATCTTTCTCTCTCGTTTCGTTCTCGCTTTTACGTGGAGCTCGCTTTCTCCCTCTCTTTCGACGCCGCACGTACGCATAACGCATATACACGGCCACGCACACCTATGCTAATCGGGAGGCCGCTGCGTATAGCTGCCAAACATTTTTCGCACCGAGGCTATATCGTCGCGCGCGTGCTATAGGCGAGATTATTTAGAAAAAAAAAATAGGCGAGTGTACGGAAAGGGATATCGGCTGGTTGAAAAGTAGACCGGATTTCGGGATTTGCCGATATTTATGGTGAAAATTTGCTTTGACCGATTTTGGCGAGCTTTTCTGCGGAGGATTGAAAAAGTTTGTGGTCGAATATTTGAAAAGAAATTGGCATCTCTTGAGAGTTCATTATCGATTCAAATTTGTAAAAACAGAAAGGTACAAGTAATATTTAATACGTTACAGATAACACTTTTCTGCTTTTTAATGTCTGAGTTAAATTTAGAATGATGTATTGTATATTGTGTATTATGTAATCTTATAGTTAGTACATCGACTTGTAAAAACTTTGTTTAGAAAAGAATATTGAAATAACTAGCCTTACGTAAGGACCCCTCCCCTCTCCTGCACATAAGTTTTTGTAAGGTTTGTATACACTCCTTCTCTCCTTCCTTCTACGATCCTACTTTATACACGCCCAATAAACATTTGTTGTTGTAAATTTTTTGTATTAGACAATTAGAGCTGTAATTAAATAAATAAAAAAAATACGTTTCTGTCTGAATCGGTCAACACGAAACGATTAATAATAGACAACAAAATTAACAAGTAATGGTACATTGAGAGGTGAAGTTAATAGAACAGGGAGAGAGAGAAAGAGAGAGTGAGTGATTAATTGACTTTTTATAAAGCTACAGGATTCAATTTCGTTGTGTGTATATTGAAAATAGAATCATAACAAATAATCATGCAGGGGACACGGTTTATAAAAACAGTGAAATTGAAAACAATATAATATCATGGTAAAAAAATTAATAAGAGACAACATGGGAGAGAAGAAGGGAGAGATGTGGATGTAGATAATTTATCTCCGCCCAGGGAAGAAGTATCCCACGAGGCTTAAACTGTACAGTTGCAAATAACGTGATATATACGAGCAAGAAAATTAGAAACAAAATAGAGTAAATCAACACATCCCTCTGAGTACGATAAAAGAACGTTGCTAATTCCATTGATACTGTGCATTGTCAAAGTGATATTAATTATACTCTAATCAATATGTATTTATATTCGCTATGAAATACTAAAGCTCATAAAATACTTAATTGCTACGAAATATCATAATAAAGCGTATTAATAGAAGTTGCAAATGTTTATTAAGAAGCAATAAATTTTCCGACTTGGAAATTTACAGAAATAAAGTTATAGATGATTTAATTAAAAAATTCATTGAATTAATTAAAAAAATACTTTGTTATACTGACTAGAAGAGTGTCAGTGGTTTAGAGCACGATATTTGTTGAAAATTTTAGAGGTGTTTTCTAACATTTAAAAATGAAGTCTAGCACTCTTAGTTTTTTCTAATGGGCCCTTATTTTCGAGATATCAACCAATGGATTTCAATTGTGCGTTATGTTCGTAAAAAATGGTGCGTGTACTGCTGATCATAGCATTGCAAGTTCTTACTCGAGATTAAATGACCAAATGAAAACTTGCAGAGCTGAAATAGAGGCACCATTTTTTACTAAATAATGCACAATTACTACAATTACAAAACTAAGGGGTTCATTCATAACGCATACCGCACGGGTACCCGTGTGAAATCCTATATAATTATTGTTGAAAAAATACTTTAAGTGACATTAAACATTGTCTGAAATAATGTTTTGTTAAATGTTAATCAAATATAGTCTCGTGGAATGTAAAAAATCTCTTATTAGGCCGTTTTTATGATGCTTATGCACGGGTACCCGTGCGGTACGCGCTACTGACAATGAGCCCCAAGGGAACTGCATTTCATTTTTAATTGTCAGTAAACACCTCTTAGGGTATGTCTACATAGGCGTGACAGCGTGATGTTTTTCTTTCACACTGACGTGTGACAACCAATCGTCAACAAGATCTAATGGTGAATCGCCCCTTTACCATTAGATCTTGTTTACCATTGGCTCTCTCACACCAGCTTGACAGAAAAATATCACGCTGGCACACTATTGTAGACATACCCTTAAAGTTTCAGAGAATATCTGTTTCCAAACCTCTAACAATCTCCAAGTCGGTATAGTCAAAAGCGACGCCCGGCACTACAAATTTATAGTATGTATAAATATACTTTTACACGGGTCGAGCGTCGGTTTTGGCTGCGCTGCTCCAAGTGAATACAAACCGCACACACGCCCCCTCACATTCATTTTTAACACTAGTACATTCGGACTCCACAAGTCATAAAAATGTTTACCCGTTGTAGAAGAAACAACACAATTATTATTGTCACATAGCGTTCTGTTAAAAGAACGCTTGACAATGAAAGACAAACGTGCGAGTAAGGGTAGGAAGGCGGGAAATATGTGCACACGGTATTTTCGCGACCAAGAGACAGAGTGAGTAACAGAGCGAGAGAGAGAGAGAGAGAGAGAGAGAGAGAGAGAGAGAGAGAGAGAGAGAGAGAGAGAAATCTGAGGCTTCATCGAAGTCGACATCGAGAAATGGGCGCAGAACCAAACAGCCGCGCGCTGGGATGAAGCGAGACAGAGCTACACCTAGCTCGCACAGTCCGCTCAACATTGATTCTCGTCTCATTGAAATCACATTCTCTCTCTCTCTCTCTCCTCCTGCCTCCGCATTGTGCGAGCTGTCGGCTGCGTCGCGACAGCACTCGGCGCACTGCTGGCCGCGCGGCACCTACAGCGGGGGCAAACTGAATTTCCGCTCATTTAATCGCGGTGGCGGCGGCGCCCGGCCATCCGTATCGCTAACTACTTATGACAGTATCGCGCGTCCCGGCCAATTACCAGCTGCAGCCTGCGACCTCCGTCGTGCTGCGCTGTGCACACCAACTGTCAGCCGGGCTCGACGCTGCGTCGCGGTGCACGACGAGGACGAATGGCCAAGGTCTCTTCTCTCTGTGTAGGATCTTCGTTGCAGATTTGTAACTTTTTAACTGGACCGACAGTTGCCCGAGGTTTCCTATCGCAAGCGGGTTTTCTCGGGTAGTGGGGGAGTTTTAAATTTTGATGGACGTAGTTGCGCGGTTCTTCTCGCGAAAGTTTTGTTGTTTAGCTTTCGACTATTTGGAGGGTTTGATATGTCTGAGAGGCGATGTTTTGTAATGGATCTTTAGGCGGGAATGCGGGTCAAGAAAATGCTCATGGTCTGTCTCTAAGGAATCAGTAAACATGAAGTTGCAGGAAATTATCGTAAGATGTACGTTAATGTGAAACTACAGCTTGATTGTACTGATGCTAAGATAGATTAGGAATGCCGAAGAAACCGAAAGAAGAAAGGTGGGTTGCATATGTCTCTGCGCGTTAAATCGTATATTCTCTTCTTTTTTTTCGAGTTTTTCCTCTTCTGTAGGAATCTCATACTCAAGCAAGGAGAGTATCAGGGTTTTGGGTCACAATTCTTGCTGAAACTTTGGGATATGTTTTCTTGTAAGACTTTACATGGTAAAAGCGTCTAACGCTGCCTCGATCATGAAATATAGCAGTATACATTAGTATTACGCATATACACAATGTTAAAAAATCATATATATATATATGATTTTTTAACATTGTGTATATGCGTAATACTAATGTATACTGCTATATTTCATGATCGAGGCAGCGTTAGACGCTTTTACCATGTAAAGTCTTACAAGAAAACATATCCCAAAGTTTCAGCAAGAACTGTGACCCAAAACCCTGATACTATATATATATATATATATATATATATATATATATATATATATATATATATATATATATATATATATATATATATATATATATATATATATATATATATATATATATATAAATATGATTTATTAACGTTTCCACCTGTATCGCATAATTGGCAAGGCGTTAGACTTTCTTACCATGCTAGGTCTTCATTTTGTGGTACAGGAAAACACATCCTAAAATTTCAACAAGATCCGAGACCCAAACTCCTGATATTATCCTTATAAGTTATGTCGCGAGTAATGTCGATATAAATCATTTTCTCTTTAAAGAAGCTCTCTGATTGGCATAAATACGGTATATCGTCTGTATCGAGCTTGATATACAATAAATTTATGAATGAAGTCCCAGCGGTACATAACATGACTGCAAAGGAACCATTGCCAATTCATTGGCACTTAGGCTCGAATTTATAGTCATGACTTGAAACTTGAGTTGCAGCTATCTTTTTTTATCTCACAAGAAAGCGTATCAGTGCGACAAAGATTTTAACACCTTCCGGCCTTTCTCTATACATTCATCTTCCATCCTCCCTCTCTTAAAATGTTTCATCTGCATTTATCCACTATCTACGCACCATAATATTAAGCGGAGGATCATCTAGTGTATGACCGTCTGTACGTAAAGTGGCCATTACTCTTGAGTAAGGAATAAAAGTTCTTTATTCCCGACTCAACCGTATTGGCCAGTTCATTGACCTGAAAAGCGCGACAAAAGTAGCATATGATTGCGCATATGAGTGTGCATCACGGACGGAATGCCATTAACGCTCGTGCTGGTTGCAGCCTTCTTTAACCCTTGACATCCCTCGGCTCGGCCTACAATGCGCACTCGCGATAATCGCTTACTTTCCACCCTTGATACACAATCTACTATTTTGCCCGCATAGCCGAGCAAAAAACTGATGAGCGATCTAAAAAGTTCTTTTTTGCCGGCTCACGATTTTTTTTAAATATGCTCTCAAAGTGTTTAGGCCCCCCTACACAAGGGGTGCCGACTGGATGATACCACATGTTTAGGGGCCTAAACACTGCAATAGACTGAATTTGCAGTCTTACGGGAGTGTGTTTGCCGTATCGTAAAATGGCTATATGTGATCCCGCTACATATGCATAAAAAACGCAAAATCTGTACATGTGCCATACAAAATGTGGTGTGCACCATGGTGAAATGGCCTCCATTCCCGACTCAACTGTAATGGCTATTTTATTGACCTGAAATGCGGGACAAAATTAGCATATGATTCCCGCAATCTACTTGTTTCTCGCAAATCCATTTTTTCCCGCAAATGCTTTCTCTGGTTCTCTCAATTATGAGCTATTATTTATTTATTATTTATTATATTATAAAGTGGCCACAGTTAAGTCGGAAATAGAGTTCTATATGCAACACGGGAATAAAGTCGACTATTCCCTGGGGTGTTTACTGCCTTCGCTTCGTTCGGGCAGTACATCCACCCTCAGAAATAATCTTCGACTTTACTATATAATGTACTATTTTTCCCTTGTGCACAAGAATAGAAAAATAGTTTCGTAAGTTATTGAGAAAAGTAATTTTTGAACCAACTTTGGTGCAAATTACGTTACACAAGAGAAAGTTCAATAAACATCTTTATGTTGATTAAATAATTAATTAACAATTACACGTATGTTACGAATTTACGAGCTGCTCACGTGCCCGATTTTCTCAATCCTTGAATATACGTATAGTAGGTAATAGCGCCGTGGAATGTAGGTAGGTATAGAGACTGCGCGAAGTCAATTCACGCTCGCTAGCGGGGGCGCGCGCACGTCGGTGGCATGTTGAGAAGTAATTATACGTAATTTATAGCACATCAAATAATTTTCCATTCCAGCGTGCCCGCCGCCAGAGCTCGCTCGCACGGCGAATAATACAAACGGGCGAGCGGGCGTAATACACTTTATGGAAAAAGCTGTAGTTCAGTAATTACTGTGACCATTAAAGTTTCGAGCGCGCGGGCGTAAAGTGAATTTGCTTCGAGCGGATTGAAATTCTGGGTAGCTTTCATAATATATATATATCACAACGAAAGCAACTTTTTCTTTCTCTCTCTGTCTCTCTCCCTCTATTGTAGCACCTTCTCGTTACTTGTTTCGTTTTATATTATAACTAGAGCGACTCGATTCCTTTTTACATTTTGCGCAGCTCCTTCTCCCAAGGGTGGAATTCAATTATTTAAAGGCTGGCGTTTAAAAGTATTTCTCATAATACCGCTACTTTAAGGGTGTATACATTTTTGAAATACCTGCAGGCCGTTAAATATTTTTATAGACAAGGTGAGGGTAATATAAATGCATCTCGCAGGATTTGATTACTTCTCATTAAAGTTTCCGGTCGTAAAAGTTAAGTAGATTTATGTTTCTTCAAATGCATTTTCGCTGGATCGATAATATTATTTCTAACATAGTAGAAAACACGAAAATTAAAACCCAAAAATTGAATAATTGCTAAAAAACAAAAAAGCATCGAAACATAAAAATAGTATATTGTGTATCAAGGGCTGAAAGTAGGCGATTACGGTAAGGGCATTGTAGTCCTAGCCGAGTCAACCCTAGCAGCCCGAGACTAGCCGAGGTTTGTTGACACTTCAGCTCGTGGTACACACGATACTTCTTGTCCTACTTCAACTGAAAGGATGATTTTTCATGGATATATGAAGCGAGCGGAACAGTAACTCACTTTCCTCCTGAGGACGACAAGGGACGACGTTCCGCCCGCTTTATACGCACGAAAAAGCATATACTTTCGGTGCAGTTAGGACAAACAAATTATTTTTGTCCCTCACCCTCTATATCAAAACAAAAAAACGCTGCTAATTCATTGGCACTTAGCTTCTTCAAACTAAATTAATTGTTGCTATATCTATTTTTAATTAGAATCTCTAAAAATGTGTGCTGATTTATCATTGATGGTTTATCAAAAGATAATTTTTTAATAAAAGTACACATTTAGTTTAAATTACATTTTTCCACGTTTTTTAGAAATACTGTTGTTAACGCGCGTTGGGTTTTACAATTATTAAAAATATCCTTTTTTAAAGAGGAAGCTTTCTGTTTTTTTTCATTATGATATACATTTACTTTTTCTTTTAATTTTTAAAATTCTTTTTATTTAAAAAATCCCATATTTTTCAGTGTTTTTTCATTAATTTTAATGTATAAATGTTCATATTATTTCTAAAACATATTCATTTCTAAAACTGCACCACAGATTTATTGGTATTGTTCTAAAGAACAACCACAAAAAAAGTCAAATGGATTCGTTGCATATAACATTGCCTGGAATACTTTGAAGCCTAGGTAAAAAAATATTAATTTGAAAACAATCAGTATTTCGTAAATTATATATATATATATATATATCGTGTCTACATATATAGTTACGTGTGTAGAATAATATATATGATTAATATATATATATATATATATATATATATAATATATATAGTAATTTTTTCGTAATTTTTGACAATTTTATTCTCGAGTGAGCCACATCCATAACTGAAGTTAAAATTTTCAAAATTTTAGTCCATAAATCTAACAGTTCCCTTCAAATTACCCATATACTTTTGGCACGCAAAGCCTCAGCGCTAGGCAGCGCACACACACGTCCCGAAAGTTTTTGGGAGCGACGCGCCCCTCGAGGCGCGAAAACGATTTCTCCCGACACGCGCGAATCCCAAAACTCAAACGTCCATCATGTGGAAGCGCGGTAGCGGTAGCTTTTCACACTCGCGCGCACGCGTGCTCGCTCCTTTGGAATATCAAGGCGCGCGTAATTAGCCGCGCAAATTGATTCGACGCCCGCGCGCTTCGCTGCGGCACACGAAGAATCCTCCCGGCCGGCGTGTGCATCGAATTTCGAGTCGCAACGCCAAAGTTTCGATTGCCAGCGCGCGTCTACGACAGTGACGACGATGATGCGGCTCACGGGCAACGAGCTTTTTCGGTGAGAGAGGGGGTGTTGGCCTGTTTTCGAACATTTTGGCGAGTGTTTTTGCGGTGAATTCGAACAAGGGGAGCTTTGTTACATTTTGACGGTGGGATATTAAGGGTCACGCTAAACATGCAAGAGTGAAATCCCACTCGTTCGAAGTCGAATTTCTCTCGAAGAATGAGTTGAACGATTTCAGTCTACGCTGATAGAAAATTAGCCAGTTCAGCTGGTCACTTATTAATTCTTAGGTAAATTTTGTTAGCTAAAAATTAGCTAGCAATAAGTTAGAAATTATCCAATTTCTATCTTATTTCTGCTTAATATTATAATTAAGAGCTCAGTCGGTAAGATGTAGGTAAAACAGAATTTTTTTTAACTGTCTATCACTCTCTCTCTCTATATCTCTCTCTCACTATTACTCACTCACCCACTCATTTTCTTACTACTTCATTTACTCATTCACACTCGCATACTCTGTCACTCGTTTACTTACTTATGCACACACGTAGTGACTCACCCACTCACTCATTCGCTCATTCACTTATTCACGCGTTTACTTACTCACGTGCTGACTTAGTCGCTCACTCACTCAACTACTCTCACGCACAAATTGCTCCTTTAGAGTGCTTTCACAGTAGAATGTACCCAAGCATTCCCTAATCGAAGTTGGGTATCAAAAACCATAAAATCGCGTTACTACGTTATAAAGTACGATATCGAATGTTAATGCTAGGGTACAATTATTGAATTTCGTGCTCATCACGGGAATATTACGTTTACTCGTAGACAATATTACGCGACTTCGATCAGCATATACATCCGAGTAACATAGGTGAATTGCATAAACAAAAAAAATGTTAAAGTATTAGGCTTTGACATATGTTTGATAAAGATTGATATTGAGAGCTTTACTTTTCTGACACGCAAATAAATATATTTCAGCTCATGACTTCTATCGATACACGCACTTGAGTCAAGATACACAAAAGAGTATAGTGATCCAGGCGAGAAATGAAAGGTTAGTTGCGTGTGTAACGCCTTGGTTGCATGTACATGATTTAAAGGATGTTAGTCAGTAAATTTGGGCTCTACTAACCTGTGGTTTCTATGATAATTTATAGTCTATGAGCACACCGAGGTTAGTTACAGCATCGATAAAGGGAGTGAAAACGTTCTCCTGCAATTCAATGCCTTGCAAGTGTAAACCCCGTAGCTTCTTAATGTTGTATTACGAATCAAACATAATAGCCTTTGTTTTCCTAACATTGAGGTACACTCGACATAGAAAATTTCTGGTCGAATGCGTTTGAATTTTTTTGAAATACTGCAATTTCATTGGGTCTCATCGAATCAAATGCACGTTTTCGCTAAACTCATTGGAGGATTTCAAATGCATTCGACCAGAAATTTCCCACGTCGAGAATACAGGGCGTTCTCAGTAGTCGAAGTTGAGAGCGCTCACGTCACAGCCGTCAAAGCGATCTACGCTTTCACAGAGATTGTTTCTAGTAATTTGCGTGTACGTTTGAAGATCATCAGTACAAAGCAAATACTTTACACCTTTAATATAATCCACCCTCCGGTCTTCCATAACCACGCGAAAATATATTGAAGTTGATCGTTACTGGTACAGACTTTAATGAAGAGTCCTGAGAACCGAGCCCTGTCAATGTTGGGTTGTTAGCCATCCTGATTCCCTGTTCGATTTAGTAACCGCTTGTTGGTTAAGATCTGTGATGTACGACTTACAACCTACATAATGACCACGGATCTAAGGAAAAAACTATTCTGATAAGTTAACAAATAATCTTCGAATGAAAGACTTCAGTAGTGCTGTTTGCGAGCTATGGCGTTGCCGAAAAGCAGTGATACAAAAGTCCGAGCTGACAGTAGGAATTGTCGTCTTCTTAAGAGGCACAAGATGGGATCTCTTACAAGCTCCAGGAAATATAGTAATAGATGGAAAGGGGTGGTGGTGGTCTATCACCGGAAGAGACTTTGCGATGATGCTTTGGGGTATATCATCTTCCCCCTTCGCATGCGATGAGAAGTGGGGCTAAAACTTATTCGGATGTAATCCTAGCCATTGCTCTTTGACTCGACGCGCATGCTGCTACTTTCAAGCTGAATCTATATTACACCTTTGAGGCCTTTGACGCGTGTAAAAAATGCGCGGAGTGAAGATTTTCGCAAATTCTACACAATGCTTGCAACACGAAAGTCGCGTAAATCAACATTTCGCGTACCTGCTTTACGCGCGTCAGAGTTAATAGCTCGCACACGTGGATTATATATCAGCACCGAGATTGACTGGCGTGCATGGATATTGTAGGTACCAGCGTGTCGGGAGTAAATCGCGCATGAAGTAGTCTCGATGTTGGTAAATGCACGCTTGCGAGTTACTCCCGATAGACTGGTATAATATGCTCAGAACGTGCATATTATTTGCGGGACCAGAGATGCAGAGTTGCATATTCCAACGTTGAGATTATCTCGCGCCCACGTGAGTATTCAGTAATGCGGGCGCCTGTTTTTATTGATGTTCCGAAATGCTCGTCAAAGCGCTTCAATCGCGGTGAGATTCGAAGCATTCCGAAACTCCGATCCATCTCGCCGGTCTTGCAGCTGCTGGAATATTCTGGTAAAAAACAAGCTTCAAAAGACCGGTCGCTCGCGGCGCCCGCATTACGGAATACATGCAATATGTCAAGAGCGTGCTTATTATTTGCTGGACCAGAGATCCATAGTCGCATATACGAGCATTGAAACTATCTCGTGCGCCCTCGAGTTACTACTGACATGCTGGTATGATATGCATCAGTACCGGAACCGGTAATATTAGCTCCGAGAACAATTTGCGTGCGCGTAGTTCCGACGTTATCTCCGTTATCTCGTTCTTGCATACCAAAGTCGCGCCAATACCAAATTGCACGCGCGGTCGCGTAGACCGGCACCAAGGTTATAGCGCTCGAGTATATCAGAGCCTCGTCAAGGCCGATTTTAAGAAGATTCCTCTTGTAACAAGTAGACAAAATTTATGGCAGAAAATTCCTCTTGACTGAAAAGTATTCATCTTGTCGAAAGATGAGTCTTAAGGTAGGACTTTGATGTTATTGGCCAAAGTATCAAAAAAATTTTTATTGAAATGCCTTATGTAAGCAATGCTAAAAATAAGATATTTATAGATATACTATCAATGTTAGTGAAATACGCTGTATCTGCTGTAGGCCCATTTGATAAAACTACAAGCATTAGACTTCACTTTTAGGTACCAGAAAACGATCCGCAAAGTTTCATCAAAATTCTTGACCCGGACTCCGTGCGCTCCGTTTGTTAGTCGACTACTTACTCAAGAACCTCACGTACGCATTACTCCGTCACTTAAGCACGCACTAATTCACTCACTTGCGTTCTTACTCGTTCATGTACTAACTCACTCATCAAGAGAGTACTATCGGTTTCGAATTAGAGTTCAGAAAATTCTGAAATTTTCTATACTAGTATGTTGTAACCTCAAACTTATATAAATATTTAGAAAGCTACACCAACCCAGGAAAGACCGCTGCCAATTTATTGATACTCAAAACATTTTTTTAACATATTTTTAGCAAAACTTTTTCTTTTACTATCACAAAGCTTCCTCGTTGAGGAAGCAAAAGATATTAAGAATCTTTTATTTACGTTTTAAACACGTAGGCCTTATGGGAACTCATGTTTCCAACAGTTGTAATCACGACGTTCATGAAAATTGCTGTTCTGATTTCGACGAAACTTTGAGAAATATATATTTAATATCTCATAAATATAATGCAAAAATCCAAATGTTGATTCATCAATTTTGAGAGCTAATATAAACAAACGAATAAAGTTTATCACACTCACTCAACCATTTACACACACGATTTGGCCTACCACGGAAGTTAAAATCGACCAGATACCCATTTGACTCACGGAGTACCGATAGTACTTCTTTAAGTCCCTCACTCATTCGCGCACATATTCACTCTCTCAAGTATTCAGTCACTTAATCATTCATTTGCTCACTTAATAATTTACGCTAACGCACTAGATACACTCACTCATACATGCACTAACTCACCTATCTGTTTTCCTTTTTCTTCCCCATCACCCCCCGTCTCTGCTATTCCCACTAATCCTATTTTCAATCTTACGCTTCCACAGCCATCCGTCATTTTATTTATAAACACAGTAAATCAGAAAAAATAAATAAAGATTCCTCGATTCGTATTTATTTTATAACGATTTTTCTATTTTAAAATAGCATTGATATTAAAACAAGAAGTTTAATATTGGAACTGTTTTTTTTTATAAAATCAACTGTATTTGCTTGAAAGTTGCTAATTGGCGATTCTGGAGTCGCTAATCACGAATTCCGTAGAAAAATACAAAATTCAAAATGGTGGACAATATTTTTAATATTTTTTGATCAACGATATTGGATTTGACATATTGAATTTTCAAAATCTTACAACAGATTAACATATTCATTAAATTACATTCTATTTGGTATTTGTAAAATTAAGGTACGTTATTGAAGTAATTTGCAACAAAAAATGTAATACCATATTTTTTTACGTAAATTACTTTTGATAATTGATAACTGTGCATGACTGTGTACACGTAATCACTACTGTGCATGTATGTGTGCAGTTAGTCACTACTGCGCATGTCTGCGTGCACATGGCTACTATTGCGTATGCCTGTGTACACGTAGTCACTACCACGCATGTCCGTGTACACGAAGTCACTACTGCTCATGTCTGAATGCAAGAAGTTCTTAATGCGTATTCTTAACATGCATTTGTGTATGTAGTGAGTACGCCTACGTGCATGTAATTAGTACGGCGCATACCTGTGTGCACCCAGTAATTACTGCGCATACTGTAGTGCATATGGACACAATTGCGTCTTATTCCTTCTATGCTCACGGTACTTCCTGTCTCCTTCCAGAATCTTTCTAGTCCCACTTCCTTCTTTTGAAATACATATAGATATCTATTATACGTGTATTTCACAATAATTTTCATTCCCACGTCCCTCCACATCCTCATTACCTATCATACTTCACTCAGCTTTTTTTCTCTCCTCTCGTAAGATTCTATTTTAGTTAACGCTTTACTCTAAACAACACTCTACCAACTATGACACACACACACACATATATATATATATATATATATATATATATATATATATATATATATATATATATATATATATATATATATATATATAATATTTTTAGATAAATATATAAAAATGTTATGTACGAAAAAAGATATATATACACATATAAATTTGGATAGCGAAATGTTAGTGCTAAAATAAACTCAAATAAACTGTGTATATCTTTAACAAATTATGTATAATTTGTCAATGTAAATTAAAAATCTGCCAATGTCTTTGGTACTGTGCTTTTTTAAAGTGAATAAAAATGAGAAAAAATACGCAAGGCTAACGGGTCTGAAGACTCGGGAGATTTATTGCAAGTCATTTAAACCAGGTTCGAGAATCTGGTGTCTATTTAGATTGAGTAATTCCTCTTCCGTTTCTTGTGCTGCGGTCACTTCTCTTTCAACACTTCGGCGCGCTATTTCCATTGTACTCAAATAATTCGACCAATTTTCCTCTTCGGCAAATTCACTGCAATCTATTTTCTCATTTGTGTCAACATTCATATGTAGCATTCAAATGACATTTAGTAGAAAAAACTAATGACTATAAACTCTAAGGTTTACAAAAGAGTTAATAAAATATTTGACCTCTTTTTTAATGATAAATTTAGTATCTCAATGTAGGAAAAGATTAAATTATTCCTAAGATAAATGTAATTTTCATTACTGATAAAAGGCTTTTAGATATTTATAGCAGTTTATTTTGAAAGCTAAAAAGTAATATGTCTATTGAGAATTTATCATTTCTCGGACTATTGCGTTATGACAATGTTAGTAAATGATATCTAGAACAAGATTTTATTTTAGAAAATTAAATTTATCGCTATATTTCCACTTCTTTTCAATTCTGAGAAAATAAAGAAAAGCCATTCTTATCAATTGATTTAGGTGGAATAACGTAGTTCAGATGCTTTTATAATGGCAGAATTTTTAGTTTGGGCTAAAAATAACACTTTTGTATTACCTATACAAGGTCTGGGAATAAAATAAAGAAAGAAGAAATTTATATTAATTTTCTTTTAATCGACAAGGCAAATTGATAACTACAAGGTTGAGATCTCTCTATGTGAGCAACCAGAACAATAATTTTGCGCGCCTCGTATCAGGTCCCTGTTAAAGGCTCGCCCTCCACTCGCGTTTAATTTCGAAGAAATTTCTTCGATAACATTCGCGCGTGCACCCATCCTACTTCGCGCCTTTGTCTTGCAGCCTATTAGGGCCAGGTAAAGAAGAACGTTTTCGAAAACTAAGTTTTCCCGTCACGGCATGAAATTTCTCGATCACCTATATTTTCGTATTCGCGGAAAACCTCGGGTTTTACCGTCACAGCATGGATCAGATGTGTTAGGACGGGAACTTGGAGTTCGTATTTTACGTTTTCTTTTCATCTTTTTAATCTTGATAACTAATAAATAATACTTTATTACTATCGATATTCATTGAATTATATAAATTGCTACTGGCTGTTCATTATATCGAATTTTAGATTTCTTTTACTTACTTTTTATGTATATCGACGCACATCATTAAATTATGCCAACATTAGACTAAAATTATAAATTAACTTAACAGGTTGAGGGCGGTTAATGTATAAGTCGATTTTTTCAATTATCTATAAAATTTATTAAAATTTTAAACATTCAATTGAATTTAAAACTTATCAATTCTAGTAGATTAAACCTTGAAATAAAGAAAAAATTTTGTGATAAATCTTTTTTAACATAAAACATATATATTTTAAATAAAGCTAACATAAGTAATTTCCTAACCTACAATTTTCTTCTATGCTCTCATAGTACGTATGCAAAACAGTTTAAAATTACTGCTTCTTATAACATACATTTTATTTTATAGTAACGTAAGCAATTTCATACTAAAATTTGAAAAAAACTTTAGTGGTGTCCATATGCTATCACGTCGGCGGATACGTTATTTTATTTCACCTCGGTAGCTAAGGTTTAAAATTCTACCTTCGCCGATTGGCCACCACATGAAGGCTAGAGTAAAGGAGTACGAATGAAATAGGCATAACGTACCCCAGATTTATAAGATTAAAATTTGTTAGAGACGTTTGATACTTTGTACTATAGGGGGCGCTGTAGTAGGTAATGTTTTCATCAGTTTAGATTAAGATGACCATTTAATTACTTTTTTTAATCCTGCTGTTTGGGAATAGAAAAATGTTACATTTAACAAAAGAAAGTTTCTTGTATAATTGTTATGAGCCGATCTTATTCTATGGATATAATAAATGACCAAGTGGTAGATACGCTAATAGAACAACCAAATGGCAAGCTGGACTATGACAAAATATACTATTTACATAAACTTTAAAGTGTACCAATATAGTTTATTTATAAGTTGACTTTATGTCAATATATTTATTTTCAGCTAAACTATATGTTATTTATTGCATTTAATACATGGATATTTGTATATTTGAACACAAAAATATTGTACACAAGTTGTATATATATATATATTGAAATATATTGAATATATGAAACCGTCGATTCAAGCGCCCCCTGCAGTTTGAAGTTTCTACTTAGCTTTATTGAAATACAGAATACTCCTTATGTATTGCGTCCGTACTCCTTTACTCTAGTCTTCATGGGCCACCACTGCCACCAGACGATGGTTGGTGCGGCAGTAGCGGCGAAAGGCAACGAGTGCAGATATGCTTGAGCCTCGGTGCGAGAACGACACATTCGTGCGCCTCTATAACCGAGCCAACGACATTATCCCGGCCGTTATTGAGATTTATCTACAAAGTTCAGTCAAGCATCAATAATTTTATAACCAAGATTTCAATAAACTGAATCTTCTTATAATTGGTTGTTATCTGAACCCTTCATTCTTCACAACACTCATCGTGAATTCAAATTCGCCCAACTTGCGAGCGGCGTGTTTATATGATCGCTCGGTGACTACTTTATGTCGTACAGTGAGTTTCGCCGGCGTTAACGCTCTCTCAGAAATTCGCTTATTAATAGCCTTTGCCTTTTCTATCGTTACGTTATTTTGAATCTTTCTTACATTCTAATTCATAATCAACTTAAATAATAATCGAGTTCGATACAACTATAAACGTGAAGAGAACAATATATTAGGATAGAAAAACACATGAAATTATTTTCTTTGAAAAAGAAATTACTCGATTTTATTCACACTTTTAAATTAAATTGTTATAAATTCTGTAAATAATTAATATTGACAATTTAAGATTCATACAACTTTTCGGAATATATAAAAAGCTATATTTATTTTGTAGCTATACACTTAAAAGTAGGTATAAGTATTATTGCTTAGGTAAGGGTAGCACTAGAGCCAAAAGCAATGTTAAATTCTATAAGGTGATTATGATGAGGGAAAATGATACTTTTATTACGCTGTGCAATATCTTGAAATATTTCCATCAAATAATGATTTGTATGATATTTTCCTGACTTAAGATGGCTCCAGTAACTTTTTATAAAAACACTGACGTCTTTGAAAATTTCCACAAATATTTTTTCAACATTATACTTTTGATCTGTGCACAGAAAATTTTGGGTCAACGGCAAAATTATTGGAAAAACTAAGCTTGTACAAAGTCACTTCTAACACATAACCTTATAGGATGAAACCGTTTATCAATTTTTACCAATAATAGTACATTATGTAACAAGGGCAAAAAGTCGAATATTTTTCCCGCAGGTGAGTTTACTGTACAGTATCACTCGAGGGAAAAATCGAGTTTTTTCTCTAGTTACATATACTACTTTATGCCTATCTCAACTATGGCCACTTTTTGACTTGGAAAGCGGGACTAATGGACTGTTAAAAGACAATATTGTTAAAAGGCAATCGAAAATCAGGGTTATTGGTAAAACTTGATAAAATAAAGGAATTTCGACTAGTTTCTAGCGAAGTCACTTTCTTTCCAGCTAATTATTTTTGCGGGCAAAAAGTGTAATTTTGGTCTCGCTTTTCAGGGAAAAAAGTGGCCATTTTCATTCAGATGGGTATAAAAACATATTTGTTAATAAACGGAATATGTAATTGAAGATTTTTTATGCAGAATCTAATGACATCATCAAAATTATGTGTTCACGACCAAATAAACAATATATTGATGATAAACACTGGAAACGTGCTTCTGCGCATGCACACCCGGAGCTAGATCGACAAATTAGTATTTTCTATGTATTACCATAATACATTTTTTGTTACTAACGTACATAAGTAGTCCAAAATGCTTTAGAATTAAATTTGAATAACATAATTCAACCAAAATTAAAATCAAAAGTGAAACCCCCCCATGGGGCCCTCGCTTGATACGGTACCCACTGCTGAAGCCACCTTAAGTACGACAAAGAGTTTCTAACAGTTTTTTAATAGCTATCTTTGATACTTATAATTTAATAGGATAATTATCTTTGGAATTAAATTTAGAAATAAGATATCTTCGTTAATTTTATTCCTTTTATTCTTACATTATGTTTCTGGTGTGTAACGGGCCTAACATCTTTCCACGTCATTATGTCTCCCGTTCTCTATTCTCCTCTTACCTCCCAACATGTTCAAAAGCTCTTTTCGCGTGCTGCACACACGCAACACCTACTATGAGCGCAACATTCATCTCGTGCTAGGAAATGATCAGATCCTGGGTAAAATCAGTCAGAATTTCCATACATCGTCGTTTTAGGAAAGCCGATTTCGTATAAGAGAGATAGAGAGAGAGAGAGTGCGAGAGAGAGAGAGAGAGAGATCACATCTATAGGCCACGGTTACGTAATACCACACAAGTCAAGGATAGTAATACTCGTCATCGTCGCGATCCTTTCGTCGCGTATGCTGATGGCGCGCACTCGACGAAATTGGCAGCCGCGACAAAAGCTGCCGACGTCGCGTGTCATCGCTGCTGCTGCCGCTGCATGTGTGCACATCGCAGGGAGGAATCGGCACCGCCGAGTGAATCGATTGAATAATGGAAATACTCCTGCTTTCTTATTAGTATTATTATTTGTTATCTAGCTCTAGCTGATACTTTCGCTACGTTTAATAAATGTTAGAAGCCTCTTTTCTCAGACTACGCCATATCACAGCTTATTATTTGTAAGAAATAGTTTATATATTGTATAGAGAATGTGAAAGTCAATAACAAAGCATATAAGTGGAATCCTAAACTATTGACATATCGGATATAGATATATGTATATATATACATATATCTGTACCCGATATGTCAATAGTCATGCCCTAATTTTCAAGATTAAATGTAGGTCGATTTTGGACGCTAGGAAACTACAAAGGCACACGACCATTCACAATGATGAATAATACAAAAAATCTGCTGTAATGCTTAAGACCTCTGCCACGCACTCGCACTTCAAACCCTTTTGTTTTTCTGTGACTTTATTTGCTCACATTTGTAATAATGACTCTGCTGACCCTATTATAAAGTTTATCTATTCTTTTAATTCATAAATTTAATATAACATTCTAAAACTTACAGTAATAATTATTCTGTTTAAACGTTTTGCTATACTTTTATTTTACTCATGGTTTTCTAAACTAATTCAGAACCTTCAAATACTGCCGACTGTAAGCACCCTCTTCAATTCGTAACACAAATTTTGATCATTTTCTCTTATGCAAAACAATAAGGTAGTATTTTTTCTGTTGTAAATTAAGCAAAAATTAAAGTAAAGAAAGTATAACTTTGTAAATTATTGTATTCCTAAACAAAACAAAAATACGACCGAATTATTTTAAATGAATTTATCAAATAAAAGTTTTTAATTTTATGCATCGTCATAATTAAAAATCCGAGAAATAATGCGACTGCGCATTTCCACACAATGAACCACACGTCACGGAATTACATCCATTACGCACCTATCCTCTTCACTCTCGCTGAAAGCTGCTCACGGAAGCGCATCGCTCGCACTCAAATGGTTTCCTAATTCGACGAATCGTGGAAGTTGCGCGCCTCTCTCTCTCTCTCTCTCTCTCTCACTCTAGGATATATTTCCGATGCTCTCGCGTGCGCATACACATACACTAGGCGCGCTTCGGATATGGAAGAAGTCTCGTTCCCGAGGGCCTTCGAAATTACGGCATTACGCATTCATGCGCGCTATGTACATACCTATAATACACACGTATAATGGTAAGGGAGGCGCTCGTGATTTGGCGCCTCGCGAAACTTTATAATGTGCACGCGTGCGTGCGTGTGTGTGACAAATATACGACAGCTACAGCTTATGCATAGCCACGTATATCTGCGAATGCGCGCATTGTGCGTGATGCGCGCGGCCCCGAGAAATTCGCGACGCGAGATTTATCACGTTTGCGGAGGAGGAGGACGAGGAGGCGAAAGAGGGCGTGTAACCAGTATTACGCGAGCGAGCAGCGAGCGCGGTTATACACGGCTCGTGAGCAGCGCTCTATGGAGTTTGAATGAGTTGTTGGGACGCCGGCGATATACGCCGGACCTGTTATTTAGCTTGTTCTGCTCTCGGAAAATGGCCTGATGCTTGGCTTGTTGTTTCGCGGTAGTACGGGGATTAATTTCTTAGTAGATTTTTTCTTAACGTGTAATGGAGGCATTTTTCGTTTCTCAAATAGAAAAGCTTTGTATTTTTAATGCAGAAACAAGGTTGTTGGATAGGGAAATTCTAATTTTTATATTTATCATTGACTATCTTTGTCAATGGTTGACTTTTCAAAAACGGGTGATTCCGCCGTAAGTGGTATATTTTGCGTCCGGACCTCTGAGTCACTCGTGTATACAAAAAAAATCATGTTTTTAGAGATTAATTACACTCTAGCACCTCTCGCCGCAGCGTTGCCCGCGATTTTTATAAATAAAGTAGAATATCGAGATTGAACTGGTGTAAATCGCTAGTTATTCGGTGTCTTCATAATGAAATAATATTTTGTCGATTTTAACTAATTTAGGGTTGTAATTTTCACTACAAAAAGAAAATATGAAATTCAGTGCTCCAGTACTGAATTTTGTTGCTACTGAAATGCCTCGCGAACTGAATTTCAGTAATAAAGAGACAAGTTTACTGATATTCAGTAAATCCAAACTAAAATAGAATACTAAGAAACCAGTACACTGAATTTCAGTAACACTTGATCTGAAATCGATAGACCACGTGACATTTCTGCGCAGAGATCGCATTCTGTCGCGGCGCCTTCCCTATCGTTCTACACGCGAGACCGAAAACGCACCTATAATTACGATTTCACGAATAAATGTTTGTCTTTTTATGGTAAAGTGAGAGTCAGTTCTTTAAGGTAAGTGATTATTGTATTTTATGTTTATTTATGATTAGATACAAGTACATAGTAACATGTGAATCAATAAGACACATATCGACGAATAGCGTATGTATAGGTTAGGTAAAAGACTCAAATGCAAAAGCAAATTTTTACAATAAGTATACTATTACAATAGTAAAAGCTTTTGATTGATATTTCGGTACCTTAATTTTATTTTAAAAAGTTTTTTTATTGATAAGTTACAGTTTCCATGACATAAGGGCAATTGGTTTTGAAGTTTCTTACCTCAGTAATTTAAAATTTAATCTGCCAGTAAAAATAATTTGATTCAAAAGTGATTCTACAACTATAATGATTCTACAACTATAACAATATGGAGGTAAAAAGCTTCAGAGTGGATTACCAAGGCACCGTTCTCGGGGACCGGGAGTATCGCACCCGGACGTCGTCAAAAACATATTGAGGTAAAAAGCCTCGAAGTCGTTCACCAAGACACCGTTATCGGAGATCTGGCTCACCTGGATATCGCACAATATTAGTCTGAATGTTATTACTAATAGATGTAATAAATAAATATATCATAACCTATAAAATAATATTTATAACCTCAAATATATCAACACATTATTTTAATAAGTTTTACAATGTTTGGTTGCCTTAAATACGAAGCGTACATCCTAGACATCATCATCGTCCACCATAACCTCCTACAGAGATCCTTCTTCTAGGTTAAATTTTGCTCTCTGATTTTACAGTTCGTTCGATCTGAAATTCAGTACGTAGAGCGCTGAATTTCAGATCGCTGTGAGGCGGTATCTAATTCAGAACAGGCAGTACTGAATTTTGTTGCATTGCCATTTCAGTACGAAATAGTACTGAATTTCAGATTTTCTTTTTGTAGTGTTGGAAAAATTTACCACTTAGGAAAAATCGTGAAATAAGCATGAGTATCACTTCTCGGTCAGTCATTAAGGAGACTGAACGACAACAAGAAATTGATAAAATTTTTAAATTGCCCGAAAAAATAGGTAATATATGATGAATAATCCATTCTCACCTAAAGATATTTAACCAATTTAAATTTTAAGGTCGTTAGGTACCTTTGAGTGTAATTTGCTTTTATGGAAACAAGATCGATTCAGGAATTGCTCTTAGCTGATCAGGAATTGGGTCCGTGACGGTAATTATAATTTATTTTACAGTTTTATCTTATTCAATAAAACCTGTATATAAGTTTTATTTTGTCATCTTTGGTTATTATTTAAAAGCAAAATCTAATTCTATATCAGGAATAAAAATATCAGATACTTTACGTTATCAGTATATTTGTCGATCGATTATTAGTCACACGATACACGACTTCTTTTATAACTTGTACACACAACGCTAAAAATAACTTTGAATATGGGCGGGCTTATTTACAATAAAATTATACACCTATTAATATCTAACCTTAATATCTAATCTTAATATAAATCCCCGTTAACACGAAACAAAATGTCCTGCCAAATTAAAATTTTTTTTTCCGTTGGGGATACAAACAGAATATATGTTTTTATCTTACGAAGATACTAAGCAAAATAATACAAAAAATTACATGTATATTAAAAGTTATGATGCTTTAAGTAAACTTAGTAGTTCAAAACGGAATTGGCTGAGCAATTATTTCCAGTATGTAATGTGTGTCTGAACTAGCAAATATGAATCTGCGTGAAGGGCTGTGAAATGCGCAGCAATGTTTATTAACAAACAATAATAAAATTCAAATGATGTATAATCATCATCTCAGAAATTCCAAACTAAATTTTCATTAAAGGAAGGTTCTGTAAATATTTCTTAACATTCTAAATAATATTAAATAATGTCCTACTCCTACACTTAAGATTAATTGTTTAATATATTTACAGAATATGATTTTGTGTATAATAAGAAAATCATGTATTTCAAAGGAAAATCACTCTCGTGGATGATTTCATCGAATACATGATTTGAACTCACAAGGAGAACACCAACTCTGCGGAACTCGGATTTTGATGAGGCTTTGGGAGATGCTTTCTGGTACCTAAAAATGAAGCTTAGCACCCTTAGTTTGTCCTAATGGGCCCTTGTATTCGAGATGTAAGCTATTTTACTTCAAAAATACGTTATTTTAGTGAATAAAGGTACCTCATCTAGTGATTATAAATATGCATGTATTTACACTAGAAAAAAAGGCTTGAAAGATAATAAAAGTAGGCAGAAAGAGTGTTAATTTGAAAGAGTTTAATTTCTAGAAATATTTATCCATTTTTAATAAGATGTAATCACACATGAAACCGAACAATTGTAGATGTGCCACACACGCATAGACACACATATACACACACATACACACACCCACATACACACACCCACATTCACACACACACAGAGGCACACTCTCACGCACACACATATCCATAGACATTTTCTTTTTAGAAAAAATAACGTGTTTTGATTCCTGTTACAAAGCTTCCTTTAGGAGGAAGCAACTTGTGCAGAGAAAATTATAAAACATAATATCTATAAATATTCTCCATTTAACGCAACATATTAGGTCTAATCATACTCAGATATTTATACTATTTCCGCGATTTTCAAACGCGTTTTCTTAACATTCCTTGCACGTAAGGTACATAATTTGTAATTAAAGGAGGATGCATATAGTGGCTCCGTAAAGGGATCAACACTATGGATTAAAGCTCGTTTAGAAATTAATGTTATAAAAATAATTAATACCCTTAAGTGCGGAGACGGATGAAAAATATATTATCTATGGATTTATCCTATTTAAAGCAATATAAACAGTCTAACCACACTTGGGATTTTCTACTTATTTCTACGATTTTTCACTGCGTTCCTCAACTTTTTCCACACTTAAGGCGGTCAATTCTTTTTTAAAATTCACGTTTTGTCGAGCTCTAAACAATGGTATTAGTTTTATACGGTAACCTTCAACGGCTCAAATATTATAAATCCATAGGCACCCTCTTTTATGTTTCGATATGTTCTAAACAATAGTATAGATCTCGTACGCTCTACCTTAACGAGTTAAACTATAAATCCATGGACATCCTCCTTTAAAATGAATTATGACATTTTACCAAATCAAAAAGACTATAGTTATTATAGAGTCAGAAACTTGTTTATAACCCACGAAACGAATTTCATGGGCACTCGATTCACAGACAAGCGACAAAATTCCCAAATCCTCCAGAAGCATACTGCGCCACACGGGCTGCGTGAAACGCCAGCGCTCGCCTACCGCTATAATACACGCACGCTCGCGGATACGTCAACATAATGCTCTAATTAGGCGTAGGTGAAAATCACGGTTGAAATAACGTGAGCCGCGACGGAAGGGTGCGTACGAGAGAGGGGGTGCGAGAGAGAGAAAGAGAGAGAGAGAGAGAGAGAGAGAGAGAGTACGCCGCGTTTAGCAACTATTAATTAAACAGGGATATGAGCCGTGGTTTGCCGAGGCGCGGCGCGGCTGGTGACCTGCCCGCGCGCTACTGTAATTGTGAACGAAACCGTGTACGCCCGACCGTGCCGACTCTACTTTGCGCACACGCACATACACATAAGCACACATAAGCATACACGTACACGCACACGGACATACACACACAAATACTACATTAAGCGCATACACACGCACATACATGTAATATACACCAAAAGTTGCCTCTGTGTGCGCGTGTACATTCTGTTAGGGTGTTTTTGCACGTGTTTGATAGGCGACGGTGCACTTGTGTGCACTCGCCGACCCTACGCGTCGCAAGAAGAGACTGTGGCTGCGTCTACATAAACGTGAGTCGCGCGCGCCAGTGTGCGCGTTGTGCACACGGGAGAAGTGCTTTTTACCTAAAATAGTTACTTAGCACTGGTGTTTCGAGTAAAATAAGCATGTATTTACCTAAATGACGAATTCCTGATAAAAGAAATATTAATAATAATAAATAATAATAAATTATTAATAATAATTAGTAATAATAATAATAATGATTTATTAATAATAATTAGTAATAATAATAATAATGATTTATTAATAAATAAAGAATAATAAATAATAGTTAATACTAATAATTATCAGTTACTATATTAATTAATTATTAAGAATTATTTATTATTAATTATTATTATTTATTTTTTCAATACTTTTATATTTCTATTTATGCTTATTGAGCTCGCGCAGATAGTTATTTATTTCGAATTATCAGTACCTAGCTACTAGGCATTAGTCATTTAGGCAAATACATGGTTATTTTACAAAAAACACCAGTGCTACCTAAGCAACTATCACTGGCACCTATAACTAAACTAGCATTCATGTTTTAGGTAAAATAACCATAACATGTATTTACCTAAAGGACGAATGCTTCTAATAGTAGGTAGGTGGTAACTCGGAAAAAGTAGCTATTTGCACGAGCACAATTCGCATAAATATAAATATAAAAATATTAAAATAATAAATAATAATAATTAATAGTAAATAATTTTTAATAATTAAGTATTATAGTAAATTATTGTAATTAGTATTAACTATTATTCATTACAATTTATTTATTAATAAATTATTGTTGTTATTATTATTAATTATTAGCAGTTTATTATTATTATTAATTATTATTAATATTCTTTTATCAGGCATTGGTCATTTAGGTACATACATGTTTATTTTATCTAGAACACCAGTGCTAAGTATTTATTTTAGGGAAAATGCACTTCTCGCGCGTGCACAACGCGCGCACTGGCGCGCGCGATGCGCGTTTCTGTAGACGTAGCCTATATTTTCTTGTGCACTCAAGTCTCCGCCCCGCAGCGCGCGTTCCGGCTCGTTCCGTTTTTCGCCCTGGCGCACTATTTCAGCCGTCGAACTTTGTCTCTCCCTCTCTCTCTCTTTATATATATACGTATATACGATAGGTGCCACGGTACACTCGCGGAGCGCGACTCTGGCTCGTATCTATCTCTGCACGTAGTTTTAGCTTTCCGCTCGTTGATTTCAATATCGTCGGTGGCGCCGTATATATACACGTACATGCACAACCGTGCGCGCGCGCGCGCGCGGCCGGGCGTCAAGTGTCGGCCAGCTTCGCGCGCGCGCGCGCGTCTAAATGGATTTCGCACTGCGCCCAGAGGCCCGCTATACATCTACACGCGCGCGCCCACACTGTCGCGATCCCTATTTCGCCTTCGACGCCATGCACTCGTACACACACGCGCGCGCGCGAGCGCATTTCTGTAGCACCTATACGCGCGTATAGAAACGGGAGACCCTCTCTATTTTCTAGCCATTCTTTCCGCTCCCTTTGTCTCTCGCCTCGCGCCTCCGGTAACTTTTCATCGAGAGCACGGGGGACTCTCGCGCGAGCACAACCCAACGCTCCCACGTTTTCTTTGAAATTTGATTTCCCAATTCGCTGCAATCTGCGTATATATATATATATATAGAGTGTCAATAAGGGCGTCTGCACGGAGGAGCGCAGCTTTTTCCGATATGTAAGGTACCGACGGACATGATTGCACTCAGGAAGGCCGCAGTGTATATATATGTACGCTCGCATATGCTCGTGAAGAAAGGGTTGGACTTTCTCTTTCTCTCGGTCTCCAGTTCGGCTGGAGTGTAGGAGCTGGTCGATGTCGATGGCCTGGTGCGAGCGCGTGTCGCTTCTTCGCGAGGGTGGGGGTGGGGGGTGAAAAGGGGTTGGCTGGTGCAGCGGCCCCGGCGACCATAATCTATTGGTTTCCGGCTGGATGCCCCGGCTAATGGGAATTGAGAACTTTCATCCTCGCGAGTCGAGAGTGTGTCGGTGATAATTCATCCGTATGCCGGGCTCCCCGGCTTCGTACGTGTCCCCTCTGCTGCTCTTCGCTCGGCTCTCTGCAGGCCACACACTGCCCGTATGCGGACTCTCCCTCTCTCTCTCTCTGCCCTGCTGTTTTCGAGCTACAACTTCCTCTCTCGCTTTAGATCGTGGATATTGCTCTCGCTGCGCTGTACTTCGAGAAGTGGCTCGCTAAACGCTACAGTCGAGCCTCTGAAATAGAGGCAAACACGCGCGATGGAGGTTGGATTTCACGAGAGCTTGATTGACTGTTTGAGAACAAATTTTTATTATGCCGAACTGAAGCTAGACCGAATGGCATCAAAGATACATAAATATATAAAGAATAAAATGTAATAGAAATGCATGTGATACATTTTTCTGTCAAAAAAGATATGATGCGCATGGACAGTTTTGATAAAGCATCAATTTTCATTGGAAATTGCTCGTTTTTTCAACATAACTATGGGTATATTGTCTAAAACAGAACATTATTTTGATTATCGTTTTGCGCAACTGGCATCGGTGAATTTTGATCAGCTTGAATTTATGTATTCTTTTAAGTAACACTTAAAAATCTATGTTGCAATATTATTTTATTCTAGATTCGAAAAACATTCTATAGCTAAATTAAGTTTTTAATTTATTATTTCCACAAAAATCATGTATTTTATTATTAATATTGCCAAGTCAAAATTTGTATTTAAACTTTGATCAATAGGTCTCAATATAGCTTTATAAAAAATGTATTTAAAAGTAGATTACCATGCATATGAAACATAAGAAAAAGATTTGGCGTGCAAAACGCAACTAGAAGTTATAAATAAAGAATTGAGAAAAATGACTTTATAGTAAAATACTACTTAATAATTAAATAAAAGTTAATCCGTAATTATTTATGATTTCTTTTCTGTTTATGGGATAATTTTTTTTGTCCACCACTGATATAAGGTTTTGACTTTTACTGACGTGTAGCCTTGCTTTGAGCACTTATTTAACGTTCTTGTCACACAAATGTTGAAAAACATTGATTTTTGATAAAAACGAGAATACTAAAAAAATTAAAATAGCTTAAAGAAGTCAAATTTTCTTGTGAAACCTCTTTCATTATTAAGAAGAAAGGTTAAGAATTAGTATAAAATTATAAAAGAAATCGATTTTTTACCAAAAACCTGTATCTTCTTCTCTTAAGGAGAGGTCGGAGTCTATACCTTATACCCAATTACTGACATTATTAATTTTTCGTTTTACGTAGTCAATTTTTACTTTAATAAAATTTTACGAACGTACGCACATTCTTAGTGATAAAAAGATTGTGAGAACGTTCGCAAAATTTGAAAATCTCATTTATTCATTGAATAAGACAAAAAACTGGAATGTTTTAAAAAGTGAAATGTCTAGAAAATGTCAGTTCCGTGGACTTGATAACGGAACTGACATTTTTCATAAATATATCCGCGCACCTTTTCGGGAATCCTCAATTCTCTCGCATTCTCTATATGTACAGTCAAATACTCCCAAGAAGAGTATCCCGACTAAAACAGAATCTTATGAGAGGAGAGGGAATAATCAAAACTCTGATTTTCATTTAAAAAGTTTTTTTATATTTATTTGCTTAAACCGTTTATTTCTGTGACGATTTTTGAACCGTTTATTTCTGTGATTAAACTACCGATACTGCTACTATTCTGCAGATGCGATGTGTACCCTTACCCTACGAGATTCAAATTCGTACTGTCCGGCGCTTGTTGCCGTCAAAGTGTCGCCAACACTGGCTCTGCGTTGCTTACAAAATCTCTTAGCAGAAATTCTTTCAAGGCAAACATCTTTATTCTTTTCACGCGAACTATATCATGTACTCTAGTTTTCTTAGCTCTATTCTAGTTATCGTATTGTACATCTCATCGCTAAATAATTCGATTATTTTCTAATTTATGATTTAATTTTCTGCTGCTTGTTTTTAAAAACAATTCCTATTTCAGTTCGTAACAGTCCTTAGTATCGAAATGAGTTTTCTTACTCCGAATATATGCTTTATTTTAATGAAAAGTTGTACCTCTACTTCATACCATGACTACGTAAAGTGTTGGTGCTAATAAATATGTTCATTGAAAATGCATGAAAATTCGTCTCTTAAATTAATTGGTTTTTTATGCATCTCTCATGCAGGGATCATGATCGATCTCCGACAGTGATTACTCCAGAATGACAAGTTGCAAATTAGTCTCCGACAAAATTGACCAAATGGGGATTTGAAATCGCGTCTTCATAAATAACGTGTTTCAGTCGTTTAAGTCATACGCTTAATCCAATCCAGTCAGGAAGCCCCATTATCGCTTTCCACACAAATGTCTATGGATGTGTGCGCACGTGTATGTGTGTGTGTATGTGTGTGTGTGCGCGTGCGTGTGTGTGTATGGACGTGGATCAGCATTACTCTGCATATACACGGTAACACTTAATGTTTCAAGGCTCACTCTTTTTGTTCTTTTAGATGACGGGGAACAGAAATATTTTTTTTGTTTTTCGATTTTTTTCTGTTTTGGAGAAGAATATTTAGCCAAATTATTTAGTCTTGTTCTTTTTTGAATTCGTACTTATATATAAACAGATTATGATAAACTAACTTTCAATATTTGGAAATGAAAACCTTTTTATTCGAGTGTCAATCACTTTTACCCTCCGTAGTTATTAAAAAGATTATCCGAGCTACGGGCGCGAGCCACTACTGAACGGAAAAGCGATTACGGTATCATAAAGCAGAGCAATGGCAAGAGAAAAAAAAGGAAATACCTCTCGCGCTTGCAAGCGACATGAAAGCCTCGGGCAAATTTTCCGTGGGTTCGATGCTGCTTCCGTCTCTAGCGTCGTACATCCAATGAGCCCCGCGCAACCTTCATCCCCCCTCTCCCTTGCGATTATCAAGTTATACGTCTCGGTTAGTATAGCATAGGAGCAACAGCAGCGGCAGACAGGAAGGAAGGAAGGAAGGAAGGAAGGAAGTAACTCTCTCTTCACACCCATCCCTTTGAAATACTTTGTTAAAGACGAGGACGAGGACGAGGACACAGAGAGAGATAGAAATACAGATATAGAGAAAGAGAGAGAAGGAGAGCAAGACTATCGCGAGTTAGCTGGGTAGTTAGCTCGTCGAAAAGTTGCACGCGCGTCGCGGTGTATCTCTATATACATATCTACATCTGTATTTATGAGTATATAATGTATGGGTAGGCGAAGAGTTAAGCCGATGCGAAAGCGGGAAGCTCTAGGTCGGAAGGACTTTACTCGTTAAGGAGGCCCCGGAGGCTTGCACTTGGCCGATGAGCCAGAGCGAGTCGAGGAAGAAGACGAAGAAGTAGTAGAAGAAGAAGAAGAGGAAAGAAAGCTCGAGGAGCTTGAACGCTCTCTCACGTCGCTCCCACACTCCGCCGTGGCTCTTCCTCTTCCTCTTCTTCTTCTTCTTCTGCTGCCGCTGCTGCTGCTGCTGCTGCTGCTACTTCCATGACTCTTCGTTGCTCCTCGATCTCGTCTTTTTTCTACGCTGCTGCTGCTGCTTCTCGCGCGCCTGCACTTCGACTTTGCCACACGTTACTTCTATTACTTTCTTGCGCGCTGCACGTTCTCTCGATCTCTCTTTTTATCTCTCTTTTTAGCTCTCTTTTTTTATTCTTATCCCGCGCCGGCTCACTTTTCTATTGCGCGCGCTTTCGAAAATTTCGTTGCGTTAAGGGGGGAGTTTAGGAGAAAGTTGAGGGTAACGCGGGCGCTCCGCGGAGAGTCTTTATGTTCGAGGGGCTTTTTTTTATTGAATTTTATGCGAATTGTTCTGCGGAAGTCGAGCTTAGGGTCATTTTTAGTATTTATAATTGATGGTGGATTGAGTTGAGTGTGTTTGAAGCGTAGAAAAATTTTGGGAACTATGTTAAAGGAAGGTATGCATTTAATGTAATACTTCTGACTCAATCCTTTAAGTTTCTACTTGGATGCACATGCTGTTTTATTTCATGAACTGCATGTAGTTTACGTAAAAACAATATATTATGTTTTAATTATGTTCATTTACTTTTTTTTATAACTTATTTCTACATGAAGTTTTATCTTTTCAGAAAAAAAAATAGATTCATAAGAGGACTCAATCCAACAGAAGATATTTACTGCGAATAAATAATTACCTAGAGCAAGAAAATATAATAAGAAATAACAGTATTATAAATTAAGAATAAAATACAAGATTGAATGATTCTATAGTTGTTACTGACATAAATAATGATAATTATTGTAAAGTAAAATTAACAGCGAATATAATAATGTTAAATTGATAATAAATGCAGTGCTAAAGTGATGCAATGTATTAACTACAGCGTTATGAAAGAGAGAGAACCAAATAAAATCGGCTACGCGTAAAGGTTGAGCATGATATTTTTTGTCTCAAGTGCATTTTCCGAAAGAAGGTCGTAAAAATAGGGCCAGCGTTGGCGCTCTCGACAACAACAAGCCAGTGCAGTTTAGACTCTTATATGGTTCACATCGTGTGACTATTAGGGAAAACATCGGCTTTTTAGCGTAAATGCATCACAGGAATATATCGGCTAGGCATTTGAATAAATATAAATTTGAAAGTTCAAACTGTGATTGAATTATTAATTTCTCCTCTCGTGAATCCTGCTTTGTGCCGGAACAATAGTACAGTGAACGTTTTAACAAATTGTATTTTAATCGGTTTTGCTTTTAAGGTGGGGTTCTGGTGGTTTGAGATTTTTTTCCCGTTGGTCCAATCAGCCTAATCTCTCAATATCTTTTCCTATACACTAAAAAAAGATTTTCTGTACATTTTGGACCTAAATTGCCCTTTATTTACACAGATAATCAGAAAAGGCTTAATTATTAATCGAAAAACAGCTTTTCTAGAAAAGTATCCTGTGCAACCTATCTTTATATCAAGCTTAAAATAATGCTACTGTAGTGAACTTTTTTATCGTATTGCATCATTTATCTAGCAAGGAAACTTGCAGAGTTATGATTCGAAGTATAGGTACCATCTTTTTACTGAAATAACGCGTATTTTGAATACAAAAGGTCATATCTTGACCATAAGGGCCTATGAGACGAAACTGCAATTAGCGAAGTACGCGAAGTACGCGAAACCTTTCGCTCTGAACCCAAAAGTTTGCCCATTTTTCGCGTACATCGTAAAGACCTACATTTTTACTTTGCGTACGCGAAAATGATACGCTAAGTGCGCGAAATATAATATGCGAAGACCCGAAAGTCGATACGCGAAGTACGCGAAATCGATATGCGAAGAAGACGAAGCTCGCGATATCAAAAAAAATTAAAAGTATTTTTCAAAAAATTGATGGATCTTCGAAAAAAAATAATGAAAAAAAAATTTAACAATAAAGTGCTCCGCTTTTTTTGTAATACATGTCAAAAAGAGTGGATTAACAGTCGAAAATATTTTCGTTCATTATGTCACCTAGAATCGTGTGAGGAACAAAGTTCCTTTAATAAATATGGTATTGAAAATTGTGATTTATTGTAACGTATCGGATCTAGATTTTGGGGTTTTACAACAGTAATATTTAAGATATTATGTTTAAGATACTATTATGAATGATAGCTTTTAATCATAGAAAGTTTTCTGGCTTAGTAAAGGAAAACTCTCTGTTTGGGTTTAACCCAAGCCTGCCTCCTTCATGGTTCTCTAAAATTATTCGAGTGAAAGTTTCACTCCAATCGCTGTTTTCACATTTCTAGAAGTAAAATTACACTCCAAAATTGCGAACCCCTTCTTGACGCGATACTTTCACTCCGAAAGTTTTGTAGAGTTAATCAGTAGTAATCTTGCAATACAGTCAGCCATAGCATTTGACTGCACCTTTCTCAGCGTTGCAATAAAAATCTCCACTGCGAGCGATCCAGCAGTTTCCACGAACCAGATTTACACAGCCAAGTGCATGCAATTCTAAACTGACGGCACCGTCCCACTAATTCATTCGTCCGACTCGTCCTATAATTGACTCTCCCGTGCCAGCGCTACGCAGATCCTCCCCTTAATTTAGCTTCCCCAGCCCGTCTCTCTTCATTTTTCCTTCCTATTCAGTGCACGGCATCTCTCTCTCTCTCTCTCTCTCTTCGGCTCTATTTGTTTCTCCCCCGCTGCCGCGTGCCACTCCTCTCCGTTTACGTCGCTCTTTGCGGTGTATCGCGTTTGCGATTCCGCTTGCACTCGCTGCGAGCACGGTGCAGCGCGGTTGGCCCGCGTGTTCACACTGTATATTATGTATATCCCATAATCGTCCGGTTAAGAAATAATTTAAGTTTTGCGAAAGTGAGGAGGGAATTTTCGGGGTGGTAAGTTTGCTATCCTCTAGCGAACTTTAATGTTTCAGCTTGGAGTGTTCATTAGGGGCTGTAGGCTAGGGCGTCTCACTTTTTGAGTATTGATTACGTTGCTGGAGAGTTTGAGACTCGGAGGGTGTATTATACGTAAATTGATTTTAAAGGAAGGAAAATTGATGTAGCTGGCTAACTTTGTTCGGGTCTCGACAATGTGCTCCTGACTAAAAGTATTTTAATAATGTTAATTTATACCAAAAGAAAATTAATATTTAAAGTGTATGATGGTTGACCCTCTACTTATAATTGAAATGTAAGAAGGTGCTGTCCTTATGGTAGGTATATGGGTGATTGTCAAAAAAATGGACTTTTTGGTGTCTCGTGCTTTTAAATGTACTTTAAATCATAGAATCATAGAATCATTTTAAAATGTTATAATGCATCATATAGAAGATATTTCTTTTGTTTTGAAACTTTAAATATTCTGTTACTCTGAATAAATCACGTTTTACTGTCCAATTTGTCATTTTCGTGTCATGTCTAATTAGTAGATTAATCAACTATTAACAAAATATTTAGATTTTTACAACCACGGGAATATCTTCTATATTACTAATTTTATCACGCTAAAAATTTATTTTGCCTTGATATATGTTCTAAAGAGCTTTAAACTGTCAATATACGTGACAAATTTTGATTATATCAAATTGCCGCTTCCCTGCTATGTGTATTACGATTTAATGCTCGTTAGCAGGACATGTCACATGACAAAAGAAAGGTTTAGGGTGACAAAATTGATTGCATAGAAGATATCCCGGTCGTTACAAAAATCAAAATATATTGTTAATGTTGATAAATCCACTTATTTGATACGCTACGAAAATGACAATTAACTTAAACATGCCACAAAAATGACAAATTGGACAGTTAAACGTGATTTATTCAGAGTAACAGAATATTTAGACTTTCAAAACGAAAGGAGTATTTTAAATATGATGCATTATAACATTTTAAAAACTTTCTTCCAATATTCTATGATTTAAAGTATATTGAAAGGGACCCGATACCTAAAAGTCCGGTTTTTAACAATCACCCATATAAGCATTTATCGAACTGTTTATTTGACTCTATTTATGTTATATACATTGTACACATAGTAGGTGTTTGGCATGATATGTACTATTTTTAATTGTATATTTAAAAATAAATTTGACAGGTTGTAAAAGTATAAAATACACATTTCAGAGAAAATCGAAAATCTCACTCTAGTCGTCATAATTAGGTCACTAATCATCTAAAAAAAGGTAAATAACCAAACATAAAAGGCAACAGTCTTGATTATGACTATATCTACAACCTTATGCCAGCCCATGCCTTTTAAATACATTTATAGTAACTGTGATATGTGGAAGTAAGGCAAGCATCGCATTTAGAAATTTTAAAATAATGCGTTGTAGATTTTAGGAATATAGCAGGGAAATATTTGGGCGTTCTATATATATAATAATTACTGTAAGTATGAAAGTTACAGGAGTTAGCGTTATAGACATCGGTTGTTGGTTAAGAATCTGATATTACAATCAGAGATTGGATGATATTAGAATTTACTTCTATTTAAACTACAAAAAGAATATCAAGGTATGGAAATTAAACAGTTTTTTTGTATACTGAAGTTCAGTAGCATGTGAAGCGTTTTATTTTGGCGCCTATGCATGGCAACATTATGTAGCCTTCAAATGACCCATAAATGTGACCTTAAGTCAAGGAAACGTCACATTCGGGTCGATTCTTGCAACCTCCAACTTTAGCAATAATTTTTAGCAAACATTGAATTTATTTAAAAATTAAAAGAAAAATTCTGACGTCTGTTCATTCCGGCGGGCATATTAGATCCGCTATGCTAAATTTTGATATTTGTCACTTGGCTTTCGACACTAGATTGTATAAACTTTAATTTGAGCCGTCGTTGACCTCATTCGGATTAAACCAATTTCGGGCATCAGGGGGTCTGCCACTGACAAAGAATGCCCCATCATATATTATGGTGTGTGAAATATTATTTGTTTTTATGGATATGATATGGCGTAGTGAATTGTGTAAATAGCGGCAATTCCAATGTTGATTATTATAAAATAAGTTAAAGTAATTTTAAAGCGATAGTAGGGCTTACGTCTGCAACAAAGAGAAAAATTCTTAGTGTTTATGTTTGAAAAGGATTAAAAATAATTTTTAAAAACAAGTTTTGTTTTGCAAAGATACTTTAAATGAAACTTTTGAGACCTGTTAGCTAATTTCTATAATTCTTGTATTATGATTTTTTTTCAATTATTGTTCTGATTTTCTAGTAAATACAGCTGAAACAAATTAATATGGTATCTTTTTTATATAGTGCAAGAGATAAGAAGTGCTTGATATCCTGATAATACAGATTAAAATATCGTAATGTTTATTGTCACGTTATACCTTTTTTTAATATATCTGATTTAACGAAGCTCTCTTTGAACTCTTTGTGATATTAAAAAAAAATTATTTTCGAGTGATTATGAAATTTTTAATTTTGTGAATTTTCCAACATGATTATAGTAAAGAGACTGTATGGTTGAATTAGTTTCAATTTTCAAACAAACTCCGAGTATCAAAAACAAGCTTCAGTGTAGTACTTGGTTGGTTTATGGAGCATGATGATAGGATGCACAAACATACGTGCGCACACGCACACGCATACACATACACACACACACATACATACGTATTTTCGCAGAAAGTCATTTTATAAAAATTACATGCGTTTTTTGACTTTTGAAGTCATAAAAAGCTCATTTGAACTTTGAGAATAGCCGCGTAACGGTTTTCATCCCTTTTAAGTTCTCTCTTCAAGACAGTAATTTATAAAAAAGAGCAGCTTTGAACCTCCGGCTTGAAAATGAAGAAAAAACTGCTCTATACTCTCTCGAGACGAATTTCCCACCTACCGCGCAGCCATCAATTCACGTTTCGCGCGGCAATTGTTCCATTCTCGGATGGCTCTCGTCCGCTATTCGACGACCGGATAAAAGTCCATCGCGCTCGTCCCCGCACGCACGCACACACGGAGGCGCGCGCACAAAAGAGCGAAGAACTGTCGCGCAATGTCGTGCGGTTAACGCGCGGATGTTAAATGTTTCATTAGAGGAAAGCGCTGCTTAAAGGCCGCGAGCGCGGCGCTCGCTTAACGAAATCGTAAAGAAAGTCCTCGTAAAGAGCGGCATTTTTCCCTTTTTTTCCCCCTCCTCCCCTACCTTTCATCCGGCTCGTTTTGCGCGGCCGTTACGAGCTCGTTGCTGGCGCATAACCTTTTTCTTCGCTGTACAGCCGGGACTTCTGCCGCTGGCCCGCTGGCATCGCGCTCCCGAGCTTTGTAGCGGAGCCGCGCTGGACATAAAGTAAACTGCGCGCCTCTTCCTCTCAGGATTTCCTCTTGTTCTCTCTCCGCCGCTGCTGTTGCTTTTTCTTTCTCTCTTTGGTGCGTCCGAGCCGTCCCTTCGTTTTGTTTCAAAAGGTCGAGGAGGAGCACGCAGCGGCAGCCCTCTTGACTCGAGCTGCGAGCAGATTTGCTGCTGTCGCTGCTCGGAAAAAATTGAATTCCTTGCTTCTTTTTCGGGACAAGAGCTGGCCTGCATTGTGACAAAGTCTTGCCGCGTGCTCTTGCACTCGCTGTACCCCCACTGGCAATGCGCCTTTTTTTGATACTGGACTAAACATGAATTATATGTCGTTTTATGTAACTATGTAGTCTGCGAGATCCCGAAAAAAACGATGAGTCCACTTTTCATGTTTTTCAGATATTAAGGTTTAAAGTTTTCAATTTCCATTTCAAGTAATGTTAAGAAAATTCATAAATAGTAGATACGGTCACTTATTTTTACACTTTCTTGATTTTTTGTATTTTTATCTAAAAATATACTATGTAAGGATGTCAAAATCGTTCGGAACTCAATTTTCAAAAAATGGTCTTGTGTCGTTTTTCCGGGAACCCGCAAATATATAAAATTATATATGTAATTATATTAAAACCATATAAAATTATATATAATTGTATATGAATATTTATTAATGACAATTTCTTCTTCGTGATAAGACATATAAAACGAATGAATTTTAAAACTAATTATATAAAAAAATTCTTTATGTTTTCTGGTTTCAAATTAATTTTATGGCAACTTTTAAATAGTTTTAAATTTCGCGGGTGACTCATACAATTTTCAACAATATTGTTTTGAAGTATAAATACTGTAACAAAAAAAGACCATTACAAAATTTTTTTAGTGACTTCAACTATTGTATAAATAAAAATACAAAATATTTTGTTATACTCTTATAGACATTTATATATTTTTTGTTACCAATACAAAAGAATAACGTGTTAAAAACGGCAACTTTTTTCTGCCGCAGTGAAAGTACTAAAAAAACGATTAAGAGATAGGTTTGATTTAAAAATACTTAGAGTCAGTTCAAGTAGAGTTAATTTTGTCACCTTTTTATTACTTTATTTTTACATACGTAACTATTGCAACCATTTTCTCTTACAAGGAGAGTATCAAGGGTTTGGGTCACGGATCTTGCTGATACTATTGGATATGTTTTCTTGTAGCTCAAAATGCGAGTGTATCTATATATGCGATTTTCGCAACATTGTGTATATGGGTAATACTAATATTTACAGCTATATCTTATATTTGGGGCAACGTTAGATGCTCTTGACATATAGTCTTCATTTTGAGGTACAAGAAAATACATCTCAAAATTTCAGCAAGATCCGTGACTTAAACCCCTCATACTGTCCTTGATAGTACAATTATTAGATACAACTCATATTTTTAATCCATCTGTTCTGTGTTGATCTCTTCATAGAATTCAATTTCCCATAAATCTATTTTGATATTGTTTCCACTATCACCTTGATCTACGTGAGGGCCTTCTGCCTTCTGGTTTCCTTAAGTGTTGTTCTTTCGTTTTCCATTCTAGCTACACTTTCTAGTCTTCGAGATGAATCACTCTAGTGTTTGGTAATCGCTATTATATTAATAATTGTATTAATGTATAATGAATTAAATAAGTTAGCTCATGAAGCATTTAACAGGCTCAGCTTTATTTTAAAAGCAAGTAGGAAGATCTATTGATTGAATTATTATCCAACGAGGGTTGTAGTATAAAATTAGAATTTATCCCTCGCAGTTTTAAATTTAAAATTATAACTTGATTATTCAATTAACCTTGATTAATTATATAGAAAAAACTGAGTATCAAATAGTTATACAGCAGTTAATTAAAAACTTTTGTCACAGAAATAATTTTTTTTATTAAATATACAAAGCGTAGCTAATAAAGTAAATGAGTTGATTCACTTATTTTTTATTTATCATTTATTAAATCATTTCACTTAATAGCCGACTTTATAAATGCCTTATTTATATAAATTTAAGGTACTGAAAAATATTTTTTTTTATCTTTGAAATTAATTTGTAAGTAAAAAATTATACTCAACGTAATTTAGCGCATATCACTTTCTTCTAAACAATTTAATCAGAAACAACTAAACTTATACATACCCAACTTTTTTCTCTACGACATGATTCGGCCAACATATTAAAAAAAAATCTAAATGAAAGAGGATTTTTTAGCCTTAATTAGCTTATAACGTTTAAAGTATACAATTTAAAAACTGTGCACTATTAAACTCGGATTCTGCGGAACATTTCAAATAGAATTTTTTAGCCTTTATTAGCTTATAACGTTTAAAGCGTACAATTTAAAAACTGTGCACTATTAAACTCGGATTCTGCGGAATATTGCACATAGGAATGACTCAAAACTAAAAAAACCACTGCCAATTAATTGCGAGGGAGAAAATTCACATGCTATAAAAATCAACTTACCCGCCAGTGTCGAACAATATTGTATACCACGAGAGCATACAAATCATGTCAAAGTTGCGATTTTTAGGTTAGAGTGGTATAAATCTTATTTGTATTATACATTTATATTTTTAATTTACATCAATATATAAATTAAATTTGTTTGAAGCAGTTTTCGGTATATATCATTATTTTTTTTAATTAATAATTTCAATTTTATACACTTCACCTTGAATTTGAATTCAACAACATCTAAAATCACATAAGTAGATCGTTCGTAAGTATCATTCTTACCCAGATTTATAAGAAATAAAACATAAAAAATACTGATATACATTATTTCATTAATATTGAAATATCTTTTCAATCAATATTTCAAAATATCAATGAAAAAGTTATAAAACGTATAGAAATATCACCGTTTATAAGTAATTTTATATATACTCTTTTAAATGTAAAATAAAGTGATCGTCGAGTCCACCTTGGTTCAGTGAGTAATATGCTTGTCTACCGATACAAGACGCTCAAGCTGTCAAGGGTTCGATTCCCCGTGAAAATTCTCGAAAATTTTTACTTCTAGTTTTTCGTCTGCAAAAGATCTCCGATTACGCATTGTGCTTTGATGCAGCACGTATGCACCCATATAGCTTCCTCAAAAGTGTCTGAGATGCTAGTAAGCAGGTGAGATGAATTTCGTTCGACCGACATCGTACAAACAAGTATATAAAATACAATTGTAAAATACAAAAATTCATATGCATTGTGGCATATCGGAGTCTCAAAAAATAGGGGACAAATGGCCATTAAATATGAAGAAAGTAATAATTAAACAAACATATTATTTCTAAAATAAAAAAATATTACCTTATCGATATCAGAATATCGTAAAATAAAGAAATCATTGTTAAACAAAAACGGATTGATGAATCTAAAATTTTCTTTTAATTCAGAATCTTCATTAAAAAACGAAAAAAATTAGCCCTGGGTGGCAAAAAATGACCGCGCCGTTCTCGACATATAAACAATACAAAAAATTAAAAAAATAACATAACCTCAAATAACTTGGAATGTAAAGGTCGTTGTAATCTGGGCTTCTAACAGTCTCAAGAGATTGTAAAAAGCTACCTTTCCGGAAATTTGAAGAAGGAATAATGACGTTTTACTTAAGTTATCGTTCGCCAAGAAATGCAATTTTTTTTACAAAATGATTTTCTTCTCAAAAAAGGAAAAGTTTAAAGGCTTGAAAATCTTTAAAATATTCTTATCCATATTTCTAATCACGTCAAATTTTTTCAAAATTTTTCCATGTTATATTTCCCAGATATCACGTTTTAAAACAAACACGACTTTTTCGTGTAGAACAGAAAAAAAGAAAATTGCTTATGTAAATTTCGGATCGGAAATATAGGTAATTTTATGCTTTTTCAAATGCAAAAAAAAAATGAATTGATAATATTATTTGAAACATACCAAAAAACCCGAAAAACTAAAACTCAAAAATCGAAATACCGCTAAAGAACAAAATCATTGAGCCCTGAAACATTAATGTTGACCGTGAATGTTCATAGTTATCTTCATCCGCATCCGTTCACACACATACACGCACATGCACACGCACATGCACACGCACACACGCACGCACACACACACACACATACACACTCTCATATCCCTACAGACATTTTCTAAAAACAGTGTATTTTGACCCCTAATGTCTCAAAACATGTTTCTAATATGTTTTTAGCAAAACTTTCTTTTTACTATCACGAAGCTTCCTTCATGAGGAAGCAAAACGTGTATGATTTGATCACTTCGGTTGTTACTTAAGGGGAGGTTTTACCAATTTTCGATGAAAGAATTAGACGTTTTAATTACAGCTGCGAAGCCAACTTTTTATCATTAGGAGCTACTGGATCTATAGAAATTTTTAGACTACCATATCTCAAAATGGCGCGCAAGCGACATTTCAAAGATGTGTACTTTTTAACAGAAATAAATTGACTTTGTTAAATAACTCTTTTTAGATTCGATGAATTGAGCTGAAACTTGCTGAAAAACACACTTTTTTCATGTTAAAAACAATATAAATTTTGAATGCTTTTTACAGAAAGCTAGAGAACTTTTTTTATTCGCAGAACCGTACCTTAATAAATCAAGTTTGACGGAGAAGATTAAATAATTGTACTAAAGACGATTTTCACTTTTAATGTTTCTTTTTATTAACTTTTGAATCATACTAATCCTGTGACGTGCTCGCATACAAAATCAAAATGAGAATAATTTGGTGCTATTACGTATCAGTACACATGTTGTGCACATCTTGAGTTTCGAGTCGCAACTAACTCGCTCTTTTATCGTCGACGAAAGACCAACGTCTGCCCTCAAATACTTACAAATCTAAACAAACATTATTTTTATCAGTTCTTTATGCTACCAACCAAAAACATTATTAGTAGCTTAGTACTAATATTACTAAGTAGCTTCGTTCTCTAACTTTCTTATTTTTTTAAGATTACATTTATTACATTTATTCTTAATAATTTGATTACATTTTTATAAATTCAATTAAGAGAGTTCTATCGGTACTCCATGAGTCAAATGCATGCTTGGTCGTTTCATTTTTACTTTTGCAAAATTATAATTTCTCCTTGTCTTCGCATTTTCTGTTCATCAAATACTTGAATAAACATACCTTCTAATTGTATGACACTGATAAAACATTTCTAGTTTCTATATAAACAATTTAAAAATTTAAAAAGTGCAATATCTAACTTTCTCATAATCTTATTACAACATCAAGAGCGCTTTGTGTATTACTAACCAAGTACCGTTCTAAAATTTATCCTCGCCGATCTTAATTACGCGTCTGCGGCCTTTACCTCGAGTTTTCAATTTCACCGGAAAACGCAGTTCGCGCGCGTAAAGTTTCTTTTTTTTATAGGCTGTGTATCGAACGATTTATCTCGTTTAACCCCTGCGCGGAGCGAATAGCGTCCATTATCGAGTCTACGCGGAAAACGATGCGCGCGCGCGCGATAACGCAAATAAATGATCTAATAAACGGGCGCCGCTAGCTCACGAAACGCAGCGACGCGATTACGACTTGCGCCGGCAACTGCCTTTTCCAATTTGCTTGTGTGCGTTAATGCGCGCCGGGCTAATGAAATCAACCGCTGCGCGGTTGTACCGAACGCGCTTGTAACGGTTATCGTCGTAAGTGTTTTCTACGCGCGCCGCGAAAAATTCGCGAATACCAATTCTCGATTGAACAACGGCTTAAAAATTAATTTAATCTACTTGTTTATTCACAGTATCTTATAATAAAATTAAATCGAGGGTTATAGTCGTTTTAATATTTTTATCTGCATCTAGATCATTTCTACTTTTTTTTTAGTTCCTCAAAGAGAGACCACGTTGTTTTGATAATTTCGTTTTATGACTAATTAACTTTAAAACTTATTATATTATTTAGAGAGTTCGCATATGGTACTGTCAAACAGTATACCAAATGTTAGTTTATTCTAATTTCAACCAATTGTTAAAAAATCATTTATACAAATTTTTTTAAAAATCGCTCGGATCTCGGAATAAAAATTTAATTAAAACGTGGTTTATATAGTGTTTATAGTGAAAAAAAAATGTTCAGAATTATTGCTTTTAAATATAAAAAGTTTTATGAACTCAAAAACAAAATCGGTTTTAGGTTTAATCCAGGCCCGCCCACTTAAACTAAATTATTTTCCCTTCACTTTTATTATCGCTTGAGTTATTTTATAGCTATTATTACAAGAAGTAGAGTAAAATGGCTAATACGAGGGCCCATTAGAATAATCTACGGGTGCCAGGCTTCACTTTCAAGTACCAGAAAGCGCCTCCCAAAGTCTCATATAAATTTGAGTTCTGCAAAGTTGATGGTCTCCTTATTAGTTTAATTATTTATCTTCAAAGCTTAGAAAAAAAGTTATGATTCGTTAAATATGAAAATTACTGCACAACTGGTACAACCTCTTTGGGAAAGCAGAGTGCCAAACCATGGTTATCAGCGTTTTATTTACCGGCGTTATTATTATAATTTACCGGGCGTTAAATTACATATTGACTATAATATAATATTCTATAGCATCATAACATAAGTATATCGACTCGAATTTTTGAGTCTAGAATCGGTTAAGTAGAAATAGATGAATACGGTACGACAATCAAATACTTATTTCTCGTTGCCATATCGTATAAATTATAGAAAGAGTTTTTTTATTAAAAGTTTTTTTATTTATACACTGCAGCCATGCAGTATTCTTCTAGCGCAGTCGCGGAAATCCCGCGTATCATCCTTTTTTGCTTTTTTCAAGGAAAAGCTGTGTAATGATGAAAATTTTCGGCTCAGAGATTTTGATAAATTTCGATGATTTCAAGGTTTCTGTGTCAGAAAATGGTATGGTTCAACAAAGAACTGATTCGATTTTAGAGCTGATTGAATAATATTACGTTAACTTTTCAGTACAGAAACATCATGCTCTTAAGGAAAGCCTATACTGAAATTGTGTCAAAAAATCGTTTTTATTTTGATTTCTTAACAAACCTATAATTTGTTTGAAAAATCATAGTTATTATGTTCAAAGGTAAAGGTATCGAGTATATAATTTTAAATTAAAAAAGTGATTTAAATGTGGGCGAATTTTAACTCTATATAAGAGTATTTGTTCTTTTTAATTATGTTTTTCAATGTTCCTAATGTTCCATGCACATCAAATCATATTGAATCGTTCTGAAACTCTTTATACTGTTTATTACAGATGTTTATAAGACATAGTCCAGTATGTTTTTTCTAAAAAATATAATTTTGTATAATTATAACTCTTTTTACTTTAAAAATACAGTTTATTTAATTGATTAAATAAGAAAAATTTATTTTTATTTCTAAATAAGAGACAAATTAAATTTAAAAAGGACTGAATTGCTCAATTTCTATAAAGTATATGCGCATGGAACAACTTCTATTTGAATCAATAAATAAAGGTGTTGCCCAATTAACTATCATGTTGAAGTATTTGGGTATAAGAATAAGGAGAGTTTAGGATAATGAAAAACACACTTATATATATTGACTAGCTTCTATATTAACTTAGTAACTGTGTATAAACGTGTGCGTATACCTACGAGTTATGCTCGGTACGAATGCTCGTGGCCAACTGCCTCCAAAACGACGCTGCGCAAAGACTCGCGATTCAGAAACCTACTGTGAGAGTGCAAGTATCGGAATTCGATTTTTAGCGCAAAAAATAACCTCAATATATTATAAAATCAAATATTGACTAAAATATGACTAAAACTTTATTTTTTGACGGTATAGAAAATACTATCGAGTTATAAATGAATAAAATTCAAGAATATTGGATTTACACTTTTTATTATACCTAGACCTTAAGAGGTACCCGTAGTTGAAGGTAGATTCCTACATAGTATTTTTTGTTTTTCACAATGAATTTTAAATTTTTTTAAATGATTTGACCAGACGCTCAGTTCTTGTGATTTGTATAACGTGCCTCTGGTTGAAAAAATTAATAAAATTGAAAAATTACTTAGAAAAACGGAAAGTAGTTCATTGTCGGCAATGGGTATAAAGTATAGGACTCCGACCTCCCCTTAAGGTGGTTCTATACCCAAAAAGTCAAATTCAAAGTCAGTTCAAACCAGCTTTCGATACAGTGCTCTAAATTTCAAGTATGTTAAATTTATATTTTTGTTCTAGAATCGGCATATCAGAAAGTTATTTGTGCATTTTGAACTTAAATTGATCAATATAATTTGGTTTTATTAACAGATAACCATTTCAAATTGTGAAATAAGGATGAAATAGATGTTTTTCATCACGTTCCATGCGCATACAATTTTTTCAAAGGCTTTTCTATCACATTTTTTTATACGTTTGACACAAAAATAAAAACATTATATGGTTTACATATTCAAACAAAATTTTTTTATTTTAGTATCAGGCATAACTAAAAAAATTTCAAAAAAGCGTAAAAATGTACTGTTTTTGCACCTTTTCTGTAACTGATTGAGGCTCTTATTTTTTAAATATGAATTTTATGAAAAAATTTAAATACAAAAGTTTTCAAGTGTGATTGTAATAAGTATTACCGAACGATCTTATCAAAAAAATTAAACCTCATGCGCAGGGAGCATCATAAATATAAAAGACTGTATGTCGAGAAAAATGCCTTTAAAGTATTTATTTTCTATGCTACATAATGTTAATACTTTATTAAAATCATTATAATCTTATTTAGTTTTAGACTTATGATATCTATGAAGTCTTAAAATATTCATTTGATTATAAACTATAATATAACTCAATAAGAAAAATCGACTTTTTGAGTTATTTTGAGTATAGAACTACCTCAAGGGGCATCCCCACCATTCAGATTTACACCTTCTTTTTACTATTTTACTCTGAACTTTCTCTGTGAACCAACTTTTGATCAAACCGTTTGAAATTATTAGGATATATTCTTCTTTGCAATCTGAAAAATGTATGTATCGTTAAGGGACAAATATGAAAACTAAATTAAAAGAAAAATAATTATTTATAAGCCATATTTATAAAAATTATTTATAAGATTATCTGATTTAAATTATGGTTACTTTATTCCATTTTGTAAATATCCCTAAACTTTTTCAAATTGGTATTAGAAGTAAGCAGGAATTATTCTAGACTGTACAAACAATTGTGGATGCACAAGGAACGTTGGCAACCTACGTATATATATAAAACCTAATTTGATGTCTACCATAACTTTTAAATAGAAGCATAAAATGCACTGAAATTTGCAGGTATATTAGGTATGTCTCTACATAGAACTGGTTTGATTTTGGATAAAATTAAGTACATTTTTTAACAATAATATTAAATTTATAAAATTTGTAAAAATATAAATGTATTAATAAATTAGTAAAAAATATGTGCATATTCATAATACAAACATAATTCTTTTCAATTAGGAAATGTCACGTACAATTGCCTTAAATTTATTTTCGCAAGAGAAAAATAAAAATATTTATTTAAAGAGATTTGTAAAAACCGAAAAAAATTATTTATAATATATACGTTAATTATGTCAATAATATGTACGTTTTCATAAAGCAAGCGGAATTTCCTTCCATTTTATCTATCTAACAATCACTGTAAAGCTAGTATAGTGAAGAAAAGTACGATTTCGAATTACAAATACGCATATTTCAAAACCCCCTCAGTCTAATTTAAATATAACTTAGGATTAAAAATTTTCATAAAAAAATCACGCATCAAATCTCTTTGAGAAAGATTTCTTCTAAAGCAGTTAGCAGCGTCATTTAATGATCGTCAAATTTGTGACGAGGCTCCATGTAACCTGCGGGACTTCGCTCGCAGCCTTCGTACAACCCCATTAATCAGACTTGCTAAACGCTTCGCGCCGCGCGTGCACTGCGCGCGGCAAGTCGCGCGAAATGAAATACTCGACTGGCTGCTCCTAATTATTTTAATGCGATTCGCGTGCGTACCTCGACGCACGCATAATACGCGGGACCGAGCGATGTGTCCAAACTCCGCGGCGCTGTCTCCCTCTTTATTCTTGTCCTTTGCCTTTTGCTGCACTCGTCGCATGTTTCCCGTTTTTATCAGCTTCCCTAGGCAGAATTTTTGCTTCGTCCGGATTACAGCCCGAGCAGGCCGAGGCGAGCGTCATCGCGCGGCGCGCTTAGCCGGCAGGAAAAAAAGGAAGGGAGAGAAGGATGCAGCGAGGAAGACGAGAGGCGAGGATTTTCATTTCACCCGAGAAATTTCAAACTTCACGAGGCAAAATACACGAGAGCGAGCGAAATCAATTTTCACCTGCGTTTATGTGTTACGCACACGCAAACACACACACGCACGCACGCACGCACGCACGCACACACACACATACTCACACTGCAGTCTACTGCTGCGAACCGCAAGCTGTTTAAGTTTGTAATCGAGAATGTTTCAAGCCCAAGCTTGATTTGTGTACTTTTTATTTTCAGGGCTTTTCAAACAGTCAAGTAATTTTGAACAAATGGTTGGATTTCGCTACTTTGGAATATTTGCTCTGCTAGATACGCGAGTTAACAAAAAACAAATATATTTGATTGTCTTCTTTTGAAAGATATTGTCCTCTTTACGTACAATTTTTGTTCCTGGCGGAACTAGTGCAACTCGCCGAGATTGAGTCAAAATCCAGAGTTTCAGATGAATAGAGCAAAAAAAAAAAGCGGGACAGAATAAGAACTGGGAGAAGCCAAGAGCAATCCTTTTTAAACTAAGTGGAGGACATATTTTTAAAGCGTCTCCGGGAATATAAGTCCAGAAGAGTCGAGCTATCTGTAAAGCTTTGCCGGGAAGGCACCTGTAATCTTGGTTTGGCGTTGTAGTTGTGCAAATTTAAATGTACAATACTTATACGTCTACAGTGCATCTGTAGTGAAAGTTTTATGAAAAGAATGAGAAAGATCTTCAGCGATTGGATAATTTTTTTATTCTTATAACTTTTCTAAATGAGAGATTGGTGTAATCTTAAGAATATGAGTAGGTATCAATTTATAAATTAAATAGTAAGCTATATTTTAGCACCCATACATTACTTTAAAATTTGTTTTCGGTCGATATGTAAAAACACTCAGGAACATTATAAGACCTAAAATAGGTAGATCTCCGGAAAAATGCATTTCTTTATATTTACTTATAATTTGGAATGTATATTAATTTACATGTATATTTATTGATTTGACACTCAGCTTTCTCAAATACATATTAGTTATATATAGTATATTATATTATTATTCATAGGTCAATATCTGTTGATGGATTTGGCGAAATACGTAATATGTTATAATGAAAATTTGCTTTAGGATTTCATAAGTATTACAAATACCTTAGGTTTAAATTAAGTTTTTAAAGCGATTGAAAACAGAAATTTTTCATCATCTACAATAGCTTCGATGAGCATAGATAAGGTATTTCTAGCTTCCATTTCTTTACCACCTAGAACAAAAAATCTTAACAAAGTATATAAATCAATGCAATGACAAGACCTCTTGTTGAGATCAAATTAATGCGATGACAAGACTTCTTGTCGAGACCAAAACAATGGTAGAGCAAGGTCTTGGTCTTGTCTTGAAACTTTTAAATAAGGTTTTGGTCTTGGCGGCAGTCCTATACATTTTCAAATTTTTAAATTTCGAAAAATTGTTGTAAATGAAAATAAGTTGAACATATTCGCTGAAATTTTTCAGCACCTTCTAGTTATGAATAACAAACGTGCATGCAAAGTTTGCTCAGGTTTTCTCACGGAATATTCGAACACCGATGAGCGACGCACACGCACATACGCACACACGCACACATACGCATGCACGGACGCATGCACGCACGCACACATGCACGCATTACGACATTTTTTAACTTGAATGTTAGTTTCAGAAATAGAATTGTTGTATAGATAGCGTGCACTTCACTAATACGCTCGTGTAGAAGATCAATAATTCTTCGGACTATTCTGTCCTATCTGTATGTGTTTTTCAAATAAAGGGTTAAAAGTCGTCTACAATTACTGTACTTAAATCGACGCTTCGTATTACGAAGACTAGTACATTTCAGCTTTCTCAAAAATAGCTAGTCTTAGAAAAACGTAGCACTTCTTAGATTCGCTAAAAGACTACCACTTTTTCTAGAACCTCTTTTGACAATGCCTCCGCAAGTTTATAGTTTTTGTAATAAGATCATAAAATGAATTAGTACTTTTATATAAATCTGAAATGTGCTAGTCTTTGTAAGGAGCGTCGAAATGCCAACGGTATCAAATTGTAATTCAACATTCAAAGAAATTGACGAAAAAGGTTCCGTCACGCGCAATCATGAAATCCTCTTTTATTTTTAAAATCGAACGAAAAAGATTTATCCGAAAGTCGGAAGAAAAGCAATAAACTCGAGAAGAGAAAAGGTATATAGAAAGATTTGATGGGAGCCGAATTGGGTACACAGCCGGCGCGCGGTATACACACAGTAGTGGGCGACGGGCAAAGCCCATATAAGACATAACCGGGTTTTCCGAGCGCGCGGTAAGTGATAAAGGTAGCGGGCACGTAATTCGAGAGGAGCTTTACTCTCTCTCTCTCTCTCTTTCCCTCTCTCCATCCCTCTTCCCCTCCCACCCTCTCTCGACCCAATTTTAGCGAATCGGTAAATTCCAATAATGCCCGCGCGCCGCCCTTAAACCTTGTCCGCGCGTCTCTCGCCGCCACCGCTGCAGCTTCAATTTATAACCCGGGGAATTTGGGATTATCGATGCCTTTATATATCCGGCGAATCTTACGCCTGCCGCGCGGGCCTCTCCGAGAGTCTTGCCACGGCCCCGTCGCTCATGCGGGAGGGGGGAGGCTATTCTTACGGGTAACGCGAGCCGCGTGCAGTGCGGCGCTTTTTGTCATGCTAATGGCCGAGATGGCCAGTGTCATTGTGAAACTGTATACGAGCCAGGAAATTTTGCCGAGCCTTCGTCTTGGAGGCAGGACGGGGATGCCTATACGCGAGAGCGTGTTCTCTGTGTCTCTTGAGGGTGAGGTTAAAGCAGAAACCTACCCTGTTTGTCGAAAAATGCGAGGTACCGTGTTTTTCGCTTAATGTTAATATTTTTTTAGATGATATTATCTCTAGAACGTTGTTGTTTTTGACTGGGAATACAACGTCCTACAGAGATATTTACTCGAACGTGATGATTAAATGAAAAAGGTGGGTCCTCATATTTGTCGGTCACGGGTGGGTTTAACATCATTTTAAGGTATGGTAGAGCGCGGGAAGAAAAACTAGGTGTTAAGTGGATACCTCGATTGGCCACGAATAACTACACTGGTCGCTGGACTATGCAAAGAACTAGCGGTTTCTGAGAAATTTGAAATCTTTCATTAAAATGTTTTGGAATTTATTAAATTAAATTTCAATAGATTTTACACAAATTTAAATAAAAACGTGATATTTTTATTACAGTAGAAGTGTCGTTTATAAGTGCTGAACGGCGAATAACAAAAAAATAGTTTTCACCTCGTTTGTCCGGCTCGAGCTCCTTCATTTGATTTTTCAATAAACTTTCTAATTCTATAGTAACAGAGCCCGATATTTGCAGTTTAATGAAAAAGTGATAATAAACTCTTGTTTGGGATCATGTAAACCCTGTTCCTATTAACCCTTTTGTGCAGTAGGATGAATATACTCGTCTAATATACGATAAAAGTAATACTTATTGGTGGTTATTTCATAAAACTAATCGATTGGATTTTTTTTACGTTGATTAAATATTTATACTTCAATACTATATACTATATATATATATATATATATATATATATATATATATATATATATATATATATATATATATATATATATATATATATATACATATATATAAAATTAGTTTTATGAAATAACCACCATTTTATTATATATTATTATAGATAAGGTAATGAATAAAATAATTTGTAGAATTATTAAGTATAAATATAAATATTAAGCAAATTAATAAATTTTTAAGTAGGATGAATATACTTGTCTAATATACGATAAAAGTTATACTTATTGGTGGTTATTTCATAAAACTAATCGATTCGATTTTTTTTATTTTGATTAAATATTTATACTTCAATACAATATATATATATATATATATATATATATATATATATATATAAATTAGTTTTATGAAATAACCACCATTTTATTATATATTATTATAGATAACGTAATGAATAAAATTATTTGTAGAATTATTAAGTATAATTGTAAGTTTATTTTCATTATCACTATCTCCGCATATCAGTCTATCATGAGTCGCAACGTACAATAGTCAACTTGTCTTGTATTAATTCGGCGCATGATGCGTCGGCTCTGCGCTCGTCGCTCTCTACAAGTAGATACCGTCTGGATCCGACAGACCTGGTAGATGGTTCCTTCGCGCTCTCAGGACGATGATGACCGTTCTCGTTTACGTCGGGAATATCGAAACACGTGGCTTCCACGACTTGACCACCGTGACATAATTTATAATAACAGCTTCTCTGGTGAAGTTGACTATTTATTTGCCGTACGTGCAGTTTGTTAATATCATTTACTTGGGTGCCGATCGAAACGAAAGTCAGCGTTAATCTCTACTATATACCATTCTGTCTTGTACATAATTTACTGTTGCCCCCCTACTAATTAATGCGAAGCCGAAAGTCGCCGTCGATGGCGGCAAGGAGGGGGGTACAAATTTACTATATCAAAACAATTACATTTTCTCATAACAAAGTATATCTTAACAAAGCACATCTTTTGTTTTAACGCTTAATTCCAACTTAATTGAATAATATGTAAATTAATGGTTTATTATTAATTTATTATTATTTATTATTAATAAATAAATCAGTAAATCACTAATAATTAAGTCATTAAAAAGTAAGTAAATTAAACCATTTTTCATAAATTACTTTTGTTTCAAGATTTGGTATACATTTAATCATAATGTTTTAACGTTTAAATATAGTTTAATTATAGATTTTTATTTTAAAGTTATCTTAACATTTTCTCGGCGGCTAATGTATAAAACTATTTTTTTAATAATCAAGAAAAGTTCTAGGGAATCTTTGTTATGACACTTTTTCAGTAATATAGTATACAACATATTATTGAATATTTTAATATATAACGTGATAATTTAACATAATTAACATAATTTAAAATAATTTAACATATAACGTGAAAAATGTTTAAGAAACTTATTTAGGAAAATTTCGTTTTGTAATGATATAAAACGTAACAAAATTTTCATGAATTCATGGTCACCATGTGTCATGCCGCCGCGAACATTTTTACATGATATATAATATGATAAATGGAAAAATAATAATAATTATTATTTTATCAAATGTATGATAAGGTATATAATACATATAATATTTTTAATTTCCATCTGTTGAAAAAGGCTTAGTTAGCCATTCGTGTAATGAACTTATTACGAGTCTGTAAGTTTTGTTGCGCTTCTTTTCATTAGAAAAATCTTCTGTCAGTATCAACTTAAATGTATTTAGATTGAATCCATTCTAAGTCCTTTTCTTATCCATTTTCGATGTTTCAAAAACATTGTTCAAAAAAGGATATTGAAATAAATAGCACTATACCTAAGAATTTACGTAGTCCCCTTCCCCCCTGCCCATAATAAGTATTCGTAAGGTTTTTGTAAACCTCCTCCCCCCTGCGAACCTTACGTAATTTGTACGCAGCCCCTATGTACCAACTTTGTTTACACATCGCTGTCGAGATTAAGACTCAACTTTAAAATTTATCGAAATATTTTACAAATTTAGGTTATACAGTGGACTGTCGATAACTCGTCAAAAATGGGACTGCAGGAGAGGAGAAAGATGAGTTATTAGGGGTCCCCTCCACGCGGCAGTGCAGTTTCTGTTCGTCGGCACGCAGGGAAGAGAGGGACCGATTTCCCTACATTTAGAGCCCAGATGAGCCCGCTCGGCGCTTGGGTGGGGGAGCGTATTTGTGTGTGTGCAAATGCGTGTGAAGGGGAAATAACACGCGTGACGAGTTATCGGGGGGGTTGAGTAATCGGGAATCCACTGTATATTTAATTAAATACAAGATTGATTTTCTAAACATTCAGAATCTGTCGGTACCTGAATCATCGAGGTCACGCTTATAAAACGCCACTATAGGAATTTGGCATTCAGTTAGTTTGATGGGCGTTCGAAATTTCAACGATGAATTTAAATTTATAATTTCATGGATAAGTATATGCTTCAATAACTTCCCAAATTAAATTTCAATAGGTAGGTTCTCTATCTGAACCCTTGCTGCTGTGACTTTGTTTAAAATAACGATGCATGCTTTAAAAATCTGTTTTATGTAAACTAAAACAATGAAAATTTAAATATAAAATAAATTAATAATTATATTGTTGCTTTGTAAGTTAATTTTAATTAAAAAGGAACTACGTTTTCTATGCCATATGTAATTAATTTTAAATGGAATGATTTAGCCGGCGGAATACAAGTCAATATTACACACTCTACCCACGAGTTATTTCGATTTCAAATGTTCGTCTATTTGCTGCGGGCGGCGCTTGCGAATTTGTCTGAGCCAATTCGACTTGAAAATGAAACTGCATATCCACATAACATTCGCCAAAATCTAGCTAACTAACACACTACGTATACGAAAGTGGATCAAACTCTATGGGCCACTACAGTGCAAGTTGCGAATATAATCCGGAATGTGTTTTAATTGATACACTTGCTTTTACGTAATAAGCACTTTCATAATATGTTGTACACCATGGGCTTTATTCACTAACTTATATCGCACCGATATATATATGATATAATCGCGTCTGAACCAATCAGGGAGCTTCTTTAAAGAGAAAATCTCTTATATCGCGCGATATAACTTAGTGAATAAAGCCCCAGTTACTGCTAGGCTGTATCTAGATTATCTATACTAGTATTATGTACGTAATTCTCTATTATGTTTGCTATATGTTTTTAGTTAAAAATTCAAATGCTTTTTGTAGCATATAATGTTTTTCCACAGTTTCGTCAGAGAATTAAAATTTATATTTAAGTAGTAATTTTTTATAATTAATAATTTACTTTAGTCTGCAAATAATGAACGTTGTTAAAATGTTCTCTGACGTTTCGAGTAATTAAATAAACATAGCCCTCTTTATTTATGTATCAGCGTTTGCTCGGTTGAATCCTTTTTGTTAAATAAATATTTGACGAGAGTAAATAAACAAATGAAAGTTTAATTAAGATGTTGAGCAATCGTAAATTTTGTACAAACAAACGCGTACAGGCTAAATCGCTTGCGCGCCCAACTCAGAAAATCGATCGCTCGCGCAGTCGGTTTGGGTGCTTTCCCAAAGCATTTTTCCAAAAGCCGCAGAAATATATTTCATCCCATGGACGCCGGTGTCAGAATGCAGCCCCACGCGTCCTATACACGGAGCCCGCGCTCTCGCGAAAACACCATTCAACGGCCCGATACAATGCAGCGCGCGAGCGCTCGAACACGAGGACCGAGAACACACACACACAAAAAAAAGAAGAACAACCGCAGTTCAGCTCGCGAAAACGCGTGCGGGGCGCAATCCGCAGTGCGCGCGGGCGTTTTCGTTCCTTTTTGTCGCGCCCCTCCTTCGGCGACGACGAGAAGACAAAAAATCCCGCGCAGTCCGAGGAATATCCGGGAAAAAAAGGAGCCAGCCGCTTGGTTCGACAACTTTGCGCGTAGGTACACGCGCGTTCGGAGGAGGGCCGCACCGGCAACTAAATCAAGGCTCCCGTGGTCGGCTCTTTTAATCGTCCGGTGCGCCTCCTCCCCTTTCCTACTCCGTATATATACCGCAGGAGCGTCAGCCGCGGTTGCTCGCGCCTAAGTGCCTCGCTTCCTCTTTTTTTCCCTGTCTCTCTCTCTCCCTCTCGCTCTTGGCCTCCTGCGCAATTGCTTGTCTTCTGCACCCTATACACCTCGCGCCAGCCTTTGTTTTATCCAGTATAGAGCGCGTGGCGCATAGATCCTGCGCGCAGACAGCCGAGCCATTAGATACGCCCATCTCAATCACCGGCGTCGGAGCGCCTCTCTCTCTCTCTCTCTCTCCTGCGGAGTCATAAATTCTTGGGCGGTAATAGAGAAGCGCGCGCGCCACGCCGCGGATGCGGCGATGTACACGAGCGATGCGATGCTATGTACGTGCCGCTGCTGCCTGACGCGAAAGATGAGCGGCGCATTTCGGAAAATGAATTAGTTTAGAGTATACGACGTGCTGGGTATTGGGTGGGAAGGGGAGCGGGGGGAGGCGTTATTAATGAAGCGTTGAAGGTACTTTTCCGTCGACTGAAAGTGGGAAAGTTACGAAAAATTGACTTGGACCTTGTAAGGTTATGGTTGTATTACATATGGGTTGTTATCAAATAAGGTGGAAGTAAGATGTCTCATGCACTTTAATGTTTCTTGGGACATATATGTTCCGGCTCAATGTATAAAAAGAACAACTCGTTATCTACACGGAGATAATTAGAAATCACTAATATAAGTGATCTCTCGCGCATTACTGGTTAGGTTGGACATGAAAACTGTCAAATTTTCACAATGCGTGTTACGAAAATTTGACAGGTTTCATGTCCAACCTAAGCAGTAATGTGCGACACATCACTCGGTGATTTCTAATGCTCTTCGTGTAGTATATAAAGAGTACACTCTACTTCCGTGTTAGAATCAGTCGCCGCATCGCATACAGACCTAGCTCGAGCTTTTTCTAGACTAAAAGATAATGTACATCCAAGTCCAGATAACGTATTTGAGATTGTTGTAAAAATGAGCTCGTCTGCTCTATCTGGACCTTCGCTACTGCTTTATAATTTTGTTTTCTTCCAAAGGTACGAGTATTAAACCCAGGCTATGTCCTATCAACACTGCTCTATAATGAGTTTCTCCATAGTGGTATGTTCCCTACCTTTTGGAAACATGCATTCATACAATCTATTCACAAATTTGGCAATAGAAGTACTATAAAAAATTATAGACCCATCTCCATCATAGGATGTATTCCTAAACTCCTCGACTATATTATAGCTGAAAATATTTCGAATAGCTTTGCATTGGTAATTACTGAGCAGCAGCATGGGTTTACTAGAGGCCGGTTCACGTTGACCAATCTTCTATTTTATAGCAACTTAGTGTCGGTGGCTTTAGAGAACTCAGAAAAAGTGGATTCCATCTACACTCACTTCACCAAGGCCTTCGACATGGTCAATCATAGCATACTTTTGGATAAGTTGTGGAATTATGGGATCAAAGGTCAATTTTATTGCTGGATACACTCTTACCTAACTAATAGAACTCAATCTGTATGGCTTGGCCCAACTATTTCGCAGCCTATCCAAGTAGATTCTGGCCGAGGTTCTGGCGCACCACAAGGCTTAAACATTGGCCGAATACTGTTTACATTATTTATCAATGACCTTGGTCAGGAGCTACGCCACTCTAATTTCTTAATCTATGCAGATGATGTAAAGATCTTTCAAATCATCAATTCACCACTCGACGCATTTAACTTGCAGAGAGATTTAACTGCGCTAGAGAACTGATCCCTATATACCTACGTATATATACGTGCCATTGGCCAATGGTCTTGTTTTTAATGTTTCAGAATGCAACGTTATTCGAATCACCAGATCAAACGAACAATTTATCTTTAACTACTTAAGTAATCAAACTCTTTTAACACAGTAAATGACCTAGGTATTGTATTTAGTAATAATTTAAGCTTTGAATATCACATTAATGAAGTGATTTCTAAAGTGTACCGCACTTTACGATTTGTAATACAGAATACCTCTGAATTTAGAAATGCTAACTCCATAGTTTATCTATATAAGACACTTGTCCTACCCAACCTTCTCTACTGTCCACAAGTATGGTATCCGTATCTTCCAATTGAAAAAAATCAACTTGAAAAACTACTACACAAATTCTTAAGAAATACATCATTTATAATCCATCAACATATTCCTCAGTTCTATCATAATTATGCATGGGAAAAGAGCAGAGAAGATTGGCGTCCATACAATTATGTCCCTTCATAATTTAATAAATAGTATTCTAGCATATAATATTGCAAATAATAATTTCAAAATGGCGTACCTCATCATTTATTTCTCATCTCTTTCCGATCCACTTATCGGCCGATTTTCTATAGAATTCCTCATATACGCATCAGAAACCATCTCTTAAAGTAGCATCAAAATCCGTTTCCCAAAGGTGCGTCACCCTCCTTGCCAGTGGTACGACTCGACTCGGCATCCTGCAACGTGGCAAATTTCTCAAAGACACAATACAAGGTTTTCCACGTCAAGGGAACAACGATCGTTAAGCAAGCACATAAAATAAAGATATGAATTGCTGCAAACGATGTAAGCCCCGGCCCCGGTCGGCGGTGTATAAAAGAAAGGGAGCGAGTATCGCGCAGGGGAGACCACGCGCGCGCGTTCAGTCGTAACTCGGCGAGCGAGCAGCTCGCGCGCGTTTCAAGAAGCTTGAAAAATTACCAACAGCCGACGGGCCGCCTGTTTTTCCCTCGCGTTTTATACACGCGCGGCCCGGGTCGCCCTCTCGTGTGCCGGGCCGCGCCAGTCTACTTCGCCGTAGACGGAGGGAAGAAGAAGAAGAAGAGGAAGAAGAATGGAAACACTAGGACTCGTGAGAGCGAAAAAGGGGGGAAGGTGAGAGGAGGCAGATCGCGTGAATGGAGAAAAAAGAGCCGGAGGGTAAGAGGAGGGGAGACAAACGAGTGAAAGCAAAAGGGTGCGATGCGTCGTGGTTGAGGAGAAGAAACGAGGCGAGGCTGCGGGCGCGGATGGTACGTATCCGAAGCGGTGCGGTGCGCGCCCCTCATAATGCACAGGAGAATAAATTCAAATTTCTGCTTCAAGAATCGAAAAAGCTTCTTGCAGTCTTAACTCAACTTCCTCTAAAAATCCTTTCTGAAAGTTAAAAACAAAAATACTTCGTTATGGCTCGCTCAATTCATCCCGAAGAATGAAAAAGTCCGCCTCATTAACGAAGTATATGCGCGCTAAGTGCTTCCGCTGAAAAATGAAAAAGCTGGCGCTCGCGATAAAATGGAATAAGCATTGGGGAGATGGACGGTGGTACAAAGCCGAAAACAAAATGGTCGGTAAAGGGGGGCGAAAAGTTCACGCTGGAACCGGAGAGGAGAGAGAGGTAACCAGCACCTCGGCCGAAAAGAAAAAGAGTAAACACGAGAAACTGTTAGAAACCAAAAAGTACAAGAAAGAAGGGATGCGTATATATAAAGGTAAAAAGTCGGGAAAAAAAGGCATTGCAGGGAGTAGGTAGAAAAGGAAAGCGTCGTCCCACCCTTTTCAGCGCGCATTCTCCCCGTTTCGAGCAATTTCTCTTGGCCAGCCAGCTCTCACTGCATACACTGCACTCGAGGTTTCTCGCGATAATTGTTTAAGTTTCCTTCTCTTACGTGCGCCCCCTAGCCTCCCCCATATATACCCGTACATGCGGAAGGACGGCGTCCATTTTCTTAAGCAGGTCGATTAGTCAGGAGCCCGCGAGCCTGGCAGCAGTGAAGAACTGGAGGAGAAAGAGAGAGACGAGGGAAGAAAAAGAGGTACACGAGTCTCGGCACCTTTTCGCCTGCCTTTCAGTCCTCGATCCATCTTACGCTCCTGAGAATACCGAGGGGAGAGAGAAAGAGAGGCAAAGTGTTCCACGACGCGCGTAATTGGTCGTTCGCGATCCTTTCGCCCCTCGGCGCGTCATATATTTCAAGTCACCGGCCGTCTAAGGCGAGGATTATGTATCTATGTAAATTGTCGTTGAGTAATTCGCGTCAACTGGGCCGTGCCGCTGCTGCTGCTGCTGCTGCTGCTGCTGCTTCCTGTGGAGTATATATACACAGCTAGGCGCTGGAATGAGGTAGACTACTCTTTCCCCTCTACCTCTTTCTTTTTAATATCCTATTACGCACTTGACGAGCTGGGCAAACGCCATTTTTTATATTTATTCTTTTAAGGTGTACGTATGTATAAGAGCGTTAGCGAGTTGGCGAGGTGATAAAACGTTCCGGGCTCCTTTTTTTTTTATATATGCGCGTACCATCCGGCTCTGCTGGGATAATATTTCTCTCTCGCGCGCTGTCTCGCTTTTTACGGTTTGACTTGATAATGATCATTGCGACGTAAGTAGTTTCGCGTAACGAATGACGCTTATATAGATGTGTTTAATTACGGGAGTGGAGAAAGTATGCGATATAACGGATTAATTAGACTTTAAGTTGGAGCAAGAGAGAGAGCGCAAGCCCTTTTTTAACGTTTATTTTAATCTGGCGAGTCGTCTCCTTTTCTTCCTTAATTAATTACACAGCTTTCTTCGTAATGTACAAGCTTTGTGTGTACAGCTAATAATATTTTACGGACTCTCGAGGAAGTTTTTCGAGCCTCTCTACGCATTTGCAAATGTACAATTTCAATCTCATTAATAGTCTAAGGTAGCGGCTCGACTTCCATTAATGTATCTTGACCTTTCAGTCGCGAGGAGCTTTTCAGACATTGTAATTTGACTTTTCATTTGAGAGTGCCCTTTAGTGCCGCACCTAGAAAGGAATGAAAAATAAGTTTTTTTTTCATTGATTCTAGGTTATTGTGTTCTAACTTAGATAATAGGATAGTTAGCGTGACTTCCCGGAATAACTATACGTAAGTCCACTCTTTTTTGAAAATCGAGTTTTTAATTATATTAGTATCTATGCATGGCATATTTTCATATAAAACGTCTAAAGTTATGAAAGTTCATCTATTACTTTTCTTTTTTAAAATTTATGCTTTACTTTTGCAACGGTTTAATTGGAAATAGAAAATCTTTAATCTCAATATCTCGACATCTAAGCAAGTGAAAATTATTAAATACTGTACAATTTTTTATATTGTAAATGTAATACCAAAATAATCTGCGTAAAGTGAATTTCGATGAGGCTTTGTTGTATTACAATAAGACGAAAACGTTGACTAGCAGAGCTTTAATTTAAGCTTTGTTTCATATAAAAATATTAATTTTTTTCAAAGTTATGAACGATCGAAAATGATGACGAAAAATTCATGAGAATTTGAGGAGTTTTGGCTCTTAATATTAAGTGGTTTTCCATAGAATTTTCGTTCTCATTTTCGATTGTTCACAACTTTATGGTAAAAATTGAAATGTGTTACTCTTTGTGGGAAAGGCAAAAGACGTGTTAGTCTTTGTGAGAGCCACCGATGTAAGTGGGGCTTAAATTGAATAAGGTGACTCAATGCTGCATTTGTTTCTGTATATTTTATAATACTCTATATACTAAATTAAATAGAAATACTTTGTACCTATTTTTTTATATTAAATATTTATATAAGACTTTTCTAGAACTTGCCTAATGCACTATGTTTATTGTAAGCGAACAATGAATGTTGTAGCACAGAGTTATACTGATTTCGTAAATTCGCAAAATATTCTTGTCACAGAACCACCAATGACCTTGAATCTGAGTCATGTTGATATTGACACTTTTGCGACTGCCAAAAATCCGCCACAAATCGATTTTCTGAAATTTCCTTTCCATACGCATGCGGTTGAGATATTTGGCAAAGTTGTGACATATACTTCTCAATCAGTAGCTGGGCATAATAACAGAAATGGTTATATTATATTATATTAGGGTAGACCGGGGCAAAGTGAGCCTGAAAAAGTTTGTTGTTCGAAATAAAGAACATCTGTAAATTCAAGACATTGCAATTCGTTTCAAACTATACTTTAGACTTTCATTAATGATACCTAAAAGTTTTAACCTCTTAAATTAATTAGAACGACTTTTAATTTTGAATACAATAAAAAAATTCATTTGGGCTCACTTTGCCTCGTACTCGAGCTGCTAAAGTGAGCTTTTAGTCATAAAGTAGTAAAAATAATATATAGTTAATTTTCTTTTAAATATATGTTTAAAAAGAATGCTTTTAAATACGGTTTTTATTTAATTCTGACTAATTAATTCATGAAATTAGGAAAGTCAAAATGAGAACACAATTAAAACTTACTTTAATAACAGAAAAAATTCTTTTTTATATTTAACTGCATGATTTATTATGTTATATCGTCCAAGCCTCACTTTGCCCGAGTACGTATCATTTACAGAGTAGCATGCTATTAAGGAATGGTTCTAATAAATTGCAAATTTCAGGTACTGTTTTTCTCCTTAAATGTTCTACAATTCAGTACATGTCTTGACAAAATTGAGTATGAACAATATGTATAGGTATTACGAAATGTTTAAAAAAGACCGAAATCATCTCAAGTACCTCGGAAGTGTTATTATTTTTTAATTTTAAAACAAAGAATACAAATGCAAGTTTACTTTATCATACAGTTGCAGACTTTTAAAATGCATATTCCCAAATTTTTCTGAACACTAAAGTTCAGCACAGTGAGAGAAAATCAAAAAGCTCTCTTTACCCCAAGGCTCACTTTACCCCAGTCTCTCCTGTACTATATTAGAACGAAGATATAGTCTAGAATCGCAATGCCATAATTCGAAAGTAAGATAGATTTCAAAGCTAATAGTAAGTGAAAGTAGCATCCTTGACTATACTTCTTACTTATTATGATGCGATTTATGCTTCTACGTTTAGCATGGAGGTTGGGTAGAGCGGGGTGAAACTCGGTGTGCAGCTACCACCCCGTGGTGAGCTCTGGGTTTATTTTTCTATTTGACTTTATAATAAGCGAAGAGCTGCACAATGATTTAGTTAACATCAATGACAAAATCATCCTTTTTATTGAATTTTTCATAACTATTTACCAAATTTTATATTTTTTACAGGATCTACAAATAAAACCCCCTTAAAGTACGTTTCCACAAAATATTTTGGTTATAAAATATCTTTAAATATATCTAAATACATATAGTTTACAAAAGAACTTGTGAAAAATGAAGGTGTGCCAACCTATATAAAAGAAACGTGAGAAAATGGAAATTTTGGCAATTTATGCGATTTTTATCAAACTTTACGTGTTCGGCGGAACCCGAAGATGAAATCCTCCAGCAGCAGGATTTCGGAAGGTGATTTCTGTGATTGAAAAGACACATTTGAAGGGTCAGACGTTTCAAAATTCGAAAAAATTTAACTTTCGACCCAGCCTAACGTGCATTAATTTTTTTTATAAATGGCTTTAAAAGTGTGCCCATGAATTTCCAATCAGGTGCCTCCATTTATTATTCTATTTTTTTTATGCAGAAAGTTAAAAGTTTAAAGTTCCCATATATTATTCTGTATATCCATACATTATTGCCATATATTATACTGTACTGACATGAACCCACCCTTCTTCGTCACTGAAAGTCACTCAACGGGTTAAATGCCTACCTGAACGATCTACTATATTACAGCGGACTCAACTAATGACTCTCTGGGCATTCAAGGGTTAATCCGCATAAAAAAATCTGACTAACATCTTACAGCGTCGAAACGCGAAATTTCCCATGAAAACGACAGGCTAAATAAACAAGAAGGACTCCGCCCCTCTCGCCCCCTCGCCGAGAAAATTACCCGCCCGCGAAGAATCAATCTTTCAGTCCGCGTCCTTTTATTTACGCTTTTAATTTTCATGGCGCTAGCGTGCGGCTTGGATATATATACATACATACATTTGTTGTGCCCTGCCGCCGTAAGGGTGGCATAAGTTATACATGAGGGCCGCAACACCAGCAGCATCATTTTTCTTCGATCTTGCGGCGCGGGGGAGCGCGAACGTGTAAGGGATAGCGATCGCGACAGGTGCTGAATAGCGATCGGAAGGCTGTATACCCTCCCATCGGACGCGTGTATGGATGCGGATGCCTTGTATCGCGAGCGTGCGAGGCTTCTTTTTTCGAGCTGCCGATGTGTATCATTGGCCCCCCGGTCGCTTTGTCTTGCTGTCGTGCCATGTTGAAGCGCTGGAACGAATTCGGGTTTTAGCGAGACTTAGAATGTTCTAAGGGAGGAAGAACAAAATAAGTGGCATTGGGACGGTAAATTGGGAGAGGGATTCGACAAGAGAGTTTGAAATTTGGTTGAAGAGGGATAGTTAGAAGAGAAACGTTGTTTTTTACTCATATCGGATCATTATGTTAATATTAGGTGATTTATATAGTTCTTCTCTTTCATGATTGTGTAATTTCCTATATTCACTGCTATTCTCGATCCATTTTGCATCTTTCTAATCATTTTATTTTCGAAAAACCCTTAATTTATTTTCATCGTATTTTGTAAGAGCCCATGTTTCTCATCCGTACAATTTGTATTAATATGCCATTGTTATCAATTATTCTACCGTTCTAAAGGTCATATTGGATACCTTTAGATTTGCGTTATCACACTCAAATATATTGTTTTTCTTTGCTTATTTCTAATCTTACTGCTTTTTCTGCTTTTCCACTAAATCTGCATTTTCTGCATAGGCTAACTCTTGCAATATTCTATTTATTTCTAGCGAATTATTTGCATAAAAACCGTAGTATATATTGAGTTAATTTTTCGAGTTTATTATAAAATGAAATCAGAAAGTGGCTCAACTATCAATGAAACCTTCAAGAATATCGGTATGTGCTGCTCCCAACTACTGACAACTGGCACCCACCACTCATATCTTCAAATACATTACATGAATCTTATCAGAATTTTGATAAGGTTAATAAGAATGTGAATAAGTAATTACTTAAGTCAATAAATGCTATAATTCGAGTTTGTTTAATATTAAAATAAAATAAAATAAAATTAAAGTCATTCGACAGAACTTCGGTTATATCCACACTATTATTGCACGTTTCGTTGATTATAGATAATACACGTTAATCTTTGTAGAAGCTACAATGCCTCTTGAAAAATAATTGAAATACTTTACGCGCATTCAAAAAAGTTACGCACACAATCTACAAACTAACTGCGAGTTTATGCCCGTTCCTCACTTACGACCAGAGTCATCACAGTATAAGTACAACAGCAGCATTTCGTCCTCTTACTACAAAGCACCGTGTTTTATATACGCGCGCTTTAAACATCTCTCAGCGGGCGGGCGCGTTGTATTATATATATCCGCGACTGTTTCTTTGGGCCGACCGCGTGCGCAGCGGCTACTGATACCTATTTCAGCGATCAATCTTCCGCGAAAGATAATCAGAGCTCTCTCTCTCTCTCTTTCTCTCTCGGGGATTTGCCGACTAAAAAGCCAGCGCCGCTGCCGCCGTTGGCGCACCGCGCAAAAAAGTCACTTTGCTCCGCCGCGCAATATATTCAATTACTCGCTGGCTGCAGGAGCAGACCGTGTGTAGTTGCGCCGTAGCCCGGGCTTTAATAGTGATTTATGTGCATTGGGAATTCGCGAGGGCGCGCGCCCGATCTTTTCCGAATTCAATGCGTGCGCGAGCTCCTGGCGACGCGTCGCGAGACTCGTAAAATCATTTTTGTGTATTGACGTCGGCGCGGTGAAGAGGTTTCACGCGGTATTAACTTCTTATATTGTTGTTTGGGAATTCTTACAAAATATGAAACGGAGAGTCCAATGTATTTGATTGAGCTTTTTTGGACAGTTTTTAATGAACATATATAAAACAAGCATAATTTGAACTCTTTTTTAAAGTAAGTATTTAAAATTTATTCCTTCCACTAAAATAGCTTTAAAGGTAATCATGAGATATATTAATTAGAAAAAAATCATGTTTACTTTTTGAAATCGTACATTTTATTAATATGTTTAACATACAAACTGACAAATTTAAAAAATAAAATTAAATTTTTTTCCTGTACAAAAATAGCTTTAAAGTAACTGTTAGTATATCAATTGAGAGGATATTTTGTCTATTCTATAAAAACATACATATTTTTGACATATTAGTTGAGACATATCTAATATGCTACATACATATAGGCGCAGACGCGGGCACACACGCATACACGCACACATACACACACAATCACACACACATCAATACACACACACATATACACACACACAAACACATACGCACACACACGCACACGCACACGCACACACACGCACACTCATACAAGAACACGTCTGCGACTACATACATGCATGCACGCAAGCACGCCCACACGCACAGGCACACATACACACCACACACACGAACGCACAGTCATACAGACATTTTCTGAAACCTATTTTTCTGACTGCACTCTCGAAAGCATCAAAATTTATCAAAATCTCTGATTCGAAAGTTTTCATCGTTACAAAGCTTTCTCTTTGAGAAAGTGAAAATTAATTTTATGTGAATAGATCAATCGATAGGGTATGAAAACAGACCTTTGAGTATAAAGAATCCGGATTGGCTTGTAGGTATCATATGATAGTGCATTGGTAGAATAGTCAGCAGCGCTCTTGTCACGTAAATGTTTCTTTGTTTACGCAATGCTTTGACTCTGTTGGAGAAGAGCTATCGACCTCGGCATCACAGTCTACACTGGTTGCACTATGCACATACAGGACGATTTCGTCTAAATAAATATGCATGTGTGTACGAAAGTAACGAGTGAAATTGGTTTTTGTAGCGCGTTTATGACAACGCACTGCCGTATCGAATACATACAAAATTGAAAACTAAGGTATTTCTTAAAATGTATGTCGATATTCTGGTTATTTATTCAAATGTATTTTGAAAATAAAAACTTATACGCTATGCAATTTCGGTCTTTTGAATATTTCGAAAGCTTTTTGAACCGTTTGTGTCTCAATTTATGTATACGCAGTATATGAACATTGTGATAATTGCTCATAATATCCGTTGAATAATTACTTTCAAATTATAAATTTTCTTTCATGTTTAAGTTTTCGGCTACGTAGTACCTACTCTTATACGTTTTCATGTCTTGCGTTCGTATGTTTCATATTTCATTTTCTCTACGTTTTCAAGTACCGTCGTCGTCATGCGCGTTTTACACTTTTTAATTTTCTGCATAGAAACTTTCCACTCTTGTTTTTGCATTCTCAAAGAAAAAGCCGCTGCTAACGGCTTTAGCTGAATGTTTTTTCACAGAAAGATTCTGAAAAATCAAGTTTAAGAATTTTATAAAGAAAATCCCCTTTTAATAAAGTAATGCTAAACTAATTAATTAATTAATTAAGCATTAACAAATTAAGCATTTAAGTATTTCCAGTTTGCATAAATCTTAAAATTCGAAATAATTGTCAACATGTCTGCACACGGATATTTATTCATTAAGTCTTAAAAGGCATAGATCGAATAAAATTTACGATTTTTACAAAGGAGGATACCTAAAGCGGCCCGGAACTTATGAGACCAACACGGTCGTTTAAAGCATAATTAAATATGAATTTAAAAAAAATTCAACCCCCTTAAGGAGGTTCGAGCGAAATGGTCTGATAAAAAATAACATTTTGGTAAATACGTAACTGATTAATATCTAATCTTTAATATAATACGACTACATTGTACTACAGGTAGTACTGCAAACATATTTATAAAAAAGATAATAAATTTTTCAATTAATATTAACAAAAAACTTTTAACTATATAAAAATGTTTTTTAAGCTCACGGTAAAAATTTCAAATAATTTAAAAAGATTTTCGTAAAAGTACAGTGCTATACAGAAAGTACTCGCTCAACTTATACGTAGCTATTACAACGAACCGAAATAAATTCTTTTAGTCTTTAGTACTAAAAAATATTTATAAAAAAATATATACATGATTTCAATACTTGCGTGATTTTTACTCGATCTATGTCATTCATGACTATTTTCAAGCTTCGATTTTCCTCCCTTAAACATTTTGGGTGTTTGATATTTCCTACATTACATTCTTCCATTTTATACTTTCTCCTCCCTTCGTATTTATATAATTGTTTCTCTCTCTCTCTCTCTTTCTCGCTCTCTCTTACTGGCTCTCTCTGACTTTCTTTTTCGCTTTGTCCTATACCTATAATACTTATACATTACTAGTACGTATTCATAAAACGTGCGTTTTTTAGTTGATCTAATTGAATGAAATCGATTCAATTGAAGTATTCTGTGATTTGGTGATTCAGAACTTCAATTTGAGAAACATTCTGAAACAAATCGACTTGACAAGCGTCATCTATCTATCTATCTATATAATTGCTAAGCACTAACCGAAAATTGAGGTCAGGTCAAAAATGCTTTTCATTCATCGTTACAAAATTTTCTCTTTGACAAAGCAAAGTAAATTAAAATAAACAACGTGTGTGCATTGACACATTCTTTACACGATAGCTGTATGTAAATGTACGTTTGTCTAGTAAAGAAGCTCATTTTTCTGAATTCATCGTCTTAATTGATTTATATTAATCTATTCCTCACAGTGGCGTATCAAAGTACCACTAGGGAGGCTGCAGGTCTTGCGCGGCAGGTCCGCAAAACGTCGCGCCGCTGAGCCCGCGACGAAAGAGAAACAGAGCGCGATAAGACTGAGCTGTTTGCATCTCGTTACGTTGCTATTTGTTTATGATTTGATACCATCGCCCTGTTTCGCCGAGAACAAACACAACGGTGGCTTGCAAGCTCTCTCTCTCTCTCTTGCCGCTTCGCTCTGTACCTCTGCCTTTCTTCACCCCTTCTCCAACATCCTCATGCATTTGCATGCTGCTGGTAAAATATAAGCGCGCGTGCATGTGAGCGGTCGCTTGCTTATCGTTGTCGAACCGTGTCGCGAATCGTGTTAAAAGTCGTGATTAGAATTCGCAATGCTATATTTGAAAACAAGACGGTTGTAGGTTGGGGTGCAAAATGAATAGACACACCGTTAAAAGTGCAGTACTTAATGGAGAGTAATGGTATTAAAATAATACAGGCTGTGCGGACGAAGATGGAAAAAAGAAACACCATTTGTAAAAAAATTAGGCTGGAATTAGTCTGGTACTGAGAGTCTATTAGAATTGTAAAATAAAAGCATCGCGTTCTATCAAATATGCAGTAATCTAAATTGTCTCTTCTTTTACAAATATTTCTTCTACAATACTTAATCTCTTAATAGTGTCCTCGCACGGCCGACATTATTTTTTTACCATCCATGCCGTTGTACTGCCATCCTGATGAAGAAAGTACTTATCTGCATTAAAACTATGAAACCGAGATGATAATAGTTTTAAAGTCTTTATTATAGTTTAGTAATTTTATAACGGCATTTTGGACTTATTTGTATATTATGTGCTAATATGTGCTCTTTCACATTGTTCGGGACGAGAATAAAGTAAGGATTTTGTTACAATAATTTATACACCATTTATGATAAAGTCTGTTACTTATTATATACAATATACGCCTTATTAGTATTATGCGCTTTGTAACTACCGATCTGTATAAAGGCCAGAGTGCATCTGGTCTCTGCGTCATTCTTTTTCGAGCTAGAATGAGGCGCTATTCGCGCCGCCGAAAGTCACCGCCGACGACCACCGAAAACATACATAAGAAACTTGAGAATGTCATCGCGTTTGAACTATACAGAAAGTGTTAGAGACCTTTTGCATAGGAACTTATTACACAGTTACATTTTCTTATTACTAATGGATTCTATCCGTAACACACATAGTGTAATTATTTTTCTCAAATCTTTAGTTCTTACACAGGATAAAGTAACGTAAATGTACCAGTAACTAGCCACTTAGTATCGAATTAAAATCAAATTTAAACCAAAAAAACTTTGAATTATTGAAAGATATTACTATTATCTCTCAAAAATAAGTGAAAAACAATATTTCTCACGACATAAAGTAAATTATAAATCAAAACGTTAGTTAGTCTGATGTACCAGTACATGGCCACCCGAAATCGATACAGAACAAAATATTTGATAACATTAAATAATAAAAAATTGCGTTAGTTAATTATTTAAGGCTTAGGAGGTTAAAAAATGACTGTTTATAATTGTAAGATTAATTATTTATTTTTCTTATTTATTATTAAATAATTACTCCCGCTAATACTGTACTAATTCTAAATATGTAGCATCCTACCACGTGTTTAAGGGGTCCAGGATATAGTTAAGATCTATTTTGCACAAATCAATCTATCCTAATGTCCCGGTTCCCCTAAATATGTAGTATCATCCGTATAATACCACGTGTTTATTAGGGGCCAAACATATCAAGGATGCTTAGTTGTTGCTTCTACTACTAGGTGAACATCTCATTTACGTGCCACAACTACACTTTAGAATTGTAGATTATATATACCTTAGGTGCACTTATTTAAAGGATAAATATTATTTTTGATTTTAACATGAACATGTAAATTAATATAATATAGAAAACTCACTTTCGACAAAAAATGCATATAAGTACTTTCTTCATTAGTACGGCAGTGTAGCTGTCGCGTTGCGTCAGTTCATTACTGACCAAAGTATTTCCGCGAAGCCAACGACCATTGACTTTCTCCAATCGCAATCGCTTCGTTTTGCGTATTCGACTGCTTGCAGGTTAATTAAAGTTTTTTATCGGTATTATTTGTTTCAACAGAATATTTGATTAATGTCAAATATTGACACTTTAAAAATTTTAATTTCTACGGAAAATACGGAAATACTCAGATATTTAATAAAAATTTGCATACTAAAATAACTAAACTAAAGTAAATAGAAAAAGTTGAATATATTACAAGACATACATATGCAAGCATACTTATTTTCTAGCACACTATTTCCAGGAAAGTTTAAATAATGACGTATTTTCCTTAAATCATAGTATATTTAGCACGAGGGTACACTTATAAGACGTGTAATTTCCATGTACGTAGAAACTTAGGAAAACACGTGAATACTTATTTTGCAGACTAGGTGTTACTTTTCATTCGATCTTTTTCGAACCATCTTTCGCATGATGCAAGGAAAATATTTGTTCTCTACATTATCCTCAACAAACTGCGCTCATGAAAGCACGAGTGCAAATAAATTAATTTTCTTCTCGGGACACACCCTGTTTTTCACGCACAACTGCCGCTTCACCCACAACGCATACTAAATTTCTTGAAAAATCCCTCGTAAATTATCTAAACTTCAAGAGAATTTTACCGCACATTGTATACATAAAATTAAAATTTTCGAGTTATCGTCACGAGTTGGAAATCGGCATATTAAATTTCATCATTTTTGGATTCTGCTCTAAAAGTTTTAGACCGATTCGTTAAAAATTGTCTTCACCAACGCGTGTTCCATAAATATTGATACTAAAGCTTTGAATCTCATAATTTAGAGAATCTTGAGATAAATAAATGAGATAGTTGATCTTAAGGTGACGTTTAACCCGCCTGCGAGCGACCTATATGGGAACCACTTTTTTTTAATGTAATTTTAAATTTTTAGCAAATATCTCTCTAGAATGTTGATTTTGACTAATAGTAAGACAACAACAACAACGTTCCATAGAGATATTTACTCAAAATTGAAAATAAAATGAAAATAGTGGATCCTTATAATTGTCAGTGACGGGTGGCTTTAAAATCACCTGAAGTAAAACTTAATTGAAATTGCTTGATATGTTAAACCGACTGTTTAAATGCTAGATTAAATTTAAAAATTTATTGTATAGATTTCAAAGCACACGAGGTGATTATTTTAAGTGTTCTAAAGTTGCACCAAAAAATCGAATAAACTCCGATTTTGTATATAGAAGAACGAAATTTTCGAATTATCGATGCCATTTGGAATGATCTGCCATATTGAATTTTGAAATTTTTGATGCGGTATTTTGAAGTAGGTGTAAGTCTGTATGCCATCAGAAACATCATTTTCACCAGATTTGTTAAGGGTTTCATTAAAAAATTACTATTATTTACAAAAAAGAAAGAATTTCCTTTATTTGGAAGCTTACCTTGGTTAACTCTGTAGAATTGTCTCGTTGCGTTATTGCTCATTGGCAAAGTTTTTTTTTGAGTTGTTATTGAAGTTTTTATTTGCGTATAGTATATTACAGCAGTGAACAGTACGATTAACATAAATTAGTTTATTAAAATTAATTCGTAACATAAATTATGAATTTTTGATCCGTAGAACTGTGTCCATTCATTCAGTAGAACTAGTCAACGTTTAGACATCCAAATCTCTTCAATTAAAATAAAGCAGCTCTAGTAGAAATCTAATCTCATTAATACTAGAAATTAGTTATTTTAAAACAAAATAGCGTATTTCTATTAAACGTTTTAGCTAAAAACCTAGTTTAGTTACGTTATAGCAAACAAATACACTTAAAAATTAATAAGCTAATTAGCTGAACCGATTAATTTTCTACCTGGGCCATCGGAGTTGAAAAGAGACCACTCAAAAAGAATAGAGTACCAAGTTTTCCACAAATCTATTCATGGTTTTTATGTGCACCAGCAAGGTAGATGAAGGGCAAAAATGCTGGAATTCCCAGCGTCAGGGGATGAAAAATATTCGGCTAATAAAGAGGCTCGCTGCCGCACACACGGCACGTCTACGTGGTCACTCGATCGTCGGAGCCTAGCGGAATTATCCAAGTGGTCCTCGCTATGCGGGACGACACTATACCTACGTCGGCCATCGTCCTCCTCTGCTCGTGCAATCGCCGTGCGCGCGCCTCTCCCATCCTCTCTCACAGGCATTTTCAATTAAACGAGATTAGCCCGAGGCATATTAAATGTTTTCCCATATTCTCTCTCTCTCTCTCTCTCTCGCTCTCTGAGCTTGAGTATTAGCCCAGCGTTCGCTCCTTGGGCAACCGTATTTTCGCTTGCACCTGATGCAGCGCAGCGCTATGCGAGCACTTATAATAAACTGGCTGAAAATGTCGGAGAATTATAATATCAGGGGGTAAAGACGCGGGGGCGGGGGGAGGAGGGGGGAGGGGGAGAGGTAGTAGTCACCGAAATTATGCGCTGCTTCGGGCGCGTTGTGTGTATACAACGCTTTTTATTAGCCGGCGCGCTCAAAGGGATGAGCGGGTGTGTATACGTTTATTGGCAACAATTTTAGTGAAATTAATATTAAAGTGGAGTTCTGCTGATTTTTTACAGCGATATATGAGGAATTCTACAAAAATAGGCCGATAAGTGGTTCGAAAAGTGGCGAAGTGAATAAATACGAAAAAACCACTAAATTTCATGGTTTCTCATTTTTGAGTATTTTTTCGTGTTTATTCAGTATCTTTGGTCATTCATAAGTTTTAATGATGTTCATCTTTTTTAACGCGGCGCATCTCAAATTAAAGTTTTTCTTCTCTACTTTACATTCTATTACGTGAAAACAAATTTTGTCCCCTTAGAAGTCAAGTGATTATTATGTCAATGATGACCTTCTTTAGTCCATAATTCCCATGTTAAATTTACATAAGAGAAATTGATATACAAAAAAGTATGTCATACGGTCTTTTTCGCTTGTTGGATATTTTTCTCGTATATTTCAGGACCTAAACAATAAGAAAACTCGAGTGGTAGAGGCGTGCCTCATCATTTATTTTTCGTTACTTTTCGAACCACTTATCGGCCGATTTTTTGGAGAATTTCGTATATATATTTTTTTTTATTTTTACTATCTCAAAAAGAAAGTTTTATGCCGGTGAAAATCCCTTTTTATGTTTTTCAACATATAAAACATGATTTATACCTTGAAAAGTCCGAATATAATTAGTCTTAAAGGGGTCAGCCTGAGTTAAACTCGAAAAGAAAAATTATTTTTTATGAGCCGATAACAATATTTCCTTCAAAAGCAACTATACTAAACATTCTTTTACTATAAATTACTTGATAATCTCTGTAATATTACTGTTACAAAACCACAAGATCTTGCTCCTACGTGACACAAGATATTACCTTTTTCAATACTATATTTATTGGGAAAACTTTGCGGTGTGCATGTTTCAAGGTGACACAATCAACATTTTTTTATACGATAATTTGTATTTGCATTTGTATTTGTTTTTCTTTTTATTAAATTCTTTAACATGACCAGAGTACCAAGTTAAAGCTAGTAATAATAATAATAATAATAAGATAAGTTGAAGTCTTTAAACAAACTTTTTTCATTTTTTTATGTGAAGTATTTACCTATAGAGTATATGTAGTTTTAAGGCCTTTTTACGTCTCTTTGTTGTATCTAACATAATTTTTCTAAAATACAATTATGACAGAAAGACCGCGGCCAATTTATTGGCAATTAGCTTCTCCAAACTTTATAAATTGTTTTAATATGAAATATTCTGTTTTGCAAAAAGTTACCGTGTAATACCCAAGAAATAGGCAATAACAAATTAATGAAAAAAATATAACCTCAAATATCTTGAAAAATAAAAGATTTCATATTCTGGTCAAAGAGCACAGCCAAGACTGCCAAGAAATAGTGGAAACCTTTTCCATCTTAATTTATTTATAAAGATTTTCCATCATATCTTTAAAAAATATCGCCGGTTAATAAAATGACGTTTTCGCGTAAAACAAAAGAAGGAAAATACCTTTACAAAATTTCGTGTTGGGGAAGATGAATAATTCTATTTTCTTTCAAATGCATTTAAACTGAAGCGATCATATTATATCTACATTAATTTACCTCATTCATATTAGAATAACGTATAATAGAAAAATCTTTGTAAAACAAAAACGAGTAGATGAATCTTAAATTTTTTTAATTCCGAATCCTCTTAATGAAAAAAATGAGCCCCATTTGGCAAAAAATGACCGCGCCGTTCTCAAGATATAAGCGATCAAAAAAAAGATCTTAAAAAATAAAAGTCTTCATGATCTGGGCAAAGAACTTAGTTAAGAGATAGTTAAAAGTTAACTTTATGGAAATTTTCAAAAAGAATAATACCGTTTTACTCATGTCATCGTTCGACATAGAAAATCGATTTTTTTTCTACAAAATGATTATTTTCTCGACAAAAGAAAAGTAAAATGGCTAACAAATTTTACTGAATATTGTACTTGATGTTACTGAACATTCAATTTTTTTCAATATATTTCTATGATGTATTTCCGAGATATAACCGTTTCAAAGAAAACATGACGTTTCCGCGTATAACAGAAAAAGGGAAGTAGTTTGTAAAAATAGTTTGTAAAAATGTCGGGTCGGAAAAGATAGGTAATTTTAAGCTCATTCAAATAGATTGTCACTAAATCGATGGTATTATTTCTAAGGTATTAAAGAGACCGAAAAACTTAATCTAAAAATCGAAAAACCGATAAAAAAATAAAAACGCATCAAAAAACAAAGAAAAATATTTTTAAGTCACCTTCCTTAAAAAAAAACATACCAAAAAACTGAGCCCTGAAACATTAAATTTAACCGTGGATTACGCTATTATGGTGGTATACATACATACACACACAAACACGCATACACACACGCCTACAATACAATAATTCTGCAATACAATACTTACAGCGCTAATAGGTTTAAAGTACGTGAAAAAGTTTATTTTTTATAGAGAATATCATCAGCAATTTTTTTTACATAAAGACAATATTGAATACTTTTAAAAAGTCGGTCGGGCTGCATCGTAAACTAAATTTAACGCAAAGATTTAAATAGCAAAGCCTCATACTTTAATTTAAAAAACAATATAGGGCAAAGTAAACAAGACTAAAAGAAAGTAAAAAGTTAGTTGCAGTATGGTAATCGACAGGGGAACTATTGCCTTGGACAAGTAAATATTGTAGCGAGAGAGAGAAAATGACGAGTAATTTGTATATCCGACTGTTAAACGACCGTATGAGCATGCTTTCTGCCATGTATAAACGCTGCTGTAAACAGTGAAAATTGCAGAGTGCCGGTAAAAGCAGAGAAACATGAATTTATTATACTAAGAGAATAATTGAATTCCAGTTATTTTTAAAATAAAAATTCCTTTTAAAATATTCATTTGAAAATTCTAGTATAATAAACATGTGACATCCTGACTTCATGGGAAACATTACCGTGGTGTACAGTAAAACTTGTCATAATTTACGATAAAATGTACTCTACGTCGAGGTAAAAATTATGATAAACAACGTTAATCGTAGAGTCAGGGTGCTCCACGTCAACTACCAGTTTCACGGCAATTTGCATCAGAAAATTCTCTCTGTGAATAAACATTTTGAGAATTCGTATGAAAATTGTTATTAATAAAGCTGGGCTGCAAAAGCTTGTAACGCTTCGCAAGGAAATTCCATCTCGCAATATGCGCATCAAACGCTTACCGCCCGCAGACACAATAACAACAAACCCTCGAACAATAAAATGAACGGACCAAAAAGAAAAAAAATAGGATATTATCCGCGCCTTCGAACGGGAGCCTCCGCCCTTCATAACACTTACAAGAACAGCAACAACAACAACAGAAGCAGCAGCACAAGGCATCCCCCGAATCATCCACCTCTTCGCCTACTAACGCAAACACATGCACACATACGCACACACACATACGCACACATATATACGCACACATACGCACACACACACACAAACACACACACACACACACATATACATAAACACACACACGCACACACATATACGCACACATATATACGCACACATACGCACACATACACATACATACACACAAACACACACATACATAAACACACACACACACATACACATACACATACACACACACGCACACACAAACACACACACGCACACACAAACACACACATACACATACACACATACGCACACACGCACACACGCACACACGCACACACATACGCATACACATACACACACACACACAACGCGAGGCAGATGCGAGGAGGCTTTCGCGCAGGCTCGATTGCGCATATACGCGGATTACACGGAAGAGCGTTATGTATATATATTGGCCGCAGGTCTTCCCCTCCCGTCGCGCGCAACGCAAGTAAAGCTGCAGAGAGCAGCACGCCGCAACGAGATGGGCACTCGGGCTAGTAGCGGCGGCGGCGGCGGCGGCGGCGGCGGCGGCTCTTATCGAAATATCGCTGATTTTACCTGGCCGCGCATCCGCCTCCATTACCGCGGCGCCCTCTGCCCCTCCACCCGCTACCCAGAGAATGTAATCTCGCTCGAGCTCGTATAAAGCGCTTTCGTTGCGGGGCTGAAATTTCGCCCGAATGATATAACGTTACTGTTTATAGGGGAATGCGCGGGGGTGGGATAGTTTGTTATGTATACGTAATACCGGCTGTATGGATGATAACGAAGGGAGGAGGGAGGGGAGAGCGCGAGCGCCCCGTTCATTTTGCTTGATGGTGAGCTAAACAGGGGAGGGGTGGGGCGTACGATTTGCGAATTTTATGCGAACAGGTGCGAGGATTATTAAGGGCTGCGCGGGGAAAAGTGCCGGATTATCGTTGGACGCGCGCATTCTCGCGGCCTAAGCAGTTGGAGTGCTGGATGGCGCTCGGGACCCTCCGAGCGGAGCAGTTCCCGCAAGGATGGACGATGATTTATTCATATTGAGACGAGCGTTTTTTCATTCGAAAGGAGGACTTTTAGCTCGAGTGTAATGGTATAAATATTCTGGGTGTAGCTCTGAGGGATTGGCGTCTTGCGTGATTGTCGGCTAGCGGGCTTCGTTTTTGTGTAATTTTCATGGGTTGTCGTTCAGCTTCTTGTTTGCGTGAGGTAGCAGGAGTAAACACGACGATTAACGTACATTGATTATTAAATGTAAATCGTTACGCAAATTATGAATTTTTGGGCACGTAGAGCTGTGTTTATTTATTCAGTAGAACGATTCAACGTTTAGACAGGCAAAGCATGTTTTAATTAAAAAGCAATAAAGTTGTTTTTGATTCACTTTATCATACCTTAATTTGGTTGGTATGCAATGAGGTTAACGAAACCGAGCATTTGATCCAATGAAATTGCAGCATTTAAAAACAATCAAACAAATTCGACCACTTCTTTTTAACGTCAAGTGTAACAAATAATTATTTTAAATTATTTTTTCTCTTGATCGATTCTTGCAATAAATTCTTTCACCGTTTTCCGATAAACTACAAAGTTCAAGCTCTCAGCATGTATTGAATAATAAATTAATAAAATAACGTTAATAAAATCGTTATTAATAAAAATAAATGGTAGAATACTCTGAAATAAAATATTCAAGTGGTAGATGAAATTATATTTCTTAAAATATATTATAATAGCTTCAGTTGAGCGTATGACTTTTTGTAAATATTAATTTTTAACAAAAGTGTAAATTTGAATAAAATGTGTGAAAAATGAAAAAAAATATAGTCTAATTACGAAGGTTTTTCTTCAAAATTGTAAATAGATCAGTTTAAAGTCAACTGAGTTATCAATCCGCCCAGTTTAAAAAGATTAATTGTGAGAAAAACGCATTTAAAGTTTACAAAGTTCATCATTAATAGGATAAATTTTAAATTCGGTAACGTACAAAAGTGAATCTTGTTCAGGGTCATACAAGACATTGTTTCATGCTAAAACAGAATCGAACAAGAGGAGAGAAAAATAACCAAAATAGTCTTTTAGTTTTGAAAATTTATTTATTGGAATGCTTAAATCGATATATTCCTGTGACATATTGGCACTTGCTACATATATGTATGTGCATACAAGAAGTTTCAACAAAAAAATTAAAATTTGCAGAAGATATATTTTTTTGGAATGATTTAAATAGAAATAAATCATACGTTAAAAAGCAATCTTCTACCATTTTTAACCGACTTCAAGAAGAATGAGGTTATCAATTCGTCTAGTATGTTTTTCTTTGTATGTCTGTACACGCATAACTCCTCAACGGATGAATCGATTTCGATAATTCATCCCTTATCTGGTATGAGGATGTTCCACTGGTGGTCCCATAATATAGTCGAGTCAATACTGGACCATTACTACCAGAACTGTCCAATTAAAGAGTTTCTGACATCATTGTTTCGTGAATTTGTATGCTTAACTTATTACAGATGTACCAATTTCGATAATTCTATGTTTTATCTGTTAGAGTATATTCCACTGGTGGTCTTATACAAATTTTGAGTTGGTATTAGTCAATACTACCAGTACTGGCCAACTAAAAATTAATTATTATCATTCTTTTTAGACCAACTATGTGCATACTATATATGTATATATGTTATATTGAGAACATTAAAAAGAGTTAAATAAAAGTTAGTAACAAAAAAATTGATCCGACTTCAAAAAATATAACGCTCTAAAAAGTAAAAAATAATAGGTTCGATCAAATGTTTATTATCTTTATTTAATACAAAGTCAATTCTTATTTAAACTACAACTTTTCGGAGTTGGCGTAAAAAATTTCAGCAAATTACTATACCAGACTACCCTAGCGCGGACTCCAAAAAGTTGTACATTAAATAACTGTTGATTTTGTATTAAATAAAGATAATAAATATTTTATCGAGCCTATTATTTTCTCAATGTTGTCATTACAGAAAGTACCTATTATTTTCGACTTTTTAGAGCGTTATATTTTCTGAAGACGGTTAAATTTTTTTTGTTAAAATTAAAAAAGAAATCAATTACTCTCACTCCTCAATAAAAGGAGCTATACTCAACAATGAAAAAGCTAACGCGCATTCCGGAACCAGTTGACTACCGATAGTCCTACGCGTCATCGCGTCTTCGCGCGTATCGGTATTGCCGCCTTGAGACGGTTTGCATCTGTGTGTGTGTGTGTGCAGGAGCGCGCGCGTCGCAGACGAGCGGCTCTGTGACAAACAGCCCGGAGAAACTATTTCACTTCATTCTTCGTGGAAATTCCGGGGGTGTGCGACTTATACGTCTAGACTCTCGCCTCAAGTGATCGGTTATTCGCAGCGTGTTGAGCAAACGCGCGACAAAGACGGAGGAGTGCACGCCGCCGCCCAACGAATTGCCTCGAGAGGGATGGGGGGGAGGAGGAGGGGGTGACACGCTGTCGGGGGAATAAAAAGGGAAAGGGGGAAAAAGGAAGAGGGAAGTCGAAGCTGTAATTTTGTGCTTTGTGAGCTGGTGTGAATAGGAAACGGAAGTGTGTTTCAAGGATCGGTTGCGCTGCTTAAATGTCTAAGACGTGCACAAGCTGGGCTTTTGCTTTCTGCGTTTGCTGGCTTTTGAAATGCCAATTTAATTAGTTTGATAATCTAATGTTGTTGTTAAAAATTATGTAACAGATATTTTCTGTTGATTTATTTATATACGTAAAATATTTAATAGAGTTATTATTTACAAATCTTACTTACTTGAATTATCGTCGTTATTTGAATAGTCGAAAGTATGATCCCGCTCATTATAAATCTACTCGATTGAAAAATTCAACATACATTATTTGTTAAAAACGAATAACACACAATTGTATGTTTACTTTAATAAGGAGAGCGTATTTTAATAAAGTAAATATCCTTAACTTATTTTCAAATTAACTTTTGTTTATTTTTTACACACACAAATGTAAAAGTAGAAACTAACAAACAGATCTGATTGATCATATTTGAAGTTTATTACTATTATTAATACATTTATATATTCAAATTAACAAACAAATTTTAACCTGAAAACAAAAAACGCAATATTTTACAAATTCATTTTTAACCATGCACTACGTGTATAAATTAAAAAATGGTTAAATCAGACTTTGAATCCAGCGGGAAAAATGCATTTGCAAATAGCTTTTTGCAAATAAATAAGAGAATGTTTTAGCAAAATCACATGTTCGTGCAAACATTTGAATTTCCATACAAATTTATAATCCTCGAACATTTTATTATCCGCGAAGCAAACTAAAAATCGCATTTTTAAAAGCTAATAAATTTTGTGCGGGAAGAAGCATTATTTGATTTCCATGTAATGTTTGCTTTTCCGTTATAAAAATCGTATTTTGGAATTACGCACATTATTGAGCTTGTTATCTCGTTTATTTAAATTTTACGAATTTTATATAACAATTACGTATTAGGTTGTTCAAATTCTTTTAAATTAAATCGCCTATTACCTAGAAAAAATTTCTTTCATATATATTATGTACAAATAACTTTACCGAGAAACTCATACTGTACATATACTGAGTTTTAAGCTTTATGCCATTGTAAACGGATTTATGCGTAAATATATGTGAATAAAATACGCTTTTAACGCTCTTAAGCTTGTTTGTATTCATAATTTAAAAATGTGTATTATACATACGCAGATTCGTAGTTAAATTATGCTCCAATTAATTTTAATCTCATGAAACGCGCAGTTCACCGAATCAGCGATCCTCCGAATTTCGAAAATACAGCAGCCCGCGCTCAATTGCAGCCCTGTGCAGGGGTGCCGAAATAGGTGTAGTAGGTATTGAGCATTCAACACCTTTAAATTATCTTGGTATTGAATTCAACACCTGTAAACACAAAACGTTTTTTATGAAATACTCTTTTTTTCGTAAATTGACTAGCTTTTTTAATAACAAAATCATAAATTTTAAACTTAAATTACTCAGAAGCAACTGTACTCGCTTTATTCTTTTTAGTAGAAGGTACAAACCAGTTTTGTTAATCCCTTGTCTAGACTGTAGAAGGAAAAAGTAAGTCACAGAACATACGAAAGGAACTGATAAATGGGAAGCAGACAGAAAATGACGGACAGAAAATAACACACTTCCAATAAATGACCTTCTGTTTTGCGAACTGGATTCACGGTAATAAGTAGAAGTGGGAGGTTAGAGAGCGTGAAAACTTAACAGATCCCGACGATTCGCGCGAGTAATATTGACAGACATTTACAGAAAAAAGCGCGATCCTTTTAAATATATTTTGAAGCGCATAAACGGCGCGGACAACAACCAGTTCTCATTAGTATTAAATGTGTAAATAATAAAATAATAATCCGCATACTTCAAACCAAGCTATCCAAAAAATAGCAATTCTTAATTAATGCTAAACATTCAAATAATATAATCAACAACGTTAGATTTGAAACCCAGCAACGCGAAATAAAATTATTTTCAATTGGAAATAAATGTTTTAATAATAAAATCATAAACCATAAACTCGTTTACCCCAAGAACAATTATTTCTTATTGAGAATATATATCTGAATAATACAATCAGAAACCATAAATCTTAAACCCAGACCCCTCTTGGACAAGCATTTTTATTTACTATATGAATAGTCGGGGCGTCAGGGAGAGTAAAACATGAGTTGGCCCGAACACAACCAATATAGGTCACCAAGGAGTCAGTTTTTGACCCGTAGCATATGCTCCTACATTAGTTAGATTGGATCTAGTGCAGAAGTGCAATTATTTATGCAAGAAGTGACGAAATTACCGCTCTTCTTTTACTTTCAGCTTTCTCAAAGACAAAGCTTTGTAACGATAATAAATTTTTTTCAGAGATTCGTTGAATCTCGATGTTTTCGAGGTTTCTGAGTTATAAAAATAGGTTTACAATAGGCTTTAAAAAACTGTCTGTCTGTATGTATGTATGTGCGTATATATGTATGTGTGTGTGTGTGTCTGTATGTATGTATAAACCAAAATTTGTATCCACTATAACTCTTCAAGGGAAGCATACGACGCTCTGAAATTTTGCAGGAATGTTACATATATTTGAACTTAGAACCGATTAGATTTTGGAGATAATTGGATAATATTAACTCATTTTTTTGTAAAAATATTAAATTTAAAAATTGTGAATAATTTACATATACAACAGTTTATGACTATATATATATATATATATATATATATATATATATATATATATATATATATATATATATATATATATATATATATATATATATATATATAACTTATTGACTGTAATATAACCTTTCAGAGCTTTGTAATTTCCTTAGTTCTATGTAAAATGTCTCTAGGAAACAGGTATTATTTACTCTTAGCATTATCTTATTTATGTTGGTTTTTCTGAAAATAAAAGTAGACACAAAGAACTCAAATCTCTTCAAATGCTTAGATCAGTAATTAAACTTTGATACTTATCTCATTGAATGAATTTGTTAGGATAATACACCGTTTTCCATCCACTCTTTATACTGTCAAAACAAAACATCTAATAGCTGATAGAAGTAAGTTTAATTAAAAATTACTGTCGGATAGTTGGGTTTAAAGTTCTTGTGTATATCAGTCGCTGAAGGCCTGTAAAATAGAAGCCTTGGGGCCAGTGGCCCTGCGTCGTCTACACATTAACATATCCGGCACGCAATCTGCACGCAGAGCAGCACGACGAGCGCACTCGGTGCATACCCGTCCTTTGGGCTTTGAGGCAGGCGACGACGCCGGCGATCCACTCGCACTCGCGCTCTGGCCTCTGGCATCCTCCTTTCATTCGTTCGACGCTGGCATCGTCCCCGCGACCCCAAATATCTCACGGAGAATTTCCCGGGGCTGCTGCTTGTTGCTGGCCGTCCGGGGCGCAGGTCCAGCGGCAGCCTTGATGTCGCTGCCCCCGCCGGCCCTGCCCCACGTACGATTAATTTCTAATTAGAAGCGTGAACGCTCGGTGCCTGGGTTTCGATTTGCAGGCGAGCGCGCGTGTGTGCATGCATGCCTTTGACAACGGCGTCGCGATAGTCCTCGGCCCTCTGCGACGATGCCAAGCCCGTGGCGCGTTTGCCTGGCCATTTTGAGGTGCAGATTACACGCCACCGCCGATGCACTTGCAGTTGCAGTTGCCGTGCGCCCGACCGCATTGAAATATATTATACACCCGGACCGATTGAGCGCGACCGACGAGGACTGCGCGCTGCGGCTGCGGTGAGTGTACGTGGTGTGGTTGCTGGGTGCGTTGGGGAGGTTTTTTTTTTCTCTCTTTTAATCGAGGGAGGGATGGGTTGATCGGAATTGCGCGATGGAATGGTCGGGTAGGGGGGAGAACGGGAGTATCGCAGTCACTTTATAGAAATTATGCTTTTATTTGTTTTTAACAGTTTTGTCAAGTTGACCAATTGATTTCAAGATTACTTTGGCAATATTCTCGGGAATATTGAAAGTATAAGCTAGAATTGGAAAATATGTTCTTGTACCTAACTGTCATTTTTGACTTATGAGGATTGATACCAGTCGGAATCTACGCAATGGTGGTCATATATCTATCAAATGATTAGAATTGTCGACCTCCTTGGTGGGGTGGCAGAGCGGCACCTCCGTAAGTAATTAAGTACCACGGGTAGTACTCGGATGGGTGACCGTCCTGGAACTTCGCGCGCTGCGTGAGGGGTGAACGAGAAAAGTTGTTTGTTAAGCCAACAAAGAACAATAACTTTAAAATTTTCACAAATTTAAAAAATTTAAAATCGTAATTCTTTAACAAATACAAACTTTAAAGATATTGTAAGATATACCAATAGAAAGGAAATTATGTCTACTTCATGAATTTATATATATTTTTGACATATCTAACGCATAAAATAACAAAAAAAGTTTAGTTTTTTAAAGTTTTTGAAAATTAAAATTTTAAAAAATAGGCAGCAAGTTTATACCATTTAGCTCCAAATTCTAATCAGTTCTATGTTGGATCATATCTAATGTATCTGCAAAATTTCACCCCGAAATACAGTGGTCTTCAAAATTTATGGTGACCACAAAAGTTGACCACAACATACGTACACACACACACACCCACACACTTACACATACACACATACATTCATACCGACAGATATTTTGAAAAACCTTATACTGTTTCAGCGTTCTCAAAATCATCGAAATTCATCAAATCTTGGTTTCCGAAAAAATCATCGTTACAAAGCTTTCTCTTTGAGAAAGCAAAATGATAATACTCGAAAAGACTAATTCGACTAGACTTATTTTAGCTTTATTCAATAAAAATCAAGTTGTGTCCTATGCCGTGTTAGCAACACGACGTGTATGGCTTGAGAGTCGATTATGAAATGCTCGATAATCGTCGCGGACCAAACATGTTTGTAATTTATCGATCTTTCACGCTTTTGTTGTTGTTACTTTGTAGTGTCTAAACTCGGACTGATTTATTTATTGTTTAAACTAAAATTGTTATATTCCTTACTACTTATTTAATAAAATATACGCTGTTTCAGTCCGTAACATAAATAAATACTCTGATTTGTCTGGCGATCGCTTTTTACTTCCTCAAAGAGGAAGCTTTGTGACAGTAAAACTAAATTTTTTTTCTAAAAACATGTTAGAAACATGTTTTGATACATAAGGAATCAAAATACACTATTGTTAGAAAATCTCCATATGGATGAGTGTGTGTCTGTGTGTATGTGTGTATGTGTGTGTGTGTGTGTGTGTGTGTATGTGTGTGTGTGCATCAGTGCGTGCGTGCGTGTGTGTGTGTGAGCGGGCGTGCGTGCATCCGATCGTGCGTGCTTGTGTGTGAGCGTGCGAGCGTATGTGCGTACTTGCTTGCTTGCGTGTATAACAAAAGAAAGGAAAAGGATGTTCTCTGAAATACATTTCTCTGAAATACATTTTCATTAGATCGATGATATTGTTTCTAACGTACGAAAATACCCGAAAAACTATAACCAAAAAGTGGAAAAACCACTAAAAAGCAAAAACTAATCCGAAAAACTAAATAAATTATTATTATACTTACACACACATACGTGCGCGCGCGCACGCACGTATGTGTGTGTGTAAGTATAATAATAATTTATTTAGTTTTTCGGATTAGTTTTTGCTTTTTAGTGGTTTTTCCACTTTTATCGACGAAGATTTAAAATCAAGATGAATTTCTAAAATTTATCGATTGTTTTTGTTTTATAATATCTTTTCATTTTTATGATATTCATGCTTTTCCAAAAAAGAATTTATTCGCTTTTTTCTTGAGTATTATGAGGTATTTTTTGTCTACTTAAAGCTCTTTTTTTATTATTTGATAAAGAATATTAAGAATCATCGATTCTTTCTGTTTTATACAGTTTCTTCATTTTTATGATATTTTTGCAATTAATGAATAAATCCGTTGTTTATAAACTCGAAGAAAGTTACAAAATTACGAAAAAATTTTATTTGTAAAAGTTGTATACATTATATTCGAATATAATTTAATATAATTGAATATGCAATACTGTTGCAAAATTTATTATTGACAATTGATAAAAATATATCTTGATATGCTAAAACTTTTTAAGTTTTTACACAATTTGAATATTTTTTCATTATCTATGCTATATATACTCTTGCATAGGTTCAAAAAATGTTTTATTTATTTCAGACGATAAGTTAAGTTTAAATATAGTCAAGAATATTAACTTTCATTCATAGTTAAAAATATTCTTGAATTATTTAAAATAGATTTTGTCTAATAGGTGTGTGTAAAGAACATTTTTTGAAAACCCATGTTTTTATCACAAAAATATGCGTTTACTCCAATAAGTGGCAAAACCGGGAGTGCTCAATATTGGTGAATAAAAAAATTCAAACATAAATTAACCCTCTCATTTGTTAACTAGGTATTTTTTAACAAATATGTATACGTATACGTTTTTAATAAATTCAAAGAATTTAGTTCATGTTCTTAAGCAAAGTGGCAAAACTGGAAGTCTACTTATTCCAATCACTGCCTGGATGATCACTATCTTATCCAATCCAATTTGTAAGGAATAATATTCAATTGCGTTAAAATTTGAGTTCACAGTTAAAATGAGTTTCAATAAATTATTTAGAATAACTAACTCGAATTATTACACTTAATAAACATTTTAAAGATTTTCTTAGTTATATATTATCATCTTATCTTAAATTTATTCGTAAAAATAGTATGCATTATATACATTAAAAATATTTTAATCAACAATATTGTTTCATTTACATATATCTCGACAGATTAAAAAACAATAGATTTATTATTTTTATTTTTCAGTACAGTATTAAATAGAATAAATAATTTCATATTAGTACAATTAATAAAGTTTGATGTAGCTAAGTACCAATGAATTGGCAGTTATTTTTTTTGGTTAGCCTTACAAGTGTCACGATTGTGTCAACACTTTGGACAAGGCACGAAGAACATTCAATCAATGCAATTGGAAGCTCAGGAAACAATATCCTCGGGCGCCTCTTGCAAATACAGTAGTAGAAGTGGAAAAAGAAAGCACTCCTTTCAATCGATTTGCGTGGTTTCCGAAGTCCGTAACTTTACTCTTTATTTTGTTCTGAACCGTTAAATTTTTTTTCTGAATCCATATATGTTTTCCTTTGAGTTCTTAACAAATAGACAAAACTGTCAACAGAAAATAAATATAAAGAATTAAATCTATCAGAAAGTATATGGGATTGTGGGGTTGATACTGACTGTAACGTTTTTAATCATCAACAGTTTTTAATAAATAAGAGATACAAATTTTGTCTTAATAAATTTATTAATAATCCAGAGACCTAATGCATATGCTTTAGAATCAAGAGAAATGAGGGATTTAATAAGTTTATAACGGAAAAGTCCAGAATGTCCGCATTGCCCCCTCCCTTCCCCCGTACACAATGGGACGCTATGGACATTGTACTCGGGTTCAGCATTTTTATTATTTGAAAATAATTTGTATGTTTCTTCTTTTCTTAGTTGAATCCTGATCCTGAGTTAGCTAATGTATTATATGAAAATAAAACCAGTGTTGATACTGCACTACAAATGGACATAGAAATTAAAATAATTAAAATCTCAGAGTCAAACAATGCATTATTTGTGAAATATTTCAAAAACCCGTATCGCCATCATTGTCTATTATGCATGATCTTTCATTCATATCTATATTTGTAGCGCAAAAGTGAAAAGTACAATAAAATTACAGAAAACAAATCTATCTGTAGTCCTACTACCGTATCGTAGCTTATTTGTGCATATCAACATACACCGATATGGGCAAGCACGCAAACAGGATCCATCTAGCACCCTATCCTGCAGCAGTAGACGTCGGCGATAATGAACGCGCGAAATCGACTACACTCTAACCTCCCCCCTCCTCTCAACACACACACACACACACATAAACACACACACGCACACACACACCCACAAACATATGCACACGCACACGCACACACACACACACCCACAAACATATGCACTCACACACATCGACACACATACGCACATGCACACACACACACACACACACACACGGACGCACATGAGTACGTGATCTTATAAACACGCACCCGCACAAACACAGGCAGATACACGCATACACACACACACACATACACAATCACATGCACTCACATGTACCAACACGCGTGTACACATACGTACACACGGATACACACGCATGCCCACAAACACTCACAAGCATCGTCAATCCTAGCTGATCCCACGCGGGAGGATGGAAACACGCCCATGATGCACACGGAGGATCCAACGTCGCTGCCGCGGTGATTGCACTTCGCACTCTAATAACGAGCGGGTAAAAGGAAGAGAGAGAGGGAGAGAGAGAGAGAGAGAGCTGGGGGCGTCAGCGACGTACGTGTTGCGCTGCAGTTGCGCGACTGCATTTAAGTGTAGGGTTACTAATGCACGGTAATGGATGTAGCGGCGGTCGCGCGCTAGCCGGGCGCGCGCACAAATAGCCCGGAGCGCGCGACGGTAGGGGGGGGGGGGGGGGGGGGGATGGCGTCGGTGGAAAGAGGGATCCCGCTATTGGTTACCTGCTGCGCGCGACAAACACGGTTAACGCCGCGCGCCCCCGCACGCTCGCGTAATTCGCCCCCGGCGAGAAAATCGCCGCCACGGCGCTGCGTTGTACGCTCGTGTGTATGTAGAACGGGAGCGGGCGCGCTTTGGCCGCTGGCTTATTCAATGCGCGACGCACGCTTACGGACGCGTGTTTATTCTGCGCTCGGCGTCTTTGAGGACATTGTCGGTTTTTGATGCGCGAATGGGGTAGACGTACGAATTGGTTCTTGTGAGGAATATGCGCGAGCGGATGTGTTGCAATGAGGTAAGTATTGCAGTGAGAATGACTGTTTCGGATTATAAGAGTGAATAAGCTTTTAAGCACTCGATACGGAGAGAACGGTATTGCAACTGAAGGGATGTACCGTGAATTGAACGATGTGTGTACGTCGTTAAATTAACTATACGGTATGAATTATTGGAAAATTAGAAAGTGAGTAGATACATTGAGCACGTATAATTTTTTTTCATTCGAGATGCTGATATTACGCGTAATATTTTTTTAATTAAAATGAAAGTCAGCTTAACCATTTCGTATCTGGTGTATATATAATATGCTACACTATATTCTTTGAAAACTCGTATGTTCTGCAAAAAAAAATTTACATACATTTGTGTACTTTACGACTCATGTTAAAGATAATGCCGAGAAGTGTTCAAGATAAAATCAGCAACCTTGTACTTTACTTACTTACCTCTTTACTTTTTTACACACTAGCTTCCAAATTTAATATTAGCAAAATGGGATAAAAATGAAAAATACATAGGTCTTTTCAGGATTGCTGATTATGAATTCGTATTCAACGTTTCAAAATTGAAAATGGTGAATGCAATATGGCGAATAATACATTAATTTTCTTAATTTGAATCCGTATTACAAACTCCAAAATTGAAAATGGCGGATGCAAAGTAGTGTAAGAGAAAACCTTCAAAAAATGTATCGTGATCAAGTTGAATAAAATTGAACTTTTTCTTCCGATATGCTGCATCGACCGTCTTAAATTTTGAAATTTGGATTACGGATTATAGGGTATGAAGAGCATTTGAAATTGCTTGATTAATTCTTTTAAAATAAAATAAAACAAAATAATTTCTAAATCGACGCATATTTTTAGTAGGTAGGTCTAAGCAATTAATGGGATTTTTTTCATTGTCAAAAATCTAAAATTTTTTTGTGCAAGAGTTCTTTAATGTTCAGGTGCCACCCGTGCCCCGCTACCCTCTAATTATTGTTATTTTTATTGTTATTGATCACTTAATTTATGAAAATACAAATTATAAACGCTAATTTGCACAATAAATAATATAAAGATATTAAAAAAATTACTTTTATCAAACTTCTAGTACGTATTTAGTTAAGATTGATAAATACATTTTTCAGTTTTATTACAGGAAAATTCAAATTCAGTAAGCAACTACATTTGTTCATCCTATTACCGGATCCAATGTGTCGGAAAATTTAAAAATTCATACTTTGGTAAATTCATTTTCGGCCCTTTGTCCAAGTTAGTCTGAATATAAAGTTCCTCTCCCCTCTTATCCGCTGCCTCGCAAATTTCTTACATTTTCAACGGGGCTACAAAGAGTTTGGCACGTTTCGACTCTTGAGGCTACTCGAGGGTCCTTACATATGCATGTAAATTTTTGGGGAAATTTACGAAAGAAAGTTGTTGAAGCGGCTCGAGGCTTCAAGTGTAATTGTGGCTCAAAGTTATTTTAAAGTCAATTTCTTTTTTACGTTAAGAATGCAAGAAAATGTTCAAGCAAGTAAAAACGTATAAAAAGAAGAAATGATTTTTTTATCATACACATATATGTACATTAGTATAAAGGCTTTCAAGCGAAAAAAGCAATACTAAGAAATACGTAAAGAGCAAGGAATGAATATAAGAAACGAGAATTGCAAATATAGGAGATGAACTTTATCGAGTTTAACAATATTTAATATATATCTATAATGTTCCTGATGTTCCCTTTCTCCCCGTGCAGGTCATTAAGTAGATATGGGCTGGCTGTGAACAGACATCATCTCAATACAAACTCGAAACAAACTACAACTCCCATATCCTCTGATTATCTATATTTCTTTTCATTAGAAAATTAGTAAACAACATAGTTACGAGTTATCACAGTGTATTTAGTGCGTGTAAAAGTCACACCACAAATCGACACCCAATTCGAAGAATAACGTGTTACATTTTTTCGGAAAAAGATACTTTTTCATTTTAGGTTTATTTATTTATTTATTGATTTATTTATTTATATAATTATTTATTTATTGATTTATTTATTTATTTATATAAATATTTATTTATTGATTTATTTATTTATATAAATATTTATTTATTGATTTATTTATTTATATAAATATTTATTTATTGATTTATTTATTTATATAAATATTTATTTATTGATTTATTTATTTATATAAATATTTATTTATTGATTTATTTATACGCGAGATAGGCCATTTTACATTTTTGCTCATATTTGTTAACTTTGTATATTTTTAGGGCTGCCATCCCTTCAACGTATCGGGATTATTTTCGATCTCCGTCAGCGATTAGTCCGGAATGACAAGTTGCAAATTCGTCACCGAAAAAATCGCCCTCGGAAACAACGCGTTTCAGCCGTCTAAAGTCGTACGTTTTAGCCGTTTGAGCCACGGAGTCCCGTAGTATAAAAAGCATATTATATTTGGAACTTTGAAAATTATATTAGTGTGTTCACTATACCTACTATACCGATATGTTTTACTTTTGTACGCTGTTGTAAATTTGTCGTTACTTTCATCATTATTCTTCCTCGCGAAAATAAGACGATTTTGTTACAAAACTGTAGTCCGTTAGTCTTCGCGCGAGGCGTCGCAATCCTGTCGCCCTCCGTGACTCGCGACTCGATCCAACGACGTGACACCATCCACGAGGATCCACACCCCCTCGCGAAAATAGCGGCGAAAGCTTCCAGCGCGCATGGAAAATTCAGTGCGCCACTTGACGCCCCGAGATTACTCCAATTGTACGATACATTGTGACAATCCGCGCCGTGCTCCATTTTCCCGCGCTGTCTGCGCAATTATACATATAGCCGTGTTCTCCGCTGCGCTCGGGCGCGAAACTTTCGAGTGGCGCTGCAATATTTAAGACGTGGAATCGACTCCGGGGCTCGATGCCTCCCGCCTGCAGCTCGCATACGACTTCCAATTACATTTTAAAGACCCCGGGCGAAGTTCGGCGAATAATTTCGCCGCCCTCTCTCCCTCTGTCTCTCTAATATTGACGCTCGCGCGGGTTCCTCCCTCTTGCTTTCTTCTTCGCCGTGTCGATCCCGCTCTTCTTTTGAGGCCGGCGGCGGCCGTCGAATCCCCGTCCCGCTGCGAATAACGGAGCGCGGCTCGCTTGGAAATTCATGACCGGCAGCTCGGACGGAAGAATGGAGCAATTAATGGGCGTCATGAGTCTTCCTGCGAGAACGTGCCGGACAATCTTCCTTCTCGGCCCTTGCTCGCTCGCGGTATGGGGGGTTGGCACAGCGGGGCGCCCAGCCTTCGACGAGAGTTTCAATGGAATTCCCGTTTTCGAAGACGTGCCCGGATTGTCGATATTCTACCCCTGCCCCCCCCCCCCCACCCCTCTCTCTCTCTGTCTCTAGATCGCTCCGTCTTTTGCTATCGGATATAGGAGCGGGAGATATCCGGTCTCTCCCTGCTGCTCTGGCGTCGCGGAGCCCCTGCTCGATAGATACACATCGATTAGCGAATTCTTACGGGTATGTATACATTTACTTGGCAGATTGCATCGCACTCTACCGCCCCTCTCCCTGCCCGCATGCTCCTTAATTTGTCGTCCTATCTCGAGATAGGCGTCCTTTACCTCGAGATCGGTATAGAAAATCTCTAGTCTTATATCTTGATTCTGTCCTGGATATTGGATACATCTTAGAAGGGTTTTCGATTTTTTTTAAATTGCGGGAGACACAAGGTTTTGATAAGCAGTTCTAGGTACTCGGATAGATTGGTTGATGATAGGATTTATTACTTCTTTTAAGTAGCGTTTAAAAGGTTTATTTTTAATATAAGGTGACTCGATTCAATATAGACTGGTAGATGGCTTGCGAATTATATGTATGTGATTATGTGTATTTTAGGCTTAATCGTGGAAAACGTCAATTGGTCGAAATAAACTACCAAATCTGGTTCTGGTCATTGCATTTTTGCCACACTACACCTCGGTTTCGTCGTTTTCAAAACGATAAAAATCCGTTCTGGACGCTTTTGAGCAATCATAACTAGTTGTGGGATTTTTACAATTGCCAAAACCCGTTCTATTAATATTAAGTGTACTCTAATGTTATAAAAATAAGTTAACACTATCCGAGTAAAAAACATATATAATTATATATAATCATAGGCTCAGCCACCATCTTAAAGGACATTTGCATTTTGTAGACAAAGCCTAAAGTCTAACATTGAATTCATGTTTACAATGTGTTGTATTTGCTTTATCCCTGTATCCTGAAATTCTTACAAACTGCATACATTAATTGCATATATTAATTGCTTTATACTAATGGTTGAAAGTCACAAAATTAACTATATCATATCCTATGATAAATACGCCTTTCGCCCGTGGCGCACACGATACTTTTTGTCCTACCTGGACTGAAAGGATGATTTTTCGTACATAGATGAAGCGGGCGGAAAAGTACCGCACTTTTTGTCTGAGGGTTTTATTCTCCGACCGAAAAGGAAAATAACCACTTTCCGCCAGCTTTATATGCACGAAGAAGTATACTTTGGGTGCAAGTAGGACATAAAATTACTTTTTGTCCCACAAGCACGATTTACGCGTATTTCTTACCTATAAATCGGGCCTAAAGTAACTGTTTTCCGACCTGCAAAAAAGTCTTTTGTGCTGGTTTATTTGGCTTTTGTGGACGCTTTTCAAGACAGAACTTTAGCCAAATGGTGTTTAGATCCACCTAAATATGGAATACCATCCGGATGAAACCACGCATTTAGGGGGCCTAAACACTTTAGTAGCTTGATTTGTGTAAAATAGGTCATACATATGTTTTTAATTTTCTAATCTAACAGTTTTATAGTACCGCTCTATAGATATAAGAGAAATGCTTAATCCAGACATGCGTTACAAGAAATATGGTGCTCACCACGGGTGAGTGGGCCTTTTTGATCTTTGGCTCGTGCTCGCTCGCCTACAACTCGTACTGCAAACTCCACAATCGGTCAAAAAAGACTTACTTTTCGCACTTGGTTCACAATATACTATTTTGTCTATACCTACACCATAAATATGCTTTTCATGCATATAAAGTACAGAACGAACAGAAGTAATGATAATTATTGTAAAGTAAAATTGACGGCGAATATAATAATGATAAATTGATAATAAATGAATATGTAATGTAAAACTGCTGAAATGTGTTTTTGTCTCAAGTGCATTTTTCCGAAAGAAAGTCGTAAAAAAAGGGCCAGCGTTGGCGCTCTCGACAACAAGGCAGTGTAGTTTTGACTCTCGCACGGTTCAGATCGTGTGACTAGTAGGAAAAGCATCGGCGTTTGGCGTAAATGCGTCACAGGAATATTTCTGTTAGACATATAAATAAATATAATTTTGAAGGTTAAACTGTGATTGAATTATTTATTCCTCCTGGAGACAACGGCTTTGTGCCGTAACAAAGCTGGTGCTAACCCACCCATCATCGGCAATTATGAGGATCCGCTATTTTCATTTAATTTTTAATTTTGAGTAAATATCTCTATGAAACGTTGTTCTTTCAATATTGAACAAAAACACTCAAGAGAGATATTTTCTCAAAAATGAAAATTAAACGAGAAAAGTGGTTCCCCGTACTTGCCAGTAATGTAGGGGTTTAACATCACCTTAAGTACAGATAGGACAAACGGTATAGTGCGCACCACGGGCGGAAGGCGATTAACGCTCGTGCTGGTTGCAGCCCTTGCAACATGCCCTTACAGTAATCGCCTACTTCCTGCCCTTCATACACAATATTCTACTCTACTATAAAACCTTAATATTTTTGCTTAATTTATGAAAAACGTATAAGAAATATGTATTTATACGTTTCACGCATTAGAGGAGATTAGGAGATAATTTATTGAAACACTTGATTTTTCGATACTCTTAATTTGTAAATTTTTGTAAAATGTAACTCCTCAGATAAATTAAGAATATGATTCTTCTCGAAATGAATATACCAGATTTGATAAATAGGGAAAAGAATTAATTTAGTGCAACGATTTATCACAAAAAATACTGGAGCTCTGCTCATTTGGAGAAGAAACATGGAGAAAAATTTAAGTGAATTGATACAAAATTGCTCTCTAAGTCACGTGGTAAGTGAACTTTGGCAAAAAGAAGCTTTCTACTTCATAGATGTACCACAAGTCTGTATAAAAAAATAAGAGTTTTGTAGGTCTTAAGTTAACCTTGATTATACTGTTTTTGCTGCGAAAAGTTTCAAAATGTCTATTTAGGTTTAAAAATAATTATTAACAGAATATATTGTTATCCTTAACATTATATGTTTATGTTATTTTTATTATTATAAATAAAGATTATGAGAATTGCAGTTTAAAATTGAATATAATAAAAAACGCAATTAAACCTTCCAAGTGTGAAGTTGCTCATATTACACATCTAAACTCGGGAACAAATGTCTCTCTCTCTCTCTCTCTCTCGCTCTCCGTGCTCGACTCGGCTGCTATATAAACGCCCGGAGGCGCAAAAGAAACTAAACGTTAGCAAGTTTGCACATGTGCGCGCGGCGACGAAGGCTTAGCGCTACACTGTTGCCTTAGCAGGGATCTCTTAAGCTCCGCGGCGATCATGTGCTAGATAAAGGAGCGGGAGAGATCGAGAGCGTGCGCGAGACAGAGGGAAAGTGCACGTAGCACGTGCAGCGAACGCGAAAGAGTGAGAGAGAGAGTGTGTGTGTGTGTGTCTTAAAGAGTGAGAGAGAACCGGAGAAACACCTGGTGGCTAACAAACTGCCGGCAGTGCCTTAAAAACGTGTCGCTCGATAAACTTTTCGCGCCCGAGGCTGCTTTTCCTCTTTCTCTCTCTCTCTCTTCCTTCTTAATTCTTCTCTCGGCTAATACATTGGCGCGAAGATACGCGCGGGCACGGGAAAAATTATAAAAAGAACGTGGGAGGAGAGGAAATCGATGGCGAGCGCCAGCGTCCTTTATCGCGTTAAAGAGGTCGCGGGAGTGGAATTAAAGTTGCATTCGGAGTTACCGGGATATCACGGAGCGATAATAGGTCAGAGCTGATGTATGTACTTGCGAGTATTTTCGGCGGCAATTAGCGCTCGTTTTCGCGATCAACTTCGAAAAATATGCAGCTCCCTCTCTCTCTCTTGCTGCAGAATTCAGGCTAATTTTGTTGCAATTACCGTGTCATTTGCAAAAGTTTCGTCGCTTAATGGCCATTCGTGGCACTGGCGCTTGTAGCGACCAACAATAAGCTACCGATAAAGCATTGGGTAAGTTTCGAATAACGAACAATTACTAGGTATACTTTGTTGGCCGATATGCCCATTGCTACCAAATTCTCTTGATGCGCCGTTCCGCTAGTGTACATTACGGATCAATAACGCGGATTCGGATCGCATTAAAATTGCCAGCGGTGAAACGCCGCGCCTTGCAAAACTCTCCGGCGCGCGCGCGCGGCGTAAATCCAGCGTTGGGAGCTCGTCAAAAGTACCCACTATATATTCACTTTTGATTCCGCTCTCGGCTCGAGCTCGGTTCGACACACATGAGGCAGCGCGAGTTACAGCCAGACAGGCTGAAGAAAAAGGGGCAGGACGAGCCGAAGGGGAAAGAAGGTGCATATCGATCAGCGCTTCGAGATTATACGACTATCGTTACTGCGGGCTCAGAGAGAAAGAGAGGGACAGAGAAAGAGAGAGGGAGTGAGAGGAAGAGAGAGGGAGAGAATAAGAGAGAGAGAGAGCGAGAGAGAGAGGATAAGAGAATAAGCATAGAGCAAGCGACACACATACAGCAGCAACCGAGGAAAATTCACGCTGCATCCGAGGGCTTTTGAGGTCACTGCGTAAAATGGGAACGCGCGGAGAGCAAGAGCAAGAGATATATAGAGAGAGAAAGAGAGAGAGAGAGAGAGAGAGAGAGCGAAGAGCGCGAAAGCACGAGTTGGCAGCATAAGGATCGCGACGGATGTAGCTGCTGTTGCTTTTTTTCTTTTCTTGGGGATGTAAATCACATTAGGTAGGGAAAGAGAGAGGACTCGGTACAGCGCGCGGTATATTCTCTCTCTCTCTCTCTCTCTCTTCGTCTCGCTCTCTTCCGTTTACCTTCGTTAGTTCGGTGGGTGCCGCTGTACTACCGATTCACTTGCAAACAAGATCGATTATATCGGACGCGAGCCGAATCTCAAGCGGCCGGATTAAAACGTTCGTTTCGCTTGTGGCTGATGGGCTCCCTTTTGTGCCCCTCTCTCAGCTGTGCGCTCTTTGAAGGTCTTATTTGGCGCTCGCGGGGAAACACTTTTTCTCGATATGCGTGTATTTATGTAGTCGTACTGATCGCGTGTTGACGAAGTGGTTATGCGAGAACATGGTTGTACAGTTACATTTATTTCGATTTTCATAAAAAAATTAGAGAAAGAGATTGATCGATTGATACCATTTATTTGGCCAGGGTCTATATACAGTTTTAATAATATATTTAATAACAATTTGTAAAATACGTTCGCAAAAGTAATAATTTTGTATATTTGCAGCTTATATCTACATCATTTATATTAAACGAAGGTATTTATAATAATATAATATTTTACAGAAATTTCATAGTTATAGTAGATAATACCAATAATATTTATAATAAAAAATGATTTTTATAATTTTTATAATTTACGGGTGAATTCCACTTAAATCAGATAGACTCGCCTTGTAGTAACAGAGAGTAAAGGGATGATTTCAACACCGTAAATGATGACGCTGACTTTACCTCATTTGGTAACTTTTCCCAGAATAACAACGTGGTAATTTGGTATGAATTTTTAAAAGTGATAGTATCCCATGGTGGAATTTTAAATAGCGAGGAATCTAATCGTTCATATCGTTTTGTTCCTTCTTCTAAATCTTCAAAAAGTTTCCGAAGGTAACATGGCGAGGAGGTATGAAGTAATTTATACATTGTACATCCTAGGAAATATTTTTGTCTAGTTTCGGGTGTTTGCCAATTTAGTTCTTTATAGAAAGGCTTTGAAGAGAGAGAGAAAGAGGGAGAGAGAGATAGAGGGAGAGGGAGGGAGGGAGGAAGGTAGGGAGAGAGAGAGAGAGAGAGAAAGAGAGTGGGAGGGAGTGACGGAGTGAGGGACGGAGGGAGGGAGAGAGAGAGAGAGAGTACGGCTTTTTTTCTGGTTCTGGAATATCATGAAATACCTTTTATCATAGCTAAATTTTGAATGGACCCTTGATATTGATATAAGCTGTTCAAGCTATTATTATTTTAGTGTCAAATGGTATTTCGACTTCTGATCATAACTCTGCGAAGGATTTACATAAAAATGATAAAAAAAATATTGAAAAATTAATAACCAAATAAATAAAATTACGATATATGCAACGAGACTTATGTTGTCACCACAGTCATCATCGCTGATTGTTAGGTACCCGAAAGTTCATAGCACGTATTGATTGCATTAACGCTCCATTTCGTTTTATTATGCGCTAGTTCTTGCGCTTTCTGTGGTAATAAAGATTCTTTCCCATATAAATTTTTTATTTTCTGATTTTCTGATTGTATTTCTTGATGTATTTTCAATTTTCCTCCCACTACTACAGTATTATAATTATTTTATATTATATTCTTTTCTAATTATTCAAAGATAGTAGCTAAGTGTTTAGTAAATTTCCCATCGAATACATTTCTCAATTGTGGCCTTTTCTTAATTTTCTTATGAGTTTTCTTTTAACACTCACTATCTTGCCAAGGTACTTCAACTTGTTTGCCTTTTTGAACGATTTGTCACAGATTAAGATCGGTATCATTATCCGATTCTGTTTTACTATGTCCATTTCTTCATTTTCTTTTTCACTAATTTCTACTTTACCTTCTTAATCTGTTTTTAGGCTCGACCATTCCAAGGGAGAGCCTTATATTTTCGTCATCACAAAAAGTGTAATATCTTAAACTCTTCTATCTTAAAATCTTACCTTAAATGTTTAAAGCTAACGTAACAGTCAAGTTTATATAAAAATTTCTTCATACCAACTAAAATGACATTTTCAAATACATTATTCCTATATCCTACATCTGTATTAAAAAGTTCATTTTTCGAAGTTCAATAACGCGTGTGTTTTTTTCTTTCATCGTACTACGTGAACATAGCTGCCTATATAAAAAGAAACACTTAAAAATAATAAATAGTATTGATCAATAAAATTACAATTAAGACACAATTTCCAAATATTTAGGTCGAAACTGGTCATAGATTTTGTAACGGTATATTTCTTGCCGTACCGTTCCCCGTCCGTATCTACTGCGAATTTAAATTACGCGTCCGATAAAATCAAATGGCCTAAAATATAATATAAATCACGCCGAAATAACTAACAAAGCGCAATCTGACATCTAAAATATAAAACGAAGTATTCTAACCAATTAAGCTATGCTAAACTAATGTCGGCTAAAACAAATGCGATACGACTATAGCAGAGGGTTACAGCGAAGTGTCACTCCGCCGATTGGCTCGTCGCCGAACTCGTAAGCAATTGGCCCTATACCGATGACAGGCTCTAAGCAATTGACCCTATACACTGAAAAAAAAATTGTTAAATCTAAGTAAACGTTTCCTTGAATCGTACTAAGAAAAGATTTACTTAAATAAAGTAAATATTTCTTAAATTTAGTAAATATTTATTGAATTGATGAATACCAGTCTAAACATAATTAAATATTTACTATTATCAAATAAATCTTTTCTTAGTACGATTCAAGGAAACGTTTACTTAGATTTAACAATTTTTTTTTCAGTGTACCGATAACGGCCAAAAAAGTACGAAGCAGCCGAGCGCGCGCCACTACTTCGACTAATCATAAAAACCCAGGCATACGCATCCTACGCGATGCCTCCCACGGCTTCGCTCTCTGGCCTATACAGCCACAGGTCAGCCTTTCGGCTTTCCCGCGCATGAGTTGACCTTCATCAACGAGCTCCCTTTGAGGTCTATTATATTCTCAGTGCGACCGCAAAGTCGTTCCTAACTAGGGAGCCAGAAACCACGAATCGCATTGCCGATTCGCGCGAACGAGAGCTAGACCGCGGAGGAACGACGGTAATGCTCCCGATATAATAAAATACATTTCATACGCGTGGTTCCTGTGTAAAAAGATTAGTGTGGCACTAGTCTGGGATTAATCTGGCTTAACAAGTTTGGCGAAAGTCTTGCAAAAGTCTGGTAGAAGTCAGACTTAGGCCACTATGGCCAGACTTTTTTTGGAATTATGTCAAGAAAACTCATTTTTCATAAGTAAATAATTAAAGTAGTACATTAATTATTAGTATCGACTAGAATAGTAAAAATATGTACTTTTCGATAAAATAGGAGAAAAGTTTTTTTACATATTGCAATCTTGTTTAAAATATGAATATTTGAAAAAAGAGACAAAAATTTAGGTTACCGGCAATTTGACATGACGCGATGCTTTTGTTTTGCACATTTTGTCTAAAGTCTGGCACAGTGGTCAAAGCCAGACTTTTGCAAGACTTTCGCCAGACTTATTGAGCCAGACTATTGCTAGACTAATTTTTTTACACGTGTTTGTACGTACTTCCCGCTTCTTCAGTAAATTATGTATTTTATGGAAAAAAAAGAGTTCGTACACTTCAAGAGCGCTTTAGTCTTTTGACTCAAGTTTGGCATTAGAATAATCCGAAACTGATATTGTAAGAGTTCAATGATATCTGGAATCAAAGGGTTCCAAATATTCATGTACTGTACTATCGATTTTGTAGTATAAGAGGTCAGTGAAGTCCTGAAGCCTTTGAACGCACAAACTCAATGTGGGAAGTGAAAGACTACCAACGTTGGAAGTCATCTAGCTCATGCAGTCCTTGCATAGTACACTCAGTGATGGCGAAAATATATCTTATAAAAATACATAAAGTTCTCGCGTGAAAAAAAATTTGTTCACCCAGGTAAAGCTATTTCAAAAGCGCCAGGCGCGTGCTCGCAAATTCGCCGCAAAGTGTCACTTGGTCGTTCATTAAGTCTGCATTAACATTCTTCAAGAATTTATTCTGCATTCTTGAATCCACATACGCTGAAAAATTCTACTTTCAGTGTCCACACTCTTCATTTTTAACTCACGTGACTCACGCAGTGCACTCTCGTGCAGCAGCTCTCCTGCATCGTCTGTTTTACTCTGTCTGTCTGTCTCTCTCTCTCTCTCTCTCAGCAGCTCGTTGCCGCGGGCGCGTATACACACCTGAACTTCATGCACACAGCGGCATAGCTTTTTTTCTCTCTCTCTTTCTCTCCGTTGAGTTCCGTTGTACTGAGATACGCGCGGTCGCGGCAAAAGACGCCGGCGTAATGGCCGTAACGCGCGCACCCCAGGGTCTGCGCGGCCGGGCCGAGGCAAAAAAGCTTCTGAGAAATGTGTACGCGCGCATTTACGAGGCCCGGAGGTACAGTTTTCCTTGTTACCGACGCGGGCGCGGTGACGCCTACCCCGGTCATGATCCCGGATAGAAAGAGCGAGACAAAGACAGACAGAGAGAGACGGAGAGTGTGAGTGAGAGAGAGAGAGAGAGAAGGAGAGAGAAAGAGAGAGATGGAGAGAGAGAGAGAGAGAGAGAGAGAGAAAGAGAGAGAGAAAGAGATAGAAAGAGAGAGAAAGAGATAGAAAGAGAGAGAAAGAGAAGGAGAGAGAATGAGAGAGATAAAGAGAAAGAAAGACAGAGAGAGAAAGAGAAATAGAGAGAAAGAGAGAGAGAGAGAGAGAGAAAGAGAGAGAGAGAGAGCGAGAGTGAGATAGAAAGAGAAGAGAGAGCCTCATGGGCATTCACGGATGTCTTTTTGCACGGAAATAAGCTGCGGGGTGAGCGTAAAAAATCCACGTCGCGGAATCTGACTCCGATGCGCGATGTGTTCGTATAGGTGGGATTTTATGGGTGGGTGCCACGAGTCTTTACGCGAGATGCGCGATAGAGTTGGTCATGTACGTGGCTTAATTTGAAAGTCGGCCGGACGGTTTGTCTGGAATTCCGTGAGAGGTGAAAAATAGTTTTGGAATGTAGTGGGATCTCGATTCCGTGAAGTTCTCGGGTCCGAGCTCTCCGTGACGTGGTGTTTCCTTGAAACGACTTCCTACCGCACGGTTCTAGCAACCCTGACAAGATCGAAGAGTGTGCACGGAGTCCGGGTCACGGATTTTGAAGAAATTTTGTAAATCGACTTCTGTCTAAAAATGAAGCCGAATGCCCGTAGCTTAGCAAATGGGCCTTTGTACAGTACCTACAGCCTATTTTATTAACACTAATAGTCTATCTATATTATATATTACTTCTAGCATTGCGTACACGAGCAATACTAATGTTTTAGTACTAGCTCTGGTTTTCGGGAGTCATTGGATAAAACTACGGGTATTAAGCTTCATTTTTAGGTACATGAAAACAATCCCTAGTTTCATCGAAGTCTGCGAGCCGGACTCTGTGTATTGTACTCCGTGTATGTACCCTCTGAGTGCGTGCACTAAAGGTAGTGATGGTAAACGTCAATCTCATCTGCAGGACTTCGCCGGTAGAGTATCCCTCTGTTGCATTGTAGTATGTCTGTATATATCATTGTAGGGTGGACGTACCGTTTCTGGACACCTTAAGCTTTTTTTGATTTTCGAGAATATATTTACTATAGTAGAATATAATATTTCATCATTCAACAAATTTGTACATATGATAAAACACATGTATTTGATGATTTCATAGTTTTTTTTTATGAAAAACCCTGAGGAAATTTCACAAATAGAAAAACTAAAATAAAACTCATTTTTCACCGTTTTTGGCCACCTAATCCCTAGTTTTGACCATAGGGGTGTACCGGTTTTGGCCACTATCGAAATTGATGTTTACCATGAAAATATTTTCGTATTATCAATGATTACCAATAAAAAAGCATACATTTAACAATAAAGCAATTATTTCTTGTAAGTGTTTGGATTTAATCTCTTTTAAAATGTTAAATTACATATATTTTGTATGTTAAAGTACAAATATACGTAAAAATCATTTATTAAATACAAAGAACCCCTTTTCTCATTTAATTTTCAATTTTTTGCAAATATTTTTATTAAATGTTATTGTTCTAAACAAAATAGCAACTTTCCAGAGAGATTTTCCCAAAATTGAATTTTAATGAAATAAGTAGTTCCCCGTATTTGACGGTGACAGGGGGTTTAGTATCACCGAAAACAATCATTTTTCTTTCTTAGAACAGTTTTTCCTTTCTTCACAATGTGTCCTGCTCATCTTAGTCTCCGTGATTTTATTATTATGTTAATATTTGGTGACGCGTACAAATTATGTAGCTCGTCATTGTGCAGTTTCCTCCACTCCCCAGTTTCCTCATCTTTCTTTAGCCCGTATATTTTCCGCAGAACCTTATTTTCAAATACCCTAAAACGATTTTCTGCCGCTTTAGTGAGCGCCCAGGTTTCGCACCCGTACAAGATTACCGGCATTATTATAGTCCTATATATCCTTATTTTGCCATTTTTCAACAGTAGCTTTGACTTAAGTAATTCTAGTTAACAATAGGCTAAATAAATTATACCTAGTCATTAATGCGTTGACGAGTTGATCTAGTTAAGTTTCTATCACGGACAGTGCTTTAGAAAAAAAGTACATTTACAGTACGACTACATCCTTGATCGAGGGACGCTCGCGGTTCGCACGCACATTATCAATGTGCTCCACCGCGGAAAATTCGCGCTTCAACGGCCATACAGGGACGCCCTCGGCCTATAATTCCGCGTAATTTTACGCCTTGCGCTAGTAATAGCACGTTCGTTATATTTATATAATAAACGGCGAAAACGCGACGCTCGAATTATTGCCAGACCCGCTGCGCGAACCGAAACGGCTGGCTATCGAAATTACGAACGATCCGATTGAGATTAATCCTTTTTACCGAGGAAATTGCGCGAGCCCCCCCCGAGTTTACGCACGTGGATATAATGTGCATTATCATCGGCCGGCTATCATCATCGTATTGTTACACAACTAGTTTGTCCGAATTGCGTTATATTGCACTTTGCGCTGCGAGCGCGTAGTGTATTATAGCGAATGTGCGAACGTTCGATCGTTCGATCAGTTTTTGTTGGATATTGAGATTTCGATACTTCCGATCGAATCTTATGCATGTAAACATGATTATCGTGGACGTAATTTTAGCAAGTTTATTATTACGGCGATAATCGAAAAGCTCGCAAAGCAGTAAATGATCGAACGACAGAAAACAAAATACTCAAAATAAAGTAACCTCTTGTTGTGATGCTGAAACGCGAGCTCAATTAAAACGCTGAAGCCCGTTGGCAGGTTTTTTTCTCTCTCTTTCGGGTCGAGCCATTTCGCGACTAATAGGTGTTATGCTTGAAAAACACTTGGAGCCTTCCGTCGGAAAAGCGAACGAAAAAAAGGTAACGAGAAATGGTATCGAGCCGCTTCGGGGGACAAGTGTTTGCGCGCGGTAGCGTGCGCAGTGAATGAAAAGAGCGCGAAAAAGAGAGAAAGTCGACGCAGCTTGCAGAGCGCGCGGAGAAAAGCTGCGACGAGAGAAAGAGAGGGACGTAATATCGTTCTCTCGAACGTGCCGCGATAACCGAGATCCTTTATGCGGGGGTGTGGCTGCCACTTTTGCTGCTTCTCTCTCTCTCTCTCTCTCTCTCTCTTCTGTCTCGCTGCCAGCTCTTTCAACGACGTTGTTTTAAAATTGCCGCTTATTCGCCGAGCACTCGTCGAAACTTATTTTCCCGCGTGTGGTGCCGCTGCTTGTACGCTATACGCCGGCTCTATACTTTTCTGATGACGTATCAAGAGACAGCCAAGTGCTTCGATTCTGTGACGCTCGAGGGAGGATAATGTGTTATGAGCGCTGGATCATTCCTGTCTGTTGTAAAGAATAGAATTTCTCCGAGGATCGATTAGTGTTCAGGTATTAAGTAACAAATACTAAAAGCATTTTAAAAAAGTACTTTATTTTTACTGCAACGGTTTTATTTTTATTATGGCGTAAAAAATATAAACATTTCAAGTTTTAACTATTTTAGTCAACGTCATTGGAAAAGAGACCTGGATAACATTAAGATGTTTGCGCTACGGCTTCCATTAGGAAATATTTACAGAAAAGCTTTTATTACCTCCACTTGCCAGCATATTATAAGTCAAGAACGTTAGCCGTGAAACATAGGTACACAGTAGTTGCCGATCGATGGGTGGGAAGCAGGTATGAGTTAACTTTTAGCTCTTTTCTATTTCGAAAAACTTGTCTTCGGATTTTATGAGGATCTTCGTTTTCTGTTTTCATTCTTTCTCTCATTCTCTTACTCTTACTCTATATTCATAAATTACAATTTCTATAATCTGTATTATTCATCATATTTTTTGTTTACTGGATTTTCCGTATAAAGCATTATTACCCAGAAATAAAACAATACTTGTACAAAATACGTTTTGTATTGCATATACAAAGATAAATGATTTACAAAATGCGAAATTTGTGTACACTGCCACGATACCTCTGTCATATGGGACGTTCAGAACCAAAACGAAATAAGTCCATTTTAGTATACAATTTGTCGCAAACGTTTCAACATTAGTGAGAAAAAGTATAAAATTTGATAGATTCTATAACATCAATTAATACTTGGATAAGCTGTTTATTAATTACATAGCTTAAATTGAGATTAACCATTTACTAAATTTCTAAAATGGACTTGTTTCGTTATGGCTCTGAACATTTCATATATAAATGAATGGAAATGTACTGACTTGAATTGGCCAAAGCTCCTTTCGCGTAATTTTCTGCTTTTAGTTTGACATCTAAGCGCATGTTCCTAGTTTTGAGCAAACCTGCAAAATTATTAAACGAAATTCGAATTAACCGTGCAATACTAAAGGTTTTCACACGACCAAAAAATATATGACAAATAGTTTATTATCTCTTAAATAATCCCAACATGTACATCTAATGCATCAAACATGTGCATCCGTTGATATAATTAGAAAAGAAAACAATTTAATTTGGAATTAAAAAAAAATCTGCAGCAGAATATATATGCATTGCTTTGCAAATTTTATACTTCATGCAATTGCACTTTCTTCATACATCTAACCATCCCTTTAAGCAAAAGAATCAATTGTTTTAGATACCTTTTGCAACTATTATAAATATTTTGCTCGAGCTTTAAAGACAATAGTCGTACACGTATAACGACGGTCATCAACGGGTTGAAACAAATTTCACATAAGACTTACAACTCAATTAACGGAATAACAATACCTCGAGAATCGATAAATTATTCTTATCAGGCGGAGGCGCGAAAGAACGCCAAAGAATCCTATAAATAACCCTTTGAAATTCTAGCCTATAATTAACGCGTCCCGCTCGACACACGGCGAGCAGGCGAGATACACCGCACCTCCGAGATTTATGCGCCCCCCGAAATTGCGCTCTGCTCTGCGCGCCAAACTTTTTTCGCTAATTATAGGAGAAGCGCGCGTAGTATAATGACGCCGGCAGGCTCGAGACCGCCAGCGTCGCAACAGTTCTCACACTCCCCCTCCCCCCTCCCCCCTCGCAGCGGACACGCACGGGTGTCTGTATATTTCTACCTGCGTGCGAGTCCTCGAAAAAGGAGAAGTATTTTTCGCTCTGTTATCTTTTATGTTGCCAGTCCGTTCTGCTAGATCGTCCACCTTTTTTCCTTTCTATTATTGTATAATATTTTTGCATGACATATTTAGCTTTATACTACTCAGTAGGGCAGCGTCGATGTTTTATTTGGCTAATTGCGGTCAATTCATTTCATTGTAATAAGCACTGTTGTTTATTAACATTATTAGGGACAAGTCTGTAACGCTGGCCCGGAACCTTTGACATTTGGATTAACAAATTTATTAAAATAAAGAAGCACGCACATTCATAATTTTCAGAATATGAATTTTTGAATAAAAATACAATTCATTTTTATTTGTGATCACGTTCTTTAAAGTTGCCCTTTATGTTGTAAGAGCTGGTTAAAATACAAAATTAAGAGGTTACAAAATGTCGTAGTCGTATTATTTTACTGAACTTTTATTAATTATAAAGATAAAAAAAGGATATTCTTACATCTATTCTGTTGCTTTTTAATTATTACTGCATGTTTCGTGATAACACAAAATACGACTAGAGAAATTAAAACAACTTTTGGTTAAATTAAATATGAAAAGGAGAACAACTGTTATTCGTTGGCATGAGGGTATTTCGTAATGCCTGCACTTTGCGCGAAACATTTCGGAACGTTCCGAAATGCTTTGCTCTAATTTGTCCAAATATCCCGGTGGCAATGTAAATACGACTAAATATTATCAGATGCGAATGTAAAATGAATCAGTAGCGGTGTAAATAGCTCTCTTGATAATTAAATATATAATTATAACCTCTAAAGCTAATACTGATTGCGAGATCTTCATTTTATTTTGCGTATTGATTCAATAAACTTTCTGAAAAGGACAATTTTGATTATTTCCTTGAAAACAAATAATGGAAATTAAAATTATTCACACACTTAAAAATAGCCTGCTCCATATGGAGGTCCTTTAAAATTTATTTTCTTCTTTTCTGATTGGCGATTATTGAATTTGGCAGCCATCCGGGTCTTCTCAGTATCTGGTTCACTTTTACGTATGCTATCGTGAGTACTTTTTCTGTCTCTTGATTTTAGAATTTTTTGACTGACTGCTGACGCGCGCATTGTCTTTCTTGTAATGTTTGTCATTGATTTTGCAGTCTTCAAGTGACCCATGTTAAATTCAGCAACTGAATTTGCAACAGTAATTTCAACTTTTGCTTTTGACATAAAAGAGTTTTTAGGACATTTTCGCCAAATGATAATTCTAAACGTAATTCTTTAGGCTTCATATACTCTATCACAGTGTCATTCAATACAACCTGCATGATTGAGTGGCTTGGTGGCACTCTTATTTGAGCAAGTGCCCTGTTGTAGATGCACCAAGAGCTTTTGCTTATAGAACATCACTGTTGTTATGATTGGCGTCTGTCGAACTGCAATGGCTCAATGTAGAAAGAATATCCTTTCTCATAGTACTTACATCAGATTGATTCCTCACAACTGCACTTCGATAGTAGTTGCTCAATCGAGACATCACATTGTTAGTGAGAGCACCCTGCTTCTTGACACTGAGTTATATTCTTGTTATTACATTTTTTTACTTTACATGTTTTCACTAATTCACTTAAGGCAGAGAAAAGTCGTTTTGCCACATGGTTTAAGCACTCTTCTTTTTCAATTGAATCTCCGTAAACATTAAGGTCTCCCAAATGTTTGAAAGTTTTTGAGTCACTATCTGATAGTAACGTTGTATATCACATTTTGCACTCTTTCTCAGATTGTTTCCACATAATCTCTGACACATTGAATCCATTCCTCCTGAGGATCCTTCATAATTTATACTACAATTTTAAGAGCTTTTATGTGCTTGGTACCATATGCCGAATTCAGACGAGTCTTTTCCCAAGTCATGTGCTGTCATTGTGCAGGGGTGGCAATATTTGCTAAGAACTTCATAGTCGATGATGAGCACTGTAATTACACTAATAACACCTAATCCATACCATGATGCATGACCACGTTTTTGCCAAGAACTGTCAAATGAACCCAATATGTCAATTATTGTTGCACATGATTTTGGGTATAAACTTTTGTGTACATTTTATACTGCTTCTCTGTTTTGTTCAAGGATACTCTTTTTTAATAGTATGGTTTCTAATCTGATTATTGAAAGATACGAATAATAAGTTGAAATACTCATAGGATTGATATTCATAGCCATATAAAAACTTAATAAACCACTGTGTCCTGATCCAATTTTTAAAAAAGCTTCCACTAATCTCTTGTTTTCTTTTTTTCACTTACTCGCGGGCTTGAATATGCTTTTGATGCTATCTTTTCACAATCTCTACAAATTATTTGAATTAATGCAGCATGACCACTCTTTATGTTCATATTAATTTTTACTGGAGACACTTGTTTGCAATTTTGGCACAAGTTTGTTTCTATCAAACTACTCAAAGCACTAGTGTGTACTAACAAATATTCATTTTTGTCAATATTTTCACTGGAAGCATTTCCATTCTCTTTTAAAAAAAGAGATAACTTTTTTGAGTAGCACTGGGTGGTCGATTTTCATTTGAAACTGATTTGTTTTCGGCAGCAGTTTTAATTTGATTTGTTTGTTGATTTGATGACCAATATTTGTGTAACCTGTGACGTGATACTTTATTTCGTTTTTTACGAATGCCAAAACTTTTTAATTGATGGCATTTACTGCTGGGTGGAAACATCTTGCTTTTTTAAATATAATTAATTCGTTAGAATCAACTGACAGAGTGACAACAGTCTCGATATAGCACAATCTTTCTGCATTGTCTTTCTTCCAATAGGTACTAGCCAGTTTCTTTTTGCTTCAACTAGCCATCACGCAAAATTCAAAACATACACTATACATGTAAATAATGTAGCTATAGCTATATAGTAAGTAATATTTATATTTTGAACATACCTTATGTAGGTAAAATACGTACGGCAAAAGAAATTCGGAAAAAATAGATTAAATGGTGGAAAATGAATCATGATTGCGAAGTCATTCAAATCGACGAAATTACGCAAAATAACGAAAAAATCTGTTTAATTATGGTGCTAATATTTTTAGGTTTAGGATGTTTATATCAAAATAATACTATTTTTTCTTGATATATAATAGGTTAAACTAACTTTTTATGGTATAAAATTTTTTTCGATGTCTTGCCCAAATTTGACCTGAGAGCCACCTGAATGGGCCATCAATATTTTTCATAAAACTATCACAAAAGTAATCTTTTCATTGAAAGCTCGATGATTTAATTATTAAAATCAATTTTCATGGGATAATGTACTCATTTATCTTTTTTAATTTCTGAATAAAATGTTTGTCCAAAATAAGTATAAAGTTTTTTTAAATCTTTATAGTTTTTCAAGTATTTTCTAATTGACCGAGCTTCATTTGTATTTTCAAAAGAGCAATGTTTCCTATATTCGTCATTGGCCTGCATAATATTTTTAACTATTTTTGTACCAAAACTAGAAAAGTAGTTTGAAAGTGTTTTTTTCTATTCTTTAATACACTTTACCCCGCACTTATGGAGACCCGGAATCAAGTGAACAGGTACGTTTTAAGGAGAAATAAATAATATTAGAGAAGATAATATCTTCTCAAACATTTAATTTCTTTTTGGAAATCAAAATATCGAAATTAGAAATAGAATATGCGATACATCTTTCAAGGTTCGATATCTCGCGCTGGATTTTAATATAAGGGATACAAAGTAATAACTGACTTTTATGCAATACATGCATGGTTTTTGCGTTTTCACGCCTGTGAAGGAGGATTAAAATAGCCGTTCTTCGATCGTGTAATGATCTTGCTAATGCAAGTTTGAATTTCTGCGCTTTTACTATCTCAGCCTAAACTGATATCGACTCGGAATGAAATCATAAATAGGCCGGGCACGCGGTACTCTGCCTCATTTTGCTCGCGGCGCTCGCACTGAAGGGACCTCAGCCTGGAGTAAATTTCCTGCGCTGTGTCATCATCAACGACCTTGGCCGAGGCAAAATATTCATTGGATCGATGATCCGGAGTTCTCCAATCATTTTACATAATATATATTCTTAATTTATTTTGTTTCATGCGTTTTTATTTTACTTGCAATATTATTTGCGTGCGTTTAATATAACTATAAAATTGCGAATTTCAGTACATTTTAGTCAATAAATAATATGTTAAAGATCTGAAATTATACTCTCTATTCATTTTTTTATTTTTATATTCATATATATGTACGTTATCTTATAATTATAGCACCTTTATTGTTATCCTGATTTCGACAAATAAATAATTTTATCCGGTTAGAAAGAAAAGATGCCAGTTGTCGGCCATTTATTGCAAAGTAAATTTTACAACCGACGAACAAAAGAAAACGTTTTCAAAAGAGACTCGTCTCCGACTCTCAATACGAGCTAACACAATGAATTACTTGCTCGCCTCCAGCTCGAATTGCTATCATCACAAAAGCAAAACAGCAATATATTAAAAAATATTATTATGAATTCGCCAATACATTTATTAATAATACTGCAGCATGTTCTTGTACGAACTATAGAATTACATCTTGGATTCAATCTTAATACTTTTCTCTTGTTTGTCATTGTTCAATATCAGAAAATACTTGAATCAATAATAAACGATATAAAAGTAAACACTTTTATGATACAGTTATACACCAGTAGAAAAATAATCGTTTGGTCAGGCACACAATCGTATACAATCGGAATACTCCTCTGCAAATGATACCTCGTAGTGATACCATCAACTAGCATAATATATTGCATCTGAAACGCATCCCACCATTTAGTTTTTATTCGATTCCCCAGCGAATCAAGCGCATATACACTGACCCCTCCCCACCTCTGACGAGAGCTGGCACAGCTTTGAGCGTCTCTATTTGTCTTCGTCGCACACACTCTCTCTCACTCTCTCTCTCGGAGTGTCGCGCGGCACCGTTTCAGCGCGAGTTTGCCAGGGTGAATTCGCGAGAGAGCGTTAATTTAATGTTTCATTCGGTTCCAAGTGCGGGCTGCGCTTCACGGTCGAAAGAGAGAGAGAGAAAGAGAGAGATAGAGAGAGACAGGGAAAGAGAGAGACAGAGAGAGAGAGAGCCGAGAAAAGGGGCCACGTGCAAGCGAGCTGCAGCAGCAGCAGCAGCAGCAGCCACTTAACCAGATTTTACAATTTCGCTTCTCAGCGCGATCCTTTTGCGCGCTCTTAACCGCGTATACGTATATAGCGCAGCTCGGCTTCCGGATAAGTTTAACGACGAATTCATCCAAGGCGAAGCCCCTTCTTCTCCCCTCCCCCCCTCCAGACCACCCATCTGTATAATACGTCCTCCTGTCTTTGTGCTACGCTATATATAATAGTACGCGTTAATACTTTGCGTTAATCTAATGCAGTCCGCTTCCTCTCTATCATCAGTCCGTCTTGCTCAAGCTTTTGGATTTCATCTTGCAGGGGAAACGAGAGAGAGAGAGAGGGGGGGAGATGTCGAGATAACGAGAACGTATCCTAGACTGCTGAGCTGTTGCAGTTGCGTGCCAGCACTAATTCAACTTCGTTTTACGATGAGATTCGCTAGCCGAGTTAACGCGCGCGCGCGCGCACTTCACTTCGACAAAGATATAAATTTTCAAAGGAGGTTATCAATGGCCAGGTGCACTTACAAGCTCGAGCTCGGAACTTAACTGTACTTAAATGTTCTCGTTTCGTTACGCCGACTATAATTATAAACAAGACTCTCCTGCCGAGATTCCTATGGAAAGTCGATGTTATTGCGCGGCTCGCTAACTACGAGACCAGGCATTTTTGGGGAAAAAATAATTTTTTTAAATGCATATTCGAAAGTTAAAATTGCTGCGTATTTGTTTACGCGTATTCTGATTTTTCAGGATAGTATATTTTCCTCTCTGGTATTAAATAATGTTTTTATAGTAGAATTCAATTGCTTTAATGTCGATGGGAAAGGAGAATGTTAAAAAAAGAAGGATAAATGTATTTTTACGGCGATCTTTATCGTTCCACTTTAAGGTTATGGAGAAAGTAGGGCAAACGTTTAAAAATAAAATTCTTGCTTTATTTTGTTCTGTACGTTATGACGATAAAAATATTAGAGTTTAAAAAAGGAACAGATTATATCAATATTCCGTGACACGCAATTTTATACTTGAAATTCGCAGAGATAATAGTTTTACCTATACGGGAGATGCGGCTAATGTGGCACACTTAAGGTTCATTATCTGATATATACTAAATAATTGCTAAAATTAAATATAAACATGTCTACTTTAGTATACAAATAGTTTTATATAGATTTTTTAAATCTAAGATAAATAATTAATACAATATATATAAAAAAAATTGTGCGCGACATTACCGCCGTTTTTTAATCTTAAAAATTGTTTCTGCTCTTAAAACTTATTTCTACATTACTATTGAAAATAATATTAGTGTAATAAAAACTTTATAAGTTATTAATTGTTTTGACCTGTATATTTAATAAATTTGGAAGAATTTCATATACCAGCTGAGAACTACGTTATATAATCATATTTAATCATAATCGAATATTTAAGTGGTTTATAAGACTTTTTAGTAAATAATATAATATAAATAACAGGTTTCAAGACTTTTAATTTTAATTTATTGAAAGTTTGTCTTAAAATAGTAATAATTTCGTTTGCGGCACATTAGCCGCATATACAATCTTCATTTATTATGTCTATTTAAAGTAAATATATGTATCAAAATCTAAGAACCAAATTAATTATTCGAAAAATAGTATGCCTTAGATTATAAGAACTTATTATTTATATTTATTTAGGGTTGAAGACATTAATTCTAAATATTTCTTTTCCAGCTAAATTTTATAGTACCGTCCCCTAAAATTGATATTTAACAATAATCGTCATAAATTGTGATCAACCTTTACGAAAATTTGTATGACGGTATTAAATACTACATAGACTCGAATAAAATTAGTTTGATGTATTCAATTTCAAGGTATATACTTAAAACATGGGTGCGTCAACCAAGCCGCCGTACAATATTAGCTGCATCTCCCATACTAATAAAAAATTGATGGAAAAATTTCACTGCCTTGACTTATTTTTGAAAGGCTAATCGGAATTCCTAAATCAAGCTGCAATATTGTACTAAACTATAAAATATCGTATTACTAATAATATCAACGAATTGTTATCGTAAAGAAACTGGAACTAATTTCAATTTTTCATACTTATTATTTACTTACATAAAGATATATAGCTATCGTCAAAGGATCACCTACAAACAAATGAGCTCGCGAAACTTTTTTTGTAGGTTAAAGCGTTTGCACATTAGCTTCGAAGGAATTCCTAAGTCACAGTGGTTACTCGCAAAATAGGATCAATTGAGGTCAATTCTTCAACGAAAGTTTCGTCTGAAGAGTCGAGAAAGAGAGATGAGCGAGGAAAACTCCGAGGGTTCGTCGGAGTACATAAACTCGACGTCGTCGCGTTATCGCGGCTACGAATACGACGAGGCTCGCGATAATAGCTTTGAGCAGAGCGAAGAGGTTGAAGAGCTTTATTACGAATGGCTAGGGCACGACGAGGAAGATGCAAAGAAAGCGCAAACGATGGAAAGAGAAGGTGTGGTTAAGTCATACAAGTAATTATATTTCAAAAAGGCGCGCGCGTTTCCTTTTAAAGAAATTCGTATTCCTTTTCAGCTCTTTCGTACTTGTTTACGCTTGTTAATATAAAGGGGGCTTCATTAAAATTTTTCCTTCAAATCTAAGCATACAACAAATTTTTTAAACAATTTATGACACCGTGTCGTAAAATTTGATATTTTATTATTAATAATTGAATGATCTTGTTTTAGTCAGCTCGTAATTCTCGAAATGACTAAAATTAAAGTTTCAACATCAACGGTCAAATACCATGCATTTTCAGAGCCGGTTTGACAAATCGATAAGAGAATGCCTATGCCATGTACGAGTAGAGTTTGATAATATTAAGTTTAAGCCAATAAAGATATATTCAACCTTGTTGGTTTACAACCTCAAGTCGAGATTATCTTTGTTCCCAACTTTGAGTAAAAGGAAGCAATAATGTAATGAAAAATGCATGCCACGAGTTATATTAAAGTATTTGAAGCGTGCGAAAGTAAACTTATTGGTTTCTGTCAAGTTTTATCTCTACAATCCTTTTGTAGAATTATATGGTTATAACTTCGGGGTTAGAATTCACAGCACATAATAACAAAGTCAAAGTGTAGGTATAACCAGTTGATTTAACAGTTTCTGTAATAGTCTAGTTGAATAATTATTTTTCATACATTGAGCTTACGTGGATTTATAAGCTCCCTCCGCGCGTAAAGAGTGCATATATCAATATAATGCAATTTTCTCACGGTTGCAGCTGCAGTAATTAGGAAAGAAATTGGAAGCAAAGGTACCCACATTGCGTACATACGTCTTTCTCAATTACTACGTGTTCGAGGACCCTTAAATCAGTCTGATCCCCTTAAAAGAAAACATACATTTTCCCAGAAAATTTCATGTATTCATTAATTTCTATCGACTTGTCCTAACAATTTATTAACAAAATGTACTGTCGTAATGCAACAAACATGCACGAAAAACATTTTCATTGAATAATGATTTCACTCGTATTTTATCCGGAAGTCTAAATGGCTTATAATGGTCTATGTTCATGTTATAAGAGTTTTTCGTTAATTCTTAACATAATATTGGTTTACAAACAATTTAATATCACTTAATTAAATATTCGCTTCTTAGTCAATTAAATAACATACCAAAATGACATTGCGGTGTTCCAGCCAAATAACTCAATTCCACTTTTAAATGTAATCTACATCTAAAAAGGTAGTGACAATTTTACAATTTTTCAGCGCATCTAAGACATGTCAAAAGTACGCTTTTTACTGTATCCCTTTAAATCAGTACTTCTTAAAAGTACGATATTTAATAGTACGCAGTATAAACTACAAGTATTTTTTACAAGTTCGATGCTAAGTTTGTTGCGTTAACGATCCACCCGACACCCCATTCAACGAATGCAACTTCACTCGCTGTTCCATTCAGGAGGCGAGGAAGGCACGGAGGAGCCGTCATCCGCGAGCCAACGCCGCGGGACTCTGCGCGGGCTCGATTCGCGCTCGTCCATCACGTTGACTTCGAAAGTCAGCGCGGAGGCCAGAGACGCAGAGGAGGGAAGCGCCGAGGTGCTGGAGCGATACTCCGAATCGCTGGTACGCTCCGCTTTCTGCTGCAGCGCGACACGCAGTGTAGCCAACACGTCGCGTATACTTTGGGGATAGAGCAGATTTTGCTGCTTGTATCTTTCCTTCTTTGTCAGTTTGTTTTTTATTAGACGTGCACTGAGAAAAATTAGACGGCGAAAATTACGAATCGTATAGATAAATTTGGTAAATAGATTTGTTTGTAGTACGTTGGGGATGTATTTGAATTTCTATACAATTTGATGTATATTCGTAGTAATGTGAATTCAGGATGCTATAGTGATTTTCACGACATTTATTAAGGACTTGTAACTAAGGCTTAGAATACTACACTAACACTTACCTTGAGCAATATTTTGTTAATTTTTCTTAAGCCACTTTTACCCCGGTTTTCTTTACCTCAAGAAGTCGATTTTTAAAAAATGTTTGATTTAAAAAAAGAAAAACCTCTTTCGAAGGACTGCATTGTTTGACAGTAGAAACTAAAAAGAAGATTAGCAACATAACTGATTATAAAATGTTTTAATTGTTATAACAAATTCGACAAACAAATATATTTTCAAGGTCGAAAAATACATTTTTTGTTTATTTGGGAAAATACTAGGAGAACGCTATAATTCAGTTTTTCGCTTATTTATTCAAATAAAAGTTTGTTCATGTAATAGTAGTAAATTATCGTCTCAAAATAAGGTATATTTTGAGTGCTCAAAAAGTACTGTTCTTAGAAACAGAATGTTTCCGAGAAAACTTTGAATTAGAAACATAACCTGAATATTTCGGTAATTCAAATTTTTTCGTACCTTCATAGAGTTCAAATTATTAATTATTTTTATAGATAACCTATCTTTTTTATGTAATTATCAAACTAATAATCACTATGCAAGTAAATAGTGAAAAACGTGCGTGGAATACAGTAGGAATTCATAATCGGTAACTAGCGTCCTCTTAATTGTTGTGTATCGAAACTTTCTCAAGTATCATTCGTTAAATTTAAAATCCGACTTAGAGGATGCGTCAGACCTACTTTACCTGCCGATAAATTATATTCGAAAATTTCGTTTTTCTCAAAAAATACGTATGAGAATCTAATTTCCTCTTCAGGGTAGCTAAATTGCGCGATTATGTTAATTTTGGATTTTGATGACAAATTAAGTGTTCCGCTATGTATTTCACGTAAATGAAGCTTCCCTGAGAAGAAAATTTTATTCTGATGAGTATTTTTTGAGTAAAATTACATTTTCGTATACATTTATAGGCGGGTAAAGTAGGTCTGACGCACACTCTTAAGGGGGTCCGAAAGTCATTTAAGAATTCAAATTTTCTGCCTTGATTTTTACCAATCGAGTAGTGAATAATTATTTATAATTATAAAAATACTTATATTAATACTTATAACTAAAAATTTTATAAAATTTTCATTCCAATTATTGTTTAGGGTGCCGTTGTTTTTAACGTCTCAAACTACACACATAGGTCCATAATTGCTCAATGGAGGGCTAGCGAGTTTGGGTTTTATCTAAATAAACATAAATTTATTATCAAAGTAAACAATGTACGGTTCAGTCGGTAAGTCAGGGAAATGACTTTCGGACCCCCTCGATCAACCCTCTTTCGTAGCACTAAATGCTCGCGATTAATTCCACTCTTACCGGCTTAATACCGCGCTCTTCCAAAAGGGAGTGGAGGGAGTCGCGCGCATCGAGCTGTCGGCCCTCAGCCAGCGCATCCTCGGCTGCACGGTGGGCGCCGACGTGACGACCGAGTATCCCTGGATCGAGGTGCGCAAGGAGGTGATCGAGGACGACATCGATCTCCACTCGGAGAGCAGTGACTTTTTGCCGATCGGCGAGGAGGTGCGCAACTATCCGGGCCATCGTATGCTCCTGGGCTACACGGTGCCCAAGGCGAAAACCAGGGTCAAGGCGAAGGCGGCCGAGGGCGCGGCTCAGTTCTACGTCTGTCTGACGGAGGAGAGCCGCGAGGCGGTGAGCCGGCGCATCGAGGCCCTCAGGCGGGAGCAGCAGCTGCGCGTGCGCGGCGCGGTCCACAAGGAGCCGAGCCAGTGGCGACACCTGGGCAGCGCCCAAGCGGTCGACGAGAGCTTCGTCAAGCGAGCCAGGCCGCTGTACGAGATCGAGGTATTTGTTTATGTTTGTTACCTTGTGGAGGAGGAAAGAAAGACACTCGAGTTGAGGGTGCTTTCGGTTATGCTCGACTAGAATCGACGGTTCTTGAACATGTTGGTAGGAGAGTGGAAAGTCGAAGTGAGACTCAATTTTGGTGAATTTTCGATGAGGGTATACCCGAGGGTTAAACTATTTTTCCGAATGTGCCGGATAATGACCGTCAAAAGGTGCATAGTTTGTGGTGTGAGCTACTTACGCCATAGACTATGCACCTTATACCATAAACTATGCACATTTTGACGGTCATTGACCGGCACGTTCGGAAAAGTAGTTTGGCCCTTGGGTGTAGATTAGGGTGTGTCCAGATGGAGAACAAAAATATGGTCTGTCCTCTCTGGTCCGTGTTTCATCCCTGTTTCACTGTTCAATTTCGAATTCAAACGTTGGGATTTGGTACGTTAAAACCGTTTAAAGTCACTCCGGATCTTCGGAGCAAATTTAGCCCTTGCAGTGGAGCATTGAGAGTATAGACGTATAGATGCATTTCAACGTTTGAATTCAAAACAAGACAGCGAAACAGCGATGGAATACGAACTGGAGAGGACAGACCATATATTTGTCATCCATCTGGACACACCCTTAGGCAAGAACGTCACGTGGTCTGGCGATCACCTTGAAAGTCGCACGGTCCGAAGTTATCACGAGTATCTATATATTCTTCGGAATGTAACGTTGATAATGGAAGGTTTATGATATGTATGACCTCCCTCGGGTAAGTCGAGAAAATTGTTAAATTATTTAAAATTTTAAATTTAAGCCCAAATATTAGACGAATCATACAAATTTTATGTCTAAAATAGCATTCCCGTATTTCTTTTTATGACTATTGTTGAACCCAAGATAAAGATTTTTAAATTTATCACGATCAATTTGAGGTTATACATATAATATAATAATGTTCTCTGAAAGTTTCGAATAAATTAATTAAAAAATGGCTGTAAAACAGCTTTGTAAGTGAATGACGTTTTAAAGCACAGTTATACCGCGAGCTCCCCTAACAATTGATAATCACCCGAATTAATTTTTTACTTATTCATAAGTAAGTGCCTGACTTTTTTTTTTGAATACCTAACTTAACAAGAAAAATTCTAGTATGGTCTTCAAAATTTATGCTGATTTTCGGAATTTTACTCACTCTTGACCGTTTAGGATTTTAAATATTAAAATGTCAAAGTGGAAGCGAATATGCTTGTTAATTTTTATTAATTTGCAAGCGTTATCAAGCTAGCATGAACAAATAATCCGAAGCTTAAAAATTGTGCAGCTTTTTTTTTTACAGAGTAGAGGTATATAAATAAACGAACGCGCTCCGAGAGAAATAATACTTCTAGTCTAAATAAAAGCCTTGTTTGTATTTTAAATCGTTATACCATGTATCATATTTATACACACCCGAAAGAGAAGAGTTTTATTGAAACGCGATATATACACGAGAGCGCGCGCGCATATGGATTTGTCAAAATAAAAGCGCATAATACCAGATTCCGTATAAACTTTGCGCCAAATTCTTTCCGCATATGTATCCAATTACGCTTTTCCACTCACACACAGTCGCACGTCCACGCGCTCGCGCATCCGCACTCCCATCCATTGTGAAAAGCGATCCCTTTGTTACTCGTTCATCCGCTGCAAAGGGAATATAATGCTCGTCGCAACGTCCGCCTTCGTCGTCGTCGCGAGCGATAGTGATTATGCCGCTCTTCTCGAAGTTGATTCACATGTAAATTTCGCGCGCGCGCGCGCGCCTTTTTTTCAGCGCGGCGCGACAGAATGCTTTATCGAAGAAGGAACTTTTAATTCAATTTCCGGCCGGGGGAGCGAGCCGCGCAGCGTAATAAATTTCGCGGATGCCTACCTACTTACGCGCCGAGCGGCCATAAATTTGCGACCATGGCCCGCGCACGGTTATGCATCTCGCGGCCACTTTTATTACTGCGAGCCAGCCGCCCCTGAATATGCCCCCCCCGGCCTCGCGCGCGCCCGGAGTAATGTAGCGCGTTGTTAAATATCGAGGGGGGCGCGGCTTACTCTTTCCTCCCCCCGTCCCACGCACTCTCCGCGGGCCTTTTATGCGGATCCTCTGGATGTGTGCAGTCCACGGTTACGCGATGCAGGACTTATCCTCGCGCGAGTTTATTGAATTGTCACGGTAACGCAGTTCTGACAAGCTGTTCGGTTAGCTCGGGCCTCGAAGCTGATCGAATGCAATTGACTGGGAAATTTTGATGCGTATGGATTGTGTATTGTTGATATAGCGTGTGGAGCCTTGTTTCTTTTACTTTATCGATTGGTTGTTCCTAAAATTTGCACAGTAATTACCAAACATTCTGTAATAATTATGTGAGATAAATAACAATACTAAAAAAGCTGCAATAGTGACTGTTTGTATGTCTACCTATACTAAAAAAACTATTTTTTCTTTTAAATAGGAAAAACTTACATACTTCGAAAGAGTTTTCAAAAGTAATAAATCATTGTGTTAACGTAATGTACAGACTTATATGTATAGATGTTCCTTACAAAGACTAGCACATTTTAGAATTCTCAAAAACAGCTACATTTTCTCAGTGGCCTCTTACAAATACTTACAATACTCTTCTAGCTCGTTCTAGATTCTTTCTGATATAGGTTAACACTTTTTAGAACCTCTCAAAAAGTGATAGTTTTTGTTAGAGAATCTGAACATTGATAGATTTTGTAGGAGGCTCCTGAAAAGAACTCGTATTTATTGAGAAAATTAAAATATGGATTAAATAATACACTAAAATGCAAATAAAATATTTTTTAGGTGCGTATTTTTTTTAAATATTGAAAATCTGATTTTCGGAAAGCAAGTTTAAACGTACCGACTAAGTAAATTCAATATGGTGGATGTTTCGAGGATCGACATAAAAGTTGCAAATTAAGATTTTAATTGTTCCGAAGTAACAAATGGAAAGAATTGGGGTTTCTCTTTCAGAATGTTGTATAAACATGTAAACATTAGTTTTATTTTTCATAAATAATTTATGTTTTTACACTTCGAATCGCGTAAAAGAGGTTAGGTAGACCGTCGATTTGACTGCCATTATTTCGTGGCTGTTTTCCATGTTTAAATTTGCTATGAAATTTTAGCGATTCTTAATTAAATATTTTTAAATGTAGAAGCGTATAAATGAGAAAATAGTAATCGATAATAAAGTCTTATAAGTTTATGTACTGGGTAATTAAAAATGGGAGTGATCTGCGACATTAGGTTTGCTCTCTAATCGATTAAGTATTTAAAAAAATTATGTATAGTAAAATTTGTGGTGTATATTGTTAAAATAGCTTAAATGCAAAAAGTATATCCGAAATAAACTAACACTTAGTAGATGCGGTGACTGTGCCATATATAACTCGGACTTCTAACTCAGAGGTCCCGGGTTCGAATTCCGCGCATGTAAAATTTTCAGAAATTACTTTTTAGATGTTTATTACCGCGTTTTCGATGGTTCGGATTCCATTTGAAACTGTAGGGCCAGTGATGATGCATACGCACTTCCCATACTACATTCACCAAATGTATAAGAAGGGGAGAAAGGATGCATCATGACTATAGGAAACCAGGTCTAATGCGTACAGGTATTAAATTACCTCTGCAAAGTTCACTTGAATTTCAACCTTGGATAAACAATAAACAATTTTATCTCATACGTTATTCTAATAATATACGATTCATATAAGAAATAGTTTAAAATGACACACAATGAATATCGTATAATTTGAGACTATATATATAATAAATAATTAAGATATTCTCACTGTAATAAAACAGTATAATTATATTTCGGGTATTTAAAAACGTTTATTTCGCTCGTTTATTTGAATCATACGTTCACGTGGCATTTGCACAACACCAGTCAAATTATTAATAGGGTAGGGTGGAGCAGGGTTTGGCAGGTGGATTGGGCATTAATTTTTGGAATTCATTTTTCATCGTTGTCTCGAAAACAAATAAATCGCCAACAGCTGCGAAACTAGGTGTTCTTTAAAGCTTTATTCACGAACTTTAAATACAATTTTTAATCAATCTCCTAATAAAATGCTTAGGAAAAATGTTATATCGAATATAAAAAAGTCCTTCAAGGGTCCACGACTGGTACATCGGGTGGGGCACGACGGACACACCTTTTGCCCCTACCTACGTACTTATAATTTCGAAGGGTGTGGTATGCATTTGTATACTTGGATGAAATGGTTCGGAACTACAAAAAGAAAATATCCATG